>CM032393.1:11414684-11974726 GCA_019049475.1 Eueides isabella | reverse complement strand
GTCAAGTTTTAAAATAGCAGTACATCCATGTGGAGCATTATCACAGCTTGTACATAATCTGAAGAACAAAAATAACAGCAACCTTTACATATTATTTGCTAAAAGATATAAAAATATATATAGATTTCTTTAATATAATTTAAATGTCAAAATATACGACTTAATTGGGGTCTGTGCAAATTAAGCCACATTTTTTGACATAAATATATAACATAATTTTCAGATGGAAACAATTTCCTTGTAACATAAAATAATAAATTTTCGTAGAATTATATAATTATCATTCTACGAAAATTGACATAATTGTCAACGAACGAGTTGAAATTGATACATTATTTAATATTGGATACACTATTTAGTACCAAAACATAACCTGAAATTGTTTAGATCAGGTTGTAAGTAGAACCCTATAAGTTATGTTGTAAACTGACCTGGATAGCAGGTTACGTAGTATTCTCGGAACAGGTCTGAGTTGACTTGCGGTTACCGATTGCCGGTCAACAGGACAAGTCGGTTGAAGACTAAACCACTCTGTTATGCACGCACGACAAAATGCATGTTCACAAGCTGGTGCCTAAAAAGGGACACTAATAATTTAAGTATTTACTAATATTAAACGATATAAAACTAAATGGATAAATCTTACCTGTAAAGGATCCTCTAAAACTCCAGAACAAATAGGACAAATGAGTTCTTCGTCGACGTCACCTTGAAATCTCTTGATTTCAAAGCCCATTCTTAATTTTAAAACAAATAAACATTAGCACAGTCAAATTTCTTAAAATAATAAAACGAACACATGAACACGTTATTTATTTTGCTTTATAATAATATGTCACATTCAGCTTATAGATTTGTGTCATCCAAATCTCAGTGAATATCAAATAACAACAAAAAATGAAATACATACAAGGCATAAGGAAGTGCCGTTGTGTATCATACAAATAGTGTTGTAATGTAAAATGTCAATGAGATTGCGAATTAGATTTTGGATAATCGATACTAATAACTAATGATTATTAAGTATCGATAAGTAACAAATAATTATATGTATTTCATATATAACAAATTAATAATCCGTTGTAATATATGTAAATATACCGTATAGTAAATAATGTTATATTTTTAATATAATTATTATTACTGAAATTTATTTGCTTATGAAATGAACAGTATTGTCAGCCACAAAATATATTTGAAGATATGCGTATATATTATATAGTAGAGTGGCAACGTTATTGTATGCTGCCACTTTACGAAATCCATGTAATCTGCCATTTAGCAAATCTTTTTCTTCTATTCTCGTCTAGATCTTGAAAGGATGGATCAAAAGCTGGGAATCAATTAATATGTGTTTATTTATCTTGTGAATTTTCCGTTTAAGTTTTAAAAAGTATTAATAAACATGAGTGTTTTTAAATCTGCAATGGGGTACTTCAGTTCTGGAGGTGCCAACGGTGGCAGTGATAATGATTTTGTTGGCCAATTTGTGGAGATAGGAAATATGAAATTGAGAGTCAAGAAAGTTATTGCAGAAGGTAAGTGTGCAGTAACTAATCTTACCTAGGCTCACGAACAGATTTTTAATTCGAAATACCACTGGGTCACTGCACGCTATAAAAGCCTATTGGGGGCGTAAGAATTCATTGTTCGACTTCTCTTTGTCCTTTAATGTTTAATTTATAGCTGTCATAGCTTGTCGTGATTAATTTACAAAAAAATGTATTATTACCAAAGTCATATTTATAAATGTACATCTATAATAAGTGCATAAACGAAACATTAGTATCTTGTCATCTGAAATATATTGTAATTTTTCTTATATCTTTAACTAAATATATTTGAATGTATAATTCACTAGAATTATCCTGTAAATTTCTTGTTAGGATGTGATATAAGTGATTTGGCTTCTAGCCAAAAGGTTTGAAAGTTGCTTAAGTTTTATGCTTTGTAAAAAACATTTAACTTATTGTTACTTACAAGAATACATTTTCAGGTGGATTTGCATTTGTATTTGTTGCTCAAGATGTATCTTCTGGTACAGAATATGCCTTGAAAAGGCTAATGGCAGCTGACGACCAGGCAAATAAGAATATAATTCAAGAGATTAGTATATTGAAAAAACTCTCTGGACATCCTAATATAATTAAATATATAGCAGCCTCTTTTATTGATAAAGCAAAAACTAGCCATGGTATGGGTGAATATTTACTACTAACAGATCTCTGTAGTGGGGGAAGTTTAATGGAGGCTTTGCAAAATAGAGGTCAAGCATTTCCCCTGCCTACAATTTTAAGAGTATTCTACCAAACCTGTAAAGCTGTGCAACACATGCATGCTCAAGTGCCTCCAATCGCACATCGTGATCTCAAGCTAGAAAATTTCTTAATATCTAATGAAGGTATTTTAATGTCTTAATTTTTGTTTCATTTTTATGGCGTGTCACATAGTAAAAGGGTAGTTAATAGGAACATTGTGGTTAGACACTACATTTATAAAGTATTGCCTGATTTTGGATCTCTAATTTTTCATATTGAGTGATAGAACTCAATGTTAAACAAAATTTATTCTCTTGAATGGAAATCAAAGCTACTACTTTGATGCTTACATCAAATGCTGCACTACAATAGTCTTAATAATTTATAATATTATTTTAAGGAACAATTAAGTTGTGTGACTTTGGTTCTGCCACTACAGATGTCTATATGCCAAATCCCTCTTGGAGTGCAAATCAAAGAAATATGTTAGAAGAAAATGTAAGTATAACTTAACTTACTTATATTAAGTGTCCAGAAAGGAGGTATAATTATTTTAGAACTAGCAAATTTTTTGAAACATTGAATTTTGCTGTACAACTGTGTGTAATATTTTCTGTTTATCTATCTATATGACCATTGGGGCACATTGATATGCCTTCAATGAAGTTTTCAATGACAAACATTAAAATTTGATACTTGTAACCTTCTAAAATTCTTTTTCAAAAATCTTGGTTTTATCCTCACAAAAAAGTCACTAAATGGCCATTCCTCGTTTCCACACAAAGAGAAATTATTTATTTTTTTTAATTTAGATTAAAAAATACAATCTTTTCATATAATTTGCAATATTATGTTATTTTGATAAAATACAAATTTTAGTATTTTCATTTACGACTGGGAAAAGGTATAATAAATGGGTCAAATGAAATCAGTAGGCTTGATTGTCTGTTTGGGCGCCATTTGGATATATTGTTCAGCTGACATGAAAAAAAGTTTAATACAATCACTACATAATTTTGGCAAAGTGCTTGTAAGCTTTAAACTGCAAATCCATATTTCATAAAACATAGTTAGGGGACCATCACAATAAACAAGGCTTTTTTAATTAAAAAATGTAACTCAAATCTGTTGATTAATTTAACTGCAATCAGACACACTGACAAGTCAACTTATAACCATTTTTGCTTTGGGAGTTAAAAATAGATTTAAGAAAATTATGCAAATCAAAGAGTGTTAGGGGTAATAGAAAAATTTTTCAATAATAAACATGAATAACCAAAGCATGGTAGCCTGTGATGCAGAGGCACATGCATGTAACTTTTAGTGACAGATTGTGGGTTCAATTCCTGCTTGAGGAAATGAAATATTTAATATTTTCAATTTAATTATTTAATGTTTTAATTTCTTCACACTGGTAACAAGGCAAAACGCGGTGTTGCATTCTGCCACTTAACACACAATGCCTCAAACTCGACGGAATTTGGGAAATGTGATGGAATGTCTTAACACTAAGTCCCAAGTTCCACAGGCTCCCAAGATAAAATCTGCTGATAAGAGCTGACAAAAACTCTCTCGGCAATTTTGAAAATATTAATTAATTGCATTTCACATTTTTTTTTTTAAATTTTTGTAACAATTTTCAGTTGGCACAATTCACCACACCCATGTATAGGGCACCAGAAATGCTCGACACATGGGACAATCGTAAAATAGACCATGCAGTGGACGTGTGGGCCTTAGGATGTATTCTATATACATTATGCTATATGCAACATCCATTTGAGGATTCTGCAAAGCTAGCTATATTGAATGGAAATTACAATTTGAACCCCAACGATCAAAGATATAAATGTTTTCATGAAGTCATAAGTAAGTCTTTTTAACTTCACAGTTTATCCCTTATATACCATGGTAGGTAGGGAACATTAGGTTGCCTTGGGTAACCTTAGGTAACATTAGGTCAAGAAATTTCGAGTCTGCATGTTGAGTGACAGAATCCAATGTCGCATTATATTATTGTCTTATTACCAGAGCGAAAAATAAAATAATTCACTCTCCTTAATTATGTATGTCATTTGTCTTTATCGAAAAATAATTAATTTTAAATGTTACTAAATACATTAAGTGTTATGTCCGCGGATTGTTGTTTTTTTTTATTTTGTTTTTTTTAGCTTTATGTTCTATTTCACAGACGGCAGGGTAGGCAGAAGAAACTTAAATATCCATTATAAGGACACTTTGTTTCCTATTTCATTCAGTCTGTTTTAGGCATTACGTGTTGAGTGACGGAATTCAACGCCGCGCTTTTAATGAAATAATATTAATTATTTCATTTCCTCGAATGAAAATATGATTTTTTTCATTTCCTAATACTAATTATTTCATTTTCCTCATAGAGAAGAAATGAAAATATTAATTGTTTCATTTCCTCGAGGGGGATCGAGCCGACTCTCCCATCTCTGTTGCAATATGTCAAGCAAATATGACCAGCCATGGTTTGTATGGGGTTGGGAAAATTGCCCATTACTTGATTCTTCGCTTTTAGTTGATTAATCATACAGTGCAGAATATGAAAATACATTATATTATTGACATTGTACGTTTTTGCAGGTGGTTGCCTTACAGTGAACCCCGAGGAGCGTCTACCTATAAGCAGTGTACTGGAGCGGCTGGCGGCCATAGCCGAGTCAAACAACATCAATCTCAAGCAACCACTCAAATTTGAGCGTAAAAAAGTTGAACAATCTGTGGCCACTAGCTCGCCAGGTAATAAGAAGTCAAGTAAATATTACACTACCATATCCTAAGTCGCGTGAATCGTTACGACAAAACAAATATATCGTTGTTACTACGAACTACTCACTGTCGGCGGTACGTTTATGTTCTGTTGCATTATCGAGCTAACAATGGTCAAGAATTTTTTGACTTTTTACACTCAAATTTTATTTTTTTAATTTTTTTTGTCTGTTTTCAATTGAGTTCATTATTTAATTTATTAAGCGATTAGAGTGTCTTTACATTCCGATATCGACGAGAAAGGTAAGAATGTTACATTGGATTTATTCACGGCCCATCGAAGGTAGTATAGCATTTATTTGACTTTTCATGTTTTACTAATAATAATGTTATATAAATACGGATGCTGTTTTCAGTAAACTATTTTATGATATTGCTTGTTGCTACAAACGTTGATGGTCTAAATAATTATGGCTTCACATCGCTGAAGCGTCTAGTCTCAATTAAGAATAGTAAATAACTATTGTTAAATATTTAACCGTAGAGTTGATGTTATTTGTTGATTGTAACATGCCATGAGAAAATAACGAAAAAAAAACTTAAAGCGAAAGACATTAAAATTAATTAGATAATAACTTATTTTTAAAAAAAAAATCTATTACCAAAAAAGACAGCACACATTTATGAAGTGTGTGGATTGAAATTAGATTTAGGGTTGGTTATATCATGCCATTTATATGCACCATTTTACTCTTAACAAAGTTATGTGACATTCCTCTAGGCTTAACTTGTTTTACACAGATTATAAATATTAATGAGACCCCAAAATTATATAATGTATTCTAGTTTATATATTTTTTACAAACTTAAAACATTTTTTAAATATGTAGCTAGCTAATGTTCATAATTGAAATTTTAAATAGTAATCTTGATGACCTTATTATTACATTCCTTCGATATGATACTATTGTAGTTTTTTTGTAACAATCGTAGGAATAAAAGGGGCAAACAACATTCAATGTATAAGATGTTTAATATTTTGCAAACTAACATGTGGGAAGCCAAAAAAATTATTCATAATTAAATACATACTAACAATACGGTGGCTTGGTGAACAGCACTTTAAATGTATATTAATAATCATTTATCGGTATTTCACATTCTATTGGTGTATTTACTAGTCGAAATTAAGAAAAAAAAAAGTAATTAATTCTAAGTAAATCATTGTACAAACATGTCATGGATTTATGGTATTACGAGACAATATGGTGGTAGACTTACAGAGATGAAATTTATATATATGGAAAGCATATATGTAACATTTATACATAATCGCTAATACTATAAGTGATCATTTGGCACACGATTGTTCTAAAACATGCCAAAACACATCATATTTCATTTTCTTTGTTTATTTATATAATGTCACTAAAAGGGAAATAAAAAGATATATTATCATCATTATTGGTTTGTTTTTATTTATAAACAGTTCATGCAGTATAAAGGAGGAATACTTTCGAAAGGATATCTCGGAAAAAAGGGTAATTTAACTTGAAACTTGCTATGGCTACACTAACTAACCTTTGATAATTTGTAATTAATGCTTACTAATTAGTAACAGTATGCACATTAACTATGTTGCCTAATTGGTTAAACGAATGTTTTGTATTAACTAACCGGTAGATATTTACTTCCTTACAACTTCACTAAATTTGTTTAATATGATGTTAAAACCATATTTTTTTTGTTTTATGTTTTGAGGCCATTTTCTATAAGAGATGGTGAAGAAAGGTTAAAAATGGTTAAAAATATTGGAATTTTAACGCTCAGCCTAAAAATGTAAATAATTTACGATCTCTAATCATCTTACAGTTCTAATCATCTTCTTTGTTTTACTTTATATTAGAAAAATACATTTCTATTAAACTAGAATATATCAGGTTTAATTTGTTTATTCCAACCAACAAAATTAAAAAAAATAATTTGTTAATAAGATAAAAAATAATTTATAAATATTTACTTCAAATTAATCAAAGTTTTCAACGTAATAATCTTTAATATATTTACAAAAAACACATTTTTAATTCAAAACCAGGCGTACATTTTATTTTCCATAAAATATAGGGTAAAAGAAATTTATATATTTATGATGTTGCATTGCTGTGTTACTTACGAAGTGTATCACTTCTTCAGCCCTAGATATGGATACAACGATTGAGTAAAGGTGATGAAAGGTTACACGTAAATTAATTTTGGCACTATTTTTGACATTGTGCATTGTAGATAGCTACATTGGCACCATTAGGTATTAATTAACTGGTTTTCTTGCATAGCATAAAGTCTTGGAATCAGAGCTAGGTTTTATAAATCATTTTAGTTCAGATAAAAGGTGTTTTATATCTAGGATCGTTAAAACAGACCGATTTCAGTTTCCATCTGCCTATTCTTTGTTTTCTATATAATTTGCATGTGATTAGTCGACGCTTGTCCCTGTTCTTTTAGTATGAGCTATATCATTGCATGTTCGTGTCTATACGGATGAAGTCTCATGCCTTTGTCTTATCTTATCTAAAACGCCTAAAGACGTTCTACTAGACTTATATAATTACCTTGATTGCTCATTACAAACAAATCATATTTTTATATATTAAAAGTAATATGTTGTATATCTACTATTATCAAAATAGCTTATTATAGGAAATTGGATTTAGTTTAAAGAAAAAGTAAAGGCATGCGACTTAAGTCGACACGAAGATCAGTGTCCATGCATATCACGTTTTCTTTTTCATTTTAGGTGTTTTCAACTTTTTTGGGTGCCCGATTGTTTTCTCGTTTAAATGACCCGTGGCGCATGAATCCTTGGACTCCATCTTGAAAGCTTACTAGACATAATGGATATGCTCGCAATGATGAGTATTGTTTTTATTTATTAGTAATTACGCCGTCGCGCCGCGCTGCCTTAAAATGTAATGTAATGTGCCAAAAATATTCTAACTAACATTCCTAGCTAAACTTGCATCCCACTATGCATGTTTTTAATCGATATTTGAATGAAATATTAAGTAAAAATTACTATAAATTATATTTGTTTATAATATTTAATGTCTTATCTTAAAAAAATAATATTCTTAATCATCAATCTTTGTTTTCTCTATTAACTTTATTAAGAGAAAATTTAATGATAAATAGCCGATTTTTAAATATAAATATAATTTTAATTCTATATCAATATATTTTTAAATATAGACAAACAATGACTAGAACATTGTACTGAAAACGGGACATTATCCCTTTACCCTATTTAAAAACGAATTGCATCTATTAATTTTAATTGCAAGTTCATATTCTGGATAAAGGTCATATCGTTCAATTGATGCTATTTTTGGAATAAATTCCCTCTTGTTTCAGTCGCAGCGCGGCGCTATTGCGTGTTGTTTATGTTATTTTTTTTAAACTTGCTCAGGCAAATGTCCTCTGTTCTTTTGTTGTGATATTTTTAAATTAATAGTTTAACTATAATCTATTTATTAATTATTTTTTTTTCGATTTTTGTCGGCAATAAAAATCCAAATTGTGTAGAAATAGATATTAGACAATAATATTTTTAATGATGTGTCTGAAATTAAATCGAGGAGACGCTACGTGTTGTATGTAACATTCCAATTGTAATGAAAGCATTAAAAATAATGATTTTAGCCAAAAATAGCTGAAATAATTATTTTTAATTAAACACTACAAAAAATAGATTGAATTATGAATTATAAAAAAATATCTCTTAGACAATCGATGTATATTGATTATGTTACGTACTACAAAAAAACTAAAAACTTTAAAAAATCGGCTTGTCTTCGAAAAAAAAAAGAAAATATCGAAATTTTGTACCTAAATATTATTAAAATCTAGTTAATAAATAGTTTGTACAAAGTACGTTCTATAATTTATTATGATAAATCTACATCTATTTTTCTTAATAAATCTACTTAAGAAAATAATGATAAAGTTTAGTTACCGCAACTTTTACTTTTATTATAAAATATCTGTATTTTTTCTTAAAAAAAACAACAAAAAACAGTATTCATAATTTTAAATATTTTAATTTTTATTATAATTAATTGCATATACTTTATGAATGATTCTTTTAATCATGCAGATAATTGAAGCTTTGTGCAATATTAAATAAATCATAATTCAAACAACCATGACCAATTACATTATTTGAAAAACAACTATAGTTTTTATTTTGATCGTGACTTTAATTAAAAAAAAACCGTCTTAGAAAGTATTCCTCGCTTTTCCATTAATTACTGTTATCATTCAATTATTATTTAAAATAATTTCACTCAATTTAACATTCCTTAGGTACTATTTTTAATTAAATAATATTATTTCTAATTATATTGTTTAAACTATGGTATTTCTTCGAATTTAAATGGAATTGTAACAATGTATCTTTCTGTATAAGGATACATCAACGCCTAAGAATAAAAAAAATAAGTTGAAATTTTTCATAAATATTTATTGAAAAAAACGATTAACAGGTTTCTGAGGAGCTAATTAATATTGTATTTTTAATACTACATCACATTTTTGAAATGTAGACATATAATAATTGAAAACCATTGTTTTATATAACTACATAATATATGCAAGCAATATTTTTGTTACTATTAGGCTATAAGCAATGACTTGTGAAAGTGTAAAGATATATTTAAATTTAGAAATAAAGATAAAATTAAAGGCAATCAGTTGTTTTTATATCCACATATTAACCAATTTTATTAAATTTAATTGGCTTTAACGAACAATTCAACAATTTCTATTAAACAAATTGCGATACTTTTTTATTTTCCAATTATTGGCAAATCAAAATTTCTTTAATAAGAAGTAAGAAAGTAAAACAAAACTTGACACTGACATTTCCAATTTCCCGCCAAGCACTTTACTTTTTTTTCCAGCAGTCAAAGAGCCGACAGCAAACATCCCGGAGCCGGTCAACCCGCGGCCGCCGGAGCCGAGTCGCCCCCCTCCCCCCGCGCGGCCGCCCCCCGCACCGCACACGCCCTTACCTCAGGCTCCTCCCACTTCAGGAGGGCTGTTTTCGTCCCTCAAAGATGGAGCTGGAAGCTTCTTGAAAAATCTGAAAGACACTTCTTCGAAAGTTATGCAGACTGTTCAACAGTAAGTTTTGTTACGTTCCTAATTAAAAAACACGTTTCAAACTTCAAAATATGATTATCTTTGTTTCTTTACTATATTTTATTCGGACACAAATGTACTACTGGTACGCGGTCTGGTGTCGAATGTTGAATAATGTACCCAACATAATTTGCTCAATTTGATACGCGTACTCGTTAATATATTTATGATAATTGGTTCAATTGTGTAAGCATCGACCAATTTATTGTGGCTTTATGAGAGGTTAGAATATAATATATATATATATATATATATATATATATATATATATATATATATATATATATACATATATATATATATATATATATATATATATATATATATATATATATATATATATATATATATATATATATATATATATATATATATATATATGTATATATATATATATATATATATATATTTATTTATTTATTTATTTATTGGTAGATAATACTTATGAGAAATTAATAAAAACTTATGAAAACGTTTATGCACAATAAAAACATTATGAAAAATTTATTTCTAATGTGAAAAATATTACACGTTAAAGTAAAAACCAATAGTATTTTTAAGAAATGTATTGCTTGTTACATTAAATTTATTTCTTTTCAGATCAATAGCTCGCGCTGACCTCGACATCAGCTATATCACTAGCCGCGTTATAGTTATGTCGTATCCTTCCGAGTTACTAGAAAGCGCATACAAAACAAATCACATTGAAGATGTTCGGGTGAGTACAGATTAAATTATTGGATTATACTGTATAAAAATTAATAAAGAATTCTTTACAATATTTTTTTGTTTTGCTAAGAAATGAGAGCTTGAAAATATTTATAAATATACTTAATATTTTCGTTTTCGAGTTGCTTGCATTGGTATTTAACTTATAATGAAAATTTATAGTTGAATTATTTAGATATTAAATTATATGGGCTGTTTTCTTTTTCCATGAGAAGGAATTCAACCTACGTCCCTCACAAAATACTGCTATATTCATTTCAACAATAGAGAGAAATCTCGCATTTATAAAATAAATGCGAGTTTTCTCTGCCTACCGTACCATTCAAGAAGATTTTAGCTTTCAATAAGAAAATCTATTGATTTTCTAATTTAATGGACCATTAGATACGTTTATCGTTTTGATGTAATTCACTATATCTAAGTTTGTTATATTACATTTGTTGTACACTACTCCACTTGACCTCAGATGTAAAGTCTCAGAAAAAATATTGTATTACTATTACTAATACAATATTTATAGAAAAAAAAAAAATATTGTACATAAAAAAACTTTAACAAACAAAATCACAAATATTATCTTTTTTCCAGATGTACCTAGAAAGTCATCATCCAAACGGTAAATACTGTGTGTACACAGTCCACGACGCCCGCGCCCGTTTCCCTCGCCGCCAACTTGTGACGGATACGGCGGTATGGCCGACTGACGACCACAAAGCCCCCTTATTGGCCCCTTATTACGCCTTGTTACAACACATGTATCAGTATTTGGGGAGAGACGATAAATCCGCGTTGGTAATTGCTTGTCAGGTATGGGATTAGTCGAATATTTTTTAAAGTTTGAGGCCTGTCATGGTACAACGACACAAGGGTGCGAATGTAATTCGACAGGTTGTGGGTTCGATTCCTACATGAGGCAGTTCAATATTTTATATTTTAATTTTCTGTTCTTCTCTCCGGTAACAAGGGAAAAGCGTGAGGTTGAGCTCCACCATTTAACCCGTATTGCTTCTAGAATTAGGCGGACAGTAAGAAATAGAAGTATATGGCACTTCTGCTGTATGATAACAAAGTATTAATATACTCCGTTATCACTATTGTACTTCTAATTACACTGGCTTCCACGGTTGCCTATGCATTAAGCTCAGAAACCTTTTTTTCCTTATCATTTTAATATATATAGGATTTCTTAACTTATATTTTATTGAACTATGCAAATTATCCAGGCTTGAATTTTTTTTTAGGATGGTAAATCAAGATCCTGTATGCTCCTTTGTGGATTACTTATATACTCAAAATTAGTTACTGTTCCTGAAGATGCATTGCAAATTTTTGCCGTCAAAAGGACACCAATTAACCTTCCACCGAGTCAACTAAGATATTTATACTACCTCAGTAATATTATACGGTACGTATATTTTTTTCAATATTATCAATTTAATTACGTTTTTTTTTGTTATTTTGAAACAATACTTTCGAGAAGCTTGTTTAATTGACTTACCGCTATGAATTTTATTAAATATTAAGCTCTCTTTTGCTATATAATTTCCATAATGAGTCACACCAACCCATTATCTCCCAAATAGAATAGTTTTTGTTCCATCGTAATTGCACCAGCGTTGTAAAGTTTCATCGTTGTAATTAATTTGCGTGTTTTACTGCACTAATGTGATGACGTCATGCCCAATTGCTTATAATTTGATAAGGGGTTTACACCTAATATTTAAATTAACATACGAAAAGTTCGATAGTATGCAGCGGGTACGTAAGCTTGATTCGCATGATTCGTAGCTCGCAACGTGACGTCATAACTTCATAGTTGGATAACTGCCGCTTAGTCAGATTTGGCACGGCGGCTCTATTTAATGTTATATTTTTCAACCATTTTTAAAGATATGAAAAAAAATCTAGTTTCTTCTTTCTCAAATTACCTATTTTTAAATATACTGATATCAAAAACCGTCGATGCCAGTTATTGTGGATTGCTTTAAAAAAGTTACAATAAAAGAGAGTATTCAATTTTTTTATTGGAAAAACTACAAAATCAATTTTTGTAGTTTTTCCAATGAGTTCCTCATTGGAAAAAAATTACAAAATATTTTTTTTTTAGACTTAATATAATTTTTAACATTTTATTTAATATTGTTAATAATTTCAGACCTGAACCAGTGTTGCCACATTTTAGACCAGTTTCTCTTGTTTCGCTAACAATACAGCCAGTTCCATTATTTACTAAAGCGAGGTATGTAATGTATGAAAATTTATATGATAAATGGCACATTCTAAGTGCTGATTTAAAAATTAACTAACTGCAGGTACACACAACGAAGCAATTAACATTTTCAAAACAAGTATTGTTATGGTTTTATTAACTACTTGTGCTTGAATAAAATAGGTACACCTCAATTTGACAATTTGATTTTGCAAATCAATGGATATATGTAATTTGGAAATATATTTTCTTTATATAAATTATCATCCTATATTATGTTTTTCTAATAGATCACTTTTTTTAGGGATGGATGTCGACCCTTTTTAGAAGTATATAATGAAGATCGATTGATATCGCCACCGCTCAGAAATTATGAAAGCATGCATCTTTATATGATGGCTGAAGGAAAGGTACGTATATACTTTTCATACATAGGGTATATCAGCGAATCCGCAGTAATTAGATTTTAAGACTTATTCGGGGTTGTTTGTAATTCGATATTCCGATTGTGAAAAATGAAAACAACTCTTTACGAAAATAGATGATGACAGGACAGGTTGTAACTTGTTCGCTTTTGATCTACTTTGACTAGAATAGTCAAGAATTAATTTGGTAGATTATAAGGTAACCCCTTACTTAAAAACATAAGATTATACAATGTTAGAGGTACTCTATCATCTGACATATTAATAAATCTGGTAGCCACGGATTACCTTTCGCTTTGCTTCGCTGGTTTGTATAATTGTTTCTACTGCGGCCGATTTTCATTGAGTTTTTTTTGCTTTAGTCGTATTAGTTTAATAGTTTTTGACTTGTACGCCCGACTGTAAACGGTTGTCGTTTAATCCCTGCCCCCTGAATTCCTATTCCTTGATCTGGTAATAAAAAAATGAAAATTCTCATTCAAAAAATTCTCATGCAATGTCTCGAAAATTTGTTATCTTAACATTTACTACCCTCGAAATACAGCGTGGACAAAAATATTTCTTATAAGTTATATATTTTTAATTTAATGACATATTTCCAGGTAACCCTCCCCCTGGATAGCACAGTGGTAGGCGACGTGACCATTATAGCATACCACTTGCGTCAACAACTCGGTCGACTCCAACGTGTCCCGATGCTGTCCGTAGCATTCCACACTGGCTTCTTAGACTACGATCAGCATGTTATTAAATTTACAAGGTAATGTGCTCTAATTAAAAAATATATTTTGTTCAAGATTTAGGGAGATAAGTTACTAATAATGATGAAAATACGATTTACGTGTTAATGATATACTTTAATAAAGTTGATAATTTAAAATTTCTAGGCCTTTTATGGCGCTGTGACGTGCGACTGTAAACGCGACAGATGTTGGGTTCGATCCCCACTCGATGGAATGAAAAACTTAATATTTTTTTTTTGCTATGGTCATAAGGCAAAGCGCGGCGTTGAGTTTTGCCACTTAACACACAATGTCTCAATTTCAGTGGAAAGTGAGAAATAGAACGCAATGTATACAAGGTTCCCAAATTCTGTCTGCTTTTGAACTTTGACGCATTATTTCATAACTAAAAATCAAAATTAAAAAAAATATGTATACAAAAATTTTCGCTATTCACATGTAGGTCAGAAATCGACGGCATAGACGAATCCAGTCCGGTAAACGAGCATTTCTCATCGAACATCTCGGTGGTGATCAGCCTCGTGGTGCAGAACGGCGAGCGCAGGAAGCCCCGGAGCGACCTGTGGGAGGAGGACCACTCCTACCCGATACGGACTGCCGACGTGCTGTTCTCTACCACTCTGGAGAGGGATGAGACTATTGATAATTTTGGTATGTATCGTTTTTTTTTTAATTCAATCAATTGTCATATTATTATAACCTAATTTAGAGTCGCTAGTAAGACATTTATATTCTTTATAAATAATAAATAAAATGTCTGTAAATGTAAAAAGAACCCCACTTGAAGAAATGAAATATGCTGTTTTCATTTCGTTGCTCTGATAGGTAAAGCGCGGCGTTAAGCTCTGCCACTCAACGTGTAATGTGTTACATTCAAAACGTAAGAATGACAAAGGAGTGCATTAATAACAGATTTCCAAGTTTCCTATACCTACTTTGAGCAGGAAAAAATATTTTGCGTTATATTTATGTGTTATAAAGTGTTCTTTACATGATTTGTATCTATTTTTTGTTCATATTATGTAATATTAACAGACAGATATTATGATATGTAATAAATATTTTAAATTGCTCAGCTTCACGCTGTATCCCGCTCATGGCAGGGTAGGCTTTATAAAATATAAGTAATATATTACTATTTTATATAAAAGTTATTATACATTTCCTACGACATGTACAGAAAATTTATAATAATTTATATATAACTGAACCGAAACTAACGTAAATCTGAAACAAAACAGTAAACAAAATCGTATTGGAATCCGATATAAAAGTTTCATATAATTTAAGAGTGTAAAGACCGGTTTGACCATTGGTTGGCCCAAAATTTAACTTATTGTGATAAATTTTTAATCGTGCCTAACCGAGCCAGGAGACTAGCGGTTGGTATTAAACAATAAGAACAGTATAATATAACATTGCAAACTGTAAATAACAATATTTTAAATATAAATTTCTCAGAAATCTAATATCTGTAACAGAAATTATCTGAAATTACCAAGTAATCCAAACTTATTTTGTATGTGTATATACTGATAGATACTGTTGTTATTATATCCGTATCGCTATTAATAACCTTCCTACTCATCTTCACGCTGTATCCCGCACAGGGCAGGCAGGGTAGGGAACTTGGGAACCTAGTGTTAAGACACTCCTTTCCACTTCTGGAAAGTTCACTTCTTTCTCTTCTTCTTCATTCAACGCCGCGTTTTGCCTTGTACCAGAGCGAAGAAATGAAACATTAAATATGTAAATTGAAAATATTAAATATTTCATTTCCTCGACCGGGGATCGAACCCAGAACCTGTCGGTTACAGTAACACGCTTGTGCCGCTGCGCCACGACAGGCCTCAAACTAACGGTCTAATAACGTTCCTGATACTTATTTACAAATATAACTAATATTTATACAGCTAATCTTAGAGGAAACCCCGCGGCAAAGACTTCAACAAGTATGTTGTAGATCAATATGTAGAATATTATATTTTTTTTTAAAGTAAAACACTGCTTCTATCGTATTTAATCACATTACGAAATATTTAAAGTAATTTTATTCGGTTGTATATAGCGACTTATAGTCCGCAAGGCCTAAGCTGAACTTTTCATTTGTGTGAATGTGCATAGATAATGCAAGTGTACTGGTTATACTGATTTTTTTATTCCGGCCTGGGACGTGGCTCATTTTTTAATTAATTGTTGGTTTCTTTAATGATGGCTATTAATAAACACTCACACAATTGAATAAGCTCAACTTAAGCCTTGCCATCCGTAGATATTTGCAAATAAAAATTGTATTCTATATTTTGTATACATTTTATACATATTGCATGTTTTATAATTTATACCTATAAATCATTTTTAATATTGTTTATTTTTTATTCTTAGCGCTTACTCGTACACACACACACACACACACATACACAAATATAGTCACAGCACAAGTTTGTACAAATTCATCATATCTCTGGTACTGTTTCCATAATTCTCGTAAAGTTTGAAAATAAAGTTTAGCTTTATGAGATTTAATATAACTATTACAATACATGCCACTCATAATTTTACTTTTTTCTTTTAGTTACAAAACAGTTTTTATTTGTGTATATGACATATAACTTTTTAGATTAATTATATTAATTTCACAGTCACAGCGGATTATCCAGCGAGTCAACCCGACAAGCGACCCCCTCAGCGACCCGCGCACCCCTCGCCTATACCCCCACAACGACCCGCGCCCCCATCTCCTCAGCCCCCACACAGACCACCGCCCCCCTCCACACAAACAGCAGATTTCCTAAATCTGACCCCCACGCCTCAAGTACAAGAGGAAAATAAGAAGAAATTGAAGAATGAAGACTCCTTTGATTTCTTTGGTATGATGGAGAAAACTAGTGATGAAACGTTTGGC
This sequence comes from Eueides isabella, assembly GCA_019049475.1. Lineage (NCBI taxonomy): Eukaryota > Metazoa > Arthropoda > Insecta > Lepidoptera > Nymphalidae > Eueides > Eueides isabella. Next base: position 11,957,525 of record CM032393.1, on the reverse strand, counting down.
GATTTTCTTAGTTCTAAAGCGGGGGAGGATAGTAAACAGGTTTGTATTGTTGTTGTTTTGTTTTTGTAAGAGTTTTTATATTTAACTTGCGAAACTTTATTTACTAATCTTAAATAAATGTAAATTTTATAACGAATTGATCTAGTTTTTAGATGTTTTTTATATGTCATATAATGTATGTGTAAAATGTTGTAGGCAGTGCGTGTAATGTTACCAAATAAAACTATGTTTAAACTATTAAATTGGTATATCCTATTAGGTGATCAATTTATAAGAAATTTTAAATGTTTTCAATTTATATTCACTTAGTGACGGAACTCAAAGCGTAAAAGGAAGGTCTGGTACAAAACAGGCAGGCGAAGAAATGAAAACATTAAATATTTAAATTGAAAATATTAAATATTTCATTTCCTCGAGTGGGGATCGAACCCACGACCTGTCGGTTATAGCCACACGCTTGTGCCGCTGTGCCGCAACAGGCCTCTGTTTTACAGGTTTTCAATTTATAATTTTTTTCAGCAATTTGCCTCAGAGTCTATATTTGGTGATTTACCACCCCCACCTACAACCACATCTGGAAATGTCAATTCAAGTGATCTCAACTTTGATCCGTTCGGCTTGAACGATCCTTTGCCTAAGCAAGAGCCTTTGCTAACTCCAAAACCCGCTCAAGAGGAAGGTATGCTATGTTTTAATATTTTTATAATGGTACACGGAGGAGAATTTGTATTAAGATACAAGCTAAAAAATTAAAAGATGACACATGTCGAGTGGCGGAATTCAACGCTAGCTCTGCTCTGGAAGTGAAAATAATTGATTTAGGGAAACAGTCGATACAAAGCCCACATTGGTCATCTTTACAGTAGTCAGATGCTGATACACTACATCGCAGTGTCCTTTAGTATTATAATAAATACTGTTCAATACTATGTATATGCTTATGCAATCTCATATTGCAAAAGAAATACAATAATTGATAACTTAAAAATTATTAAATTACCAATAACATGACATAACAGAAATTATATTGTATGTTTTAATAAAACTAGTTTTTACTAAAACTAAAACGATTCCAGCTCGCCAACAACAAGCAGAAACTAACCAACAGAAGCGCGATCCGTTCGAGGACATCGGGCTGCTGGGCGCGGCTGTGCCCCCCGCCCCCTCCCCGCGCGCCTCCCCCGCCGCCACCCCGCTAGCCACGCCCCTCGTCACGCCGCGCGCCTCGCCCGCGCACCAGCCCGACTATAGGTCTGTATTATGTTTCAGAAACAAATTTGTGTTAACGAATTCCGTACCAGACATTTTTTTCGGCTTCTCGGTGTACCCTGTACATAACAGGGTAGGCAGAGGAAACTTAGGCAACTAGTGTTAAAAATCACACTATGTCCAGTTTAAGACATTGCGTGTTGAGTAGTGGAACTCAATGCAACTCTTTTGTCTTGTTACCAGAGCAAAAATATGAAAATATTAAATATGAGGATAAATATTCTTTAAATGGAGATCGAACCAAAAACATGTCGTGTGCAGTCATACACTTGTGTCTCTGACCCGTGACGAAACTCCCTTTCAAACATTCTGCTCAATTTTTAAGATATTGCTTGTTGAGTATCCAACATGCTTTTTCTTGCTTCCAGAACGAACAAAATAAAATTTTAATTTATATCTTGAATGGGAATTGAACAAACGTCGCCTTCACAAATAGTCACAAAGATATAAATAAAATTACACAACTCTTTTACAGCCGCACTCATTTCGAGCCTCCAAAAGCTGCAGATGATAAAAGCAAGAAATCAGCAGACGTCTTCGGCGACCTACTCGGTAGTCAGGGGTACGATTTCGCGAAACGCGATGCCGGCCCCAAAACTATGAACGCCATGCGAAAAGAGGAAATGGTGAAGGAAATGGATCCGGATAAATTGAAAATACATGAATGGGTATGTTTTGTAGGAATTTGTTTTTGAATGCTAAATTATTAATTAAATACTAATTTAAGTAATTTAAATAATATTAAAATGAAAGTAAGGAACATTATAATGATCCATCTAATCCAGCCACTATGGCACAATGAATACAACTCTATTCGCTGTTGCCTTCCACCATTCAACTCGCCATGCCTCAAATTTTGTAGAAAGTGAGGAATGGATGTTGGAATGCAATAAGTAACTAAAAAAACGGATGTGTGGAATAAAGCTAAAAAAACGATTGTTAAACTGATGGTACCAAAGCAGACCAATTGATTACATTAACTGCAGCCTTGTGAATACATCGTATAATAAGCGGTTTCAAACTGCGCGTTCGTATATCAGGCGTTTTTCACGTTATTAATCAAGCTTTCACTGGAAAGTAATGGAAGAGTATGGTTCCTGATATATTCCTGAGGAATAAACTATACATATGTAAATAAATATAGAATATTAGATTAGTACTCTCAGCCTACCCTGCAATGTGCATCCCGCACATTACAGCTACAAGAAAAATAAATGTTTTTTCCACTTTAGACGGAAGGGAAAAAGGCGAATATCCGAGCTCTCCTGTGTTCGCTGCACGGCGTGGTGTGGGCGGAGTGTCGCTGGGCGCGCGTGGACATGGCGCAGCTCGTGTCCGCCGCGGACGTCAAGCGGCACTACCGGAAAGCGTGTCTCGCCGTCCATCCCGATAAGGTAATTGTTTATTTACATATATTTATATTAATATCGGTGACTGGCCTAAAGTTGGGCGTAAAATTACGAGTGATCTTAAAATGTAATTTCTCAGCATTTTTGATAACTAACTTGACAGCCTTGTTGACGCTAAATTTTTTTATATTACTTTTCATACAGAAAACACAGGTAAAGACTGTTGAGCCCTTCGTTACTAAAAAGTGGTGTTTGTTAAGAACAAACTTAAGACTCCACAAATATTGTATCAAAAAATTAAATATTTTTTTTAATATGTTTTTAATGCAATTCTGATTCGGCCAGGAATAACTAAACACTAAGAAATTCTAAGAGAAATACACTTATAAGATAAACAATTTGTATTTAAAAATATAAATTATTTTTATATTAATAAAGCTTTAAAATTTAACAAAATTAATAATGATATAATTAATACATAAATACATTTTTTTTTTAGCAAATGGGAACCCCAAATGAAAATCTAGCAAAAATGATATTTATGGAACTGAATAACGCGTGGAGCGATTTTGAAAACGATACCAAGCAGCAAAATTTGTTCCAATCTTAATGTTATTATGATAAATCATTACACGAACTCCATACAAATGTAATGAATAGATAGCCCCAAATGTCTCGACTTAATTGCTTTATATTATTTTGCAAGTTATTTATACAATACATAAACTGTCTTATAACACACATATAATAGAAATAGTTCTGAAATTTAATGTTTTGACTTCTTAATATTTTTTTGGTATATATGTTTGTATATTAGCAATGAATACACACTATTTCTTAGTATTTGTATTATCTTATAATTAAAATAATTACTATTTATTTTATTAAATAGATAATAAAATGTTACATTCAGTCAGAACTCTTTCAATTATATTAAAAATATATTTATTTAAAAAAATATTTAAATATGTGCAGCAAAAATATAATTTATGATATGAATGCGGTAAACAGTGTTTAACATAGTCATGCTTTTAGCTTTGATACTCTGGAGTAGCTAAATTATGAAATATGTTAGTGAATTCAAATTCCGTCTTCTTTCGTCTCATCGAAATATTTAAGTAAATATGAAATTTGTTTTAAAGATGTGATTGTTTTACGTATGTTTATCTTGTTTATGTGTGAAGTACCAATATATTAATACAGTACAGACCCAATTACCCGCCAGATTTATTGACGTACTTTAAATACTTAGGCAAACGAAAATTCGGAAAACAAAATGAAGAAATATGAAAAATTTTGAAAATATGGGCTTAATGAAGAATGGAAGTAATCATCCTCAATTTGCCAAACATTTGTCTTACAGTCAAATATTATATAAATCGGGTAATTTTTAATCTGGATAATACCGAATCCGTAAAACTGAGGGCCGGTTAATCGAGTCTCTATTGTACTGTAATAATTAATTCTTATTAGTATTAAAGTCTGTTTAATTCTATTTGAAGTTAAAATATAAAAATACATTGAGATGTGAGAATTATTAAATGTAGAACATGATTTCTTAACCTCTATCTATATTAATTGTTCATTTTTTTTATATCTATGACAAATATTTATAAATATTATTATATATAATTGTTACTAAATTAGAAACATGTAACTAACTAGATTAGTTACTTTAATGCGACTTCATCAATATAGGTATAAATGGTGCACATAGTTCTTTGGGTTGGATCTATATATATTGTATATTATACTAAGATATGTTTTTTTAAACCAATATGAACCATAGATTACGAAAAAAAATGTTCATGATTATATTTGGCTATGGTTATAAAAATAGTTTTAATAGATTCAATTAAACTTACAAATTGTTTACAGACAAAGTCTGATATAGTACTTATAATACACTTAGTAAATTTTAATTCTGTAGCCATTAATGTAAAGTTAAGTTTGTAGTATTATGATGTAATAAGAAAAAGGTTTTTTTCTTTTTTATTTAATGAATATTTCAATTGAAAATTGTAGCTTATCAGATCAATATATAAGTAAGAGCTTGCTGGTATTAAGTTTGTACATTCCTTTCATGTACGGTTACAATAGATATTTTAAGTTAAAGTATACTTTTTATTTATGCTTTTTTGTCATTGGTACATCTAATAATAATAATAACAAAAAAAAATTGCATAGCTTATTAAAAACGAGTGTTTAACCAGTGCAATTGTTCCTAGATATTTTTATAGAAGCTTGCTAGGGCCTAGATACGAAGAATTAAACCTGTTAATTAACATTTTTTTTTATTTTGTATATGTTGCTTAACATTGATGTACTGTAATGTTCTGGTCAATAATAAAATTGTTCGAGAATAAAAAAATAATATGGCATATGTAAACGATTTTGTTTTATTATTGGTGTATATGAATTTTGCAGCTGTTGCCCTATATTAATTTCTTAAGTCGGTCGTGATAAAATCATGGTTGATTCTGACTCGGGGGAGAATGAATTAGTTTTAATTTTATAGCTCTTATAAAAAGAAACTGTTGCATTAAATCTTCTCTGTGACTCTACATTCAATGTCTCGAAAATTGTTTAATATGTTAATACAAGGTGCTCTTACCTACCCAAAATATGAATATATAGCTAAAACAACTATTTGTATGTAACTTTTTTCCAAAACTTACCAATTTTAAATATTTATAATCAGTGTGTGACTACTTTATTTTTATCTATAAGGGTAAATATTGCAAGAGTATTTTAAAAGGAAAAATCAAAACGATAATAACAAATTGTTTGTTATATAAGAGTTTATTGTTAGCTTTCTTCTAATTTTACTTCTAAACAACCATATTTCTCCAGTAGTTCTTGTTTTTTCCTTCTTAATAACGCTTCCTGTATGTCTTTCTGTGAAGGGACTGCGACGTGTGACGTCACCTCTGCATCCTCTTCATCTTCTATTCTCTTATCATCCGGCTGAAATTAAATAAATAATATAAAATATCCTTTTAGGTTCCCGCGTCTCATAGACAGTGGGAAGCTCATAAGGTTCCCTCAGTCCCAACAAGAAACATTTTTAATATGTTTAGAATATTGAAGAGATATTTCTTTAATAATATTAAAAATCTTTATTGACATTTATAATTTGAAAACCTGGTCATATACTAAAATTATTTTACTCCAACATGGAAAACAGTGTTTTTCTATTCTCAATTTACTATAAGCTTAATAAATAGAACTAAGTTGAGTAGTATTAAAATAATACATACATCTTCAGGGTAAATATTTTCTTCTTCAGGCATATCTTGATCGTTATTCTGTTCTTTGTTTCGTTTCCACTCATCTACCGCTCTCGCGAGTGCTGAAATCAATGTGATAAAAAATATTTTCTTTATAATTGCAATAAAAATAATACTACACTTTTATAAAGGCTGGTGACTGTGGTGCAGTAGCACAACACCAAATTGTTTTTTTTTATGGAGAAGACACGGCAAGCGAGCGTACGGGTCACCTGATGGTAAGTGATCACCGCCGCCCATGGCGCCGTGTAGCACCAGAGGAGCTACAGGCGCGTTGCCGGGCCTTAAGATGGGTGGGCACCGGGGCCCGGCACTACCCAATGCGAAACGCAGTGGCCGAAGCCACTACTTAACGCCGGTTTTAAATGCCGGGGGTGGTAACAATCCGGTCGAGTCATTTGGTCGAGATTGCTGACAACATGACTCTCCGACACGTACTTTAGTCGCCTCTTACGGCACCATCAGTACTAGGGTGATCCTAATCTAAGCCGGAATCACACGGCGTACTGTTCTGGGTTTAACTATCACTCAGGAGGGTTAATTACTTTCATTTTCATGCTCTGGTAACTAGGCCGCTTTGCCTTGTTGGTGTTCAGTTCCGCCACTCCCCACGCAATTGCTCAAAAATCTGGTAGTTCGCGGAAAGTAGAGTATCTTAACACTGGGTTGCCTCTACCCTACAATATATAAATTAACTTAACTATACTACTACTACTACTACTTCACACTATATCCCTAGCGGGGTAAGCAGTGAGAACAGAGCGCAAAACGGTCTCAGTATACCTCTTTCGCCTCGTCCACTATCATCAACCTCTTCATAGATGCCCTAGGGGGGATCCTCATGTTTATAAGGATCGCGATGCGTGACGCTCCTCCAGTATTGTAGATACTGTGTTTTCGAAGATCAACCGAGTTCTTCCCCTCCCACTCTTAATACTCACTTTTCCTTCATAAACTACATATACCCTACAGTATATGGAGCTAAAAATGCTAGGAAAATTTGACTAAATATAAGATTCAGATTAAAAAAGCCATTATTTACTACACATATACTAAATTACCTTCTTTCTCCGCTTCTTGTTCAAGTGGCAGTAACAGTCCGTCATCATCATCTCTATACCCGTAATAATCAGCGTCTACATCTCGCATGAGGTCGGCGCGTGTCCGCCGTGGTGCTGCTGGGGGCTCTTGCTCGAATAATTCTCGAACACCTAACAATAAAACAAAGATTTACTAAATTCTCTATAAAGACGAATCTTTTTAGATCATCTCATTTTGGTGTACATTTCGTATCGTTCCGTGTCTACGTAAGAAATATATTGAGATAATTATTAACTCCATTTTAAGAACTTCGTTTTAACTAGTAACTGGCAAAATATGGTTTATATTTTTTTAGGTGGAAATGTAGCAATCACTACAATATCACAAAAAAATCTGAATTTATAATGATGAGGATTCAGCTTTGCTTTCTAATTGACAGTTTTAAGACACTAAAAAACATAAAAACATAAGAGAGGGCGAATATTTTATTACAAATAACTCGCTTACCCGGTAAATCCTTAGCAGCCCCAAAATATTTGTATCCCCTGTTTCCAGGTACTTCTTTGCCATCTTGGTCCAACATTTTAGGTCCGACGCGAGCATGGTCAGGACCGCCGAGGGACTTTATTTGTACCTCCCAGTGACGTTTTTCACGCATTAATTTATTTATCTCATCGTTTAAATCTCTTATTCTAAATTCGCCGAGACCAGCTAAAATTAATGAGTTTTAAATTAGTAAGTTATAAATATATTTTTACACTACTTCTAGTGCACTAGATTCGGTCTCTATAAATGGAGCGTACCGATCTTATCGTTTTTCGAGTCCTATATTATATCCCTCAATGAATCTATACCTACTAGAGACCTACACGAGTGCACTGGTAGTAAACAAAGTAGTAAAAATAATTAAGTCTTAAGTAGTAAATATAAAGTCGTTTGTTTACTTTGATTTACTTATAGAATATAAAATGATATCCCCATTTGTTCTATTGTAAATATATTATGAATATGTATATTTGCCGAAATTTTGTATATAATTCAAATAAACGTATATATTTTTCTGTTTATTTCTTCTTTTTCTTCAATTTATTTTTACTCTTATTTGATTTCGTTTCTTTTTTATTTTTTTTCTTCTTGCTTGATTTCTTTTTATCTTTTTTCTTATCACCCGCCGATTGTTTTACTTTTAAGGCATTAGAACTACATTGTTGTGATATACTATTGTTGTCGTCTGATTTAATTTGTGGAGCTTTCGGCGTTATAAGTTCTATTTCCAGATCTGTTTTCTTGTCTTTAGATTCAAGCTTTTTGCCTATTTTTAAAATGAATACATCTTTTCTAGGATGGACCTTTTTCTCCATATTAAGTGGTGCAGGACAATTAGAAGGCGTGACATTTATTATTTTTCTATCAGCATTATCACAGCTTCTATTACAATTTTTATATGAATATTTCAAATTTGATGAATATATATTGTGAGGTTTGTCAGGATAACAAACGTCCTCTGGCAATTCAAGTTGAATTTGGTCACCAGTATTGTAGGGAGTTTCTTCGCAAGAACATAATTCTTGTATTCTATCATATTTTCCCATCCTATCTAATTTAGTCGTTTTGGGAACTTTAATTCGTAATTCATTAGTATTCATTTTGGTATATATTTCATCATATTTTGATAAATTATCTGAAAATATAACACATTTAGGTTTTAACGTATTTCAATTTTACCTACAAATTAATAGCAAAAAAGTAAGCGGCCGTAGCTACCTTGTCGATAATGTTGAACTATATTATTTCGATTCGGATAATGTCTACCCGAAGTGTGTCGACTTGAAATTTGAGACGTGGGACTTTCGTAGCCTCTAGGTGATAAACTATAATTGCTCTTCGGAATATATTTTTTATTAAGTGTGTTTTCGTCTAAAATTATTTTGCCCTGTCTATCCATTTCAACGTTGTGACATGCGTAAATGGACATACCATTGTCTTCTTTTGTTAAAACCGAAGTGCATTTTGTCTTAGATGAGGCAGTAAACGCTGTAGTGATTTCTTTTCCAAGAAAGGACATTCTTGTCGTTAACTCGATAATGCCAATCGAATCACAATGATCAGCGTCGCCACAAGATAAGTACAACATTTTTCGAGTAAGTGGTGTTGAAGTCGTACACATTATGTTATCACAAGGTTTCTCTTCGATCCATTTTTTGCATAATTCCTCTCGAAGAGCAACAAATTCTTTTGTGTAATCAACCTTAGCTTCGGCTATTTTTGTAACGCAGTTTGAACATGGCGGTTGTTTAGTTATGTTAATTTTCACAACAAAATCTTTAATGCTACAAATTTTATCGTAAGTCATAGCAAATAAAGCAGATTTCCCAACATTTAAATGATTGAAATCTTCTACTTTACCATAAGTCGAATCGTATAATATTATTGGTGGTTTTCCTAAAAATGTCGCTGCTATCACAAGATTGTTGTAATCTAATTCAAAGCACTCGCATTTCATATTGATTTTATTTATTATAATTTCAATCAAAAATAGATGATAAGGAAAGTTAACATCGTTTTCTTGATATACGTTCAATTCTTCTTTTGTCCTGACAATATTTTCTGATAAACTTTTTAATGACTCTCTTAATGCGTTAGCTTCACTTGTAAGAATTTTACTCATATTTTCTATTTTATCTATATTTCTTTGTAAAACAGGACTTTTTGTGATATCGTTTCTCAAAAGATCTTCTGTTTTCCCATTGTTATCTTCAAGACGCAACGAGTTTTTATTTGATAATTGAGAGCTGTGAGATTTTACGTCATTTTCAGCAATGATTTCTTTAGCACTTGTAAAACTTTTGCGATCTGAACGATTTGGTGACAAGGATTGGCCTTTAGAAATTTCATTTTTAGTCGATAATTGAATAGACCCTTTAAGTAGAGATGGCGGAGAAGGAGGCATCGAAGAAGCCTTAACAGAACCAAGAGTTGGTGTTTGAAGTTTTGGAGACCTTGAGGGTGACACAGATTTCTGCAAAGATCCTAAACGCGGTGAAGGTAATCCACCATCATTTTGTGATTTGATACTCAATTCTTTAGGAGATGGTGATTTTCTTGGAGATTGTATTTCTTTAGGAGATTGTAATTCCTTTTGAGATTGTACAGATGGAGTATCTGCTGGAACTTGAGTTTCATCCATCTTTGTTGTGACGGTATATTAGAATATAAGGAAAAAAATGTACACTACATAATTTGCTTGTCCAATTTGGATGTTGAAGACAAATCACGGCCAACTTGATTTACAAAAAAATGTTTTAATTTAGAACATCCATTAAATTGTCGATTGTCTAAAAAAATATAATGTGACTCTTACCATTTTGAATTTGAGCAACTTTTTTTGCAATTTCTCTGACAATTTGAAGCCTCCATTTTTCCGCTTGTTGTAAATTAGTACACTCTGAAGCAAGATATGGTCTACGTTCTCTTTGACCACCTGCTTCCTGAACTTGTGCTGCACGCCAACGAGCTAACGTGGTCCTAATATGAAGTAAAAATAAAATATATAAAGCCCGTCGTGGCGCAGGAGCGCAAGCGTGCGACTGTAAAAGCGATTGGTTGTGGGTTGAATATTCTAGGAAATGAATATATCATAAATTCTTTGCTTTGATAAAATGGCAATGTCCGCCGATGCGTTTAGCCACTTAACACGTAATGCCTTTGGGCGGAAAGTAGAAGTGTCTCAATGTGTATGGTTATACTACCAAGTGTAGATGCTCTGTTAGTGCATCCCAAGTTAGTAAAGCTAAAGAAAAAATTTACAAGTCTTTGAAGCACTGCTAGGCCATGGTTATTGATTTTTACTCAGGCGTACAGGTTCACGACAGCTAATTAGAACATTGTAAAAATTATGTGGTGCATGAACCACAATATAAGTCAACAATTTATTTACTTTTAAGAAAAAACAAGGCAAACGAGAATACTCATTTGATAGAAAGTAACCACTTAAACATGGCCATGGAAGTGTGTCACCAGCCACACAACTTCTTTTTTAATTCAATAAGTTATTTAATAAAGATGTTTAAATACAAATAATATGATGAAATAACATTATCTTTTCTTTTGACATTTTTAAATAAATAAACATGACTATAGTTTGTTACAGGCTTAACTTTGCATTTCTATTAGTGATCCGTAAATGTATGTCCAAAAGACCTTAAGATATAAATTTTAATTTTTTTATATTAAACATTTATCACAAAAAAATTACAAATACATAAAACAATATATTTTATAAAATTAATTCAACTAACTTTTTTAAAACACACTTATTAAATAATGCAACTTAAATCTATGAATAATTAATTTTGTAAACTGACAAAATAAATTTACTTACATGGCTTTCTCTGCATTTCTAGCCTAAAATAGAACAAGAATTATTTTAATAATATCAGTATTAATTCAATGTTAGCATAACATTCAATGTTATGCATTGTGCATTGTGAATTAAGTAAGAGAAATTTGTAATAATTTGATTAATTATAACTTTATACCAGCCAGAATATTAGTAATTTAAATATTTTTAAGCACCAAAAAATATTTGAAAACAAGTAAAGTAGGTTATGTTTTGTCGTTATATTTTAAAAATCTAAACATTTGATGAAAGCATGGAAATATGGATTTCAAGTACGTACGTAAATTTATAAAATTTATGTAACATAATCATATTTTCTAAATATTCGAATGTGTAATAAGAAAGATGCTTTTAAGCAACACAACAATAAAACACCATCAGTGTTTTTACAAAGTTTAAGAGAAAATCTTACCATTTTGAATCTTATTTACGTAATAAACAATAACGTTATTTTAACGATGTATTTTAAAGTATATTTTATGAAATCATCACAGCGAAATTGGATAAAATTTTAAATAGGTACTTTAATTTACTGTCGTTGTACGTTGTACGTTAGGTTGTTATTGTGCCTGGTGAGTTAATTGTCAAATATTAATGTCATCTGTCATGTCCATTGTCAATTGGAAATGTCATAATCTTTACTCTTTCATATTATAACGTTGTACTGAACAAGAAAAATATGTGAGAAAATGTACAAGAAAAATATGTGAGAAAATCTATTTCTGGGAGCCGCCTTTATCAACGTAACATAACATAACACATAGCTTCACGCTGTATCCCGCACGAGGCAGGGTAGGCGGAGGGAACCGGGGAACCTAGTGTTAAAACACTCCGTTTCACGTCCGTTCTCCACTTTCCGCCGAATAAGAGGCATTGCGTGTTAAGTGGCGGAAATCAACGCCACGCTTTGCCTTATTACCAGAGCGAAGAAATGAAATATTAAATATTTAAGTTGAAAATATTAATTATTTCATTTCTTTGATTGAGATCGAATCCAGAACCTGTCGGTTACAGTCACACGCTTGTGCCGCTGCGCCACGACAGACCTCAGCCGCCTTTATCAATGTTCTAAAACGGAAAGTAGTATACTTATCAGTGCGCTTGTGCATTTTTTTTTATGGAGAAGACACGGCAAGCGAGCGTACGGGTCACCTGATGGTAAGTGATCACCGCCGCCCACGGCCCCGTGTAGCACCAGAGGCCGTTTTTGCCGTGTGATTCCGGTTTGCCGTGTGATTCCGGCTTAGAATAGGATCACCCTGGTACTGATGGTGTCGTAAGAGGCGACTAAAGTACGTGTGGTAGAGTCACGTTGCCATTAATGGCAACACGCATAGGCAGACTCGACCGGATTAATGGCAACCCCGGCATTTAAGACCGGCGTTAAGTAGTGGCTTTGGCCACTGCGTTTCGCATTAGGTAATGCCGGGCCCCGGTGCCCTTCCACCTTAAAGGACGGCAACGCTCCTGTAGCTCCTCTGGAGTTACTCGGGGCCGTGGGCGACGGTAATCACTTACCACCACGTGACCCGTACGCTTCTTTTCCGTCTTTTCCATAAAAAAAAAGAGGAGCTACAGAGGTGTTGCCGGTCCTTAAGATGGATGGGCACCGGGGCCCGGCATTACCCAATGCGAAACGCAGTGGCCGAAGCCACTACTTAACTCCGGTTTTAAATGCCGGGGGTGGTAACAATCCGGTCGAGTCTGCCCATGCGTGTTGTCATTGCTGACAACGTGAATCTACCACATGTAAAAAAAATGCATTTAAATATAGTAAACCGTTTGTGAGATTAGTGCGTACAAACGCATAGACAAACAGATAAAAAATATATATTTCCTATAAAATTCATAACAGTGGCGAAAGTATTTATTTGGATAATGAGTCATTCCCAATATCATAAATATGCATAGGTTTGCTGGTTGCAGAGCTTTAGGTTAGAAATTATAAAGTAAACAATATATATATTGTTTTCATATATTTGTAACGGTTTAGGCAACGCACGCGAAATCGGCATAAATCTTTCCGATTTTATCAGGCAGATATAATTATTACTTTTGCTATTTGTTGGAAAATAGGGACCGATGCGGAAAGTTTAAGTTTAAGTTAATATTTGATGTACATAGAATACATATTAGGACACCCCATAAGCTCATAACAATATTAATTATGTGGTGTTTATACGCTTGTGGAGGTTGGCAAAACTTCCACAAGCCCTAACGTGTGGAAAAAGAAATCTTGTTGGTCGTGGCTTGCCAGTATAAGTAGTCAAAACAAATTTATCTTTGCAGTGGGTTTATCAGACTTATTTACTTACTTTATCTGACTAACTGATTCTGTGGAATCAGATAAGTCAGATAAACCTATAAGTAATCTGTATTTTGCCGTGATATTACCTGTTGTCAGTTATATCAAATTCTAATGAAGGTTTTTAGTTATAAGATAAATATTTACAAATAATTTTTCACCTTATATTTTAATAAATATTGATTCAATTAGTTAAAATAAGCTTCTATTTTGTCTACCTATTTTTATGTGGAAGTAAAATGTCACTTCAAAAGTGTGAAGAGCATGAATTTAATCAAATATATTTGCCTGATGAAATATTACTAATTATCTTTAGTAAATTAGATCCGAAATCATTACTAAATTGTATGCTTGTTAGTGACCGTTTTCGAGAAATAATCGAGTATTGTTGTGAGGTAAGTTTATCTCATTTTTAATATCTTAATTTTAGAATATTCATTGATCACTTAATATTACATTTACTTTACAGCATTTCAATTTGTGGGGAAAAGTTATTGAAGAAATTATAGATAATTCAGGGTCAAAATTTAAAGAAAAGTCAACATTGGAATTACAAGATCTTTTTGTTTGTGTGCAGCAATGGTTAAATGTAAATAATGCTATTGTATCTCACCGCCATACATATACCTCAGGTCATGTTAAGAGTATTTCTATTTATAAAGGTAAATATATCATATATAGTTAATCGGGAAAAGAATATTAATAATTTCTCTGTTATTATTTTTGACACTGTCATTTAATTTTCAGATAACTTAATTCTAGTAAGTAACAGGACAGTAAATTATTACAACATAAGTAATCTTACCTTAATCAATACAGTTCCTACAAAATGTAAGTATTTTTTTGTAATTTTATAGATGATATAAATATTAAATACAGAACAGCATTGAATATCTTAAGTCTAATCAATTAAGAAACCAATTATCCAAACAGCTTATATAATATTCTTCTCTTTACTTTTTCTTGTGCCCCAAATTTGTATACTTGTATTGATGTGTTACCAACACTGTGTATGGTAATCAATGTTATTAACATATTAAACAATATCTACATGTTACTGCATAGAAGTAAAATTAACTTTAACTTTACTTGAATGCTTAAACATATGCTTATTAGTTATACAAAGAATTTTAATGGGTCAGTAGATTGTTTAAAGTTTGTTTAACATTGTTTGTATTTAGTTTTTTTATTACAGGACTACTATATAACTATTTAAATATTCATGTCGCTAATTTCCTCTGATAATATCTTTATGTCATATTTTTAGGTCTGAAATATGAAGAGAATCATGCTTTTAGTGCAGAAGTGGCTATACCTATAGGAAGGCAAGATGCAGGAAATTTATTAGTTCTTATTAATAAACTGCACAAACCTGATTGTGCTTGTACAAAAGGAAAGAAAATGATTTTATGTAGAGCACAGTTAATAAAGTAATTATATAAAAATTTAATATACATTATTTTTTTAATTATAAAGCTCTAACATATTTATATAATCTATATCCAGATTATATAGCAGGAAAGACAGAAGGAACTTATTGTTGCTTTGTTTTATTACCTACAGAAATTTAAATGATTAATTTCCTGATGTAAAATTATTGATTTGTAAGGTAAGGTAAAACTTAAAGGTATTTGAGGTCTGTCGTGGTGCAGTGGCACAAGGGTGTAACTGTAACCGACAGGTTGTGGGTTTGATTCCCACTCCAAGAAGTGAAATATTTAATGTTTTCTATTTAAATATTTAATGTTTTCATTTCTTCGCTCTGGTAAAAAGGCAAAAGACGGCGTTGAGTTCCGCCTCTCAGCATACAATGCCTCAATTTCGGCGAAAAATGGGGAACAGAAGTGGAACACTAGGTTCCCAAGTACCCTCTGCCTACCCTGTCATGTGTTACAGCAGGGATATAGTATGAAGCTGAGTTATAAAGGTAACAGTCATAAAACTATTAAACATTAAATTCTGCAATATTGGATTCGTTTCTATTAGTCTTTTTTTTATATATAGCCATTTATAGTAAATTATATTTTTTTAAATATTATAGGATTTTTTAATTAAATAGAATGATGTTTTTAATGAATATATTTATTTCAGAGTGCATTTAAATAAATGTTATGTGATTGATAATATAAATGCTCTGAGAGTATTCAAAGCTGACTATTGCAAATGGCAGGAAAGTGTCCTCGCCAGGCACTATGGTGTACAAGACTCTATTTTGGATATAAATATACATAAGGATGATATATATGTGCTGTTGAGAAGGGGAGATGTTTTATGTTTAGATGTGCAATCGAGGAAATGTGATAAAATATTCCATTTTGAGACACCATTACACAATATGAATTCTACACCAATTACATTCCATGTGTTTAGTCAACTTTTTTCAGGTAAATTTTAAGGTGAATTTAGATATTACTTTTGTAATGGCCATATATTTATTTTTTTTATAAACTGTTGCTTATTATTTTATTTACCGTATATTAAAAAATAAGAAACAAAAATTAGAGGCTTGAGCCTAATAAAGCCTTCGCTAGCATGCGACTGTAAATACAACAGGTTGCTTGATATGCACTTCAAAACCAAATTTCACCAGAAATTGGGAAATGGATGTCTTATTGGGAAGAGATTGTTTTAAATCTAGGCTCCTTCCCTCTTACTGCTATTTGCGTGATACAGCGTGAAGCTAAAAAAATATTTATAGTTAACAAACAATCTATATAATAAATTTAAGAATGTATAAAAAATTGATTGGAGCATGATATGAACCCGCGAATCTTGAAAACCATCCAAGAGCTCTGACCAACTAGCCATTCGTTCTCACTCCATGTCCGAGTCCTGCTTTGTTCAAATTATTTCATGTATTTTATATATTTAGTATTTTTCATTTGTAAGTGTGGAATAACACTATAAATATAGTAAAAAGCCGTATATATATTTGTCATAGTTATATTTTTAGGTGGTTATATTATTCCTTATTTCTTATTGTTCTACATACTTTACTTACAAGTGAATTAAATTTGCTTTGTACAATATTGGCTTATTGTAATAATATGGATAACAAATTAAATACTATAAGAATATAAATTTTATAGTTCCAAATAATGAAAAGAAGCAAATATACCTCCAAGATAAGGAAGATCAAGTTGTAATGGCCTGTCCCGGACTCACATGTGCTATAGAACATGGGCCAGTGCTTATAATAGCATATGATAATATGAAGGTGAGCTTATATCTTTTTGTATTTTTTGTATAATTGTATATGTAGATATATATATTGTATATGTATATTTAAATTATGGATGTTTCTTTGGTGTAAAATCTGCCAGAGAATAAAAAAAATAGACAGTCTATATTTTATTAAAATATTTAAATATATAGATTGAAAGTAATGAGAGTAATAACTATTATAATATTAGTATGAGCTGGTTGTGCATCCTGTTCACGTCCCCTGATATGGAGGTAACCAACTAATGTAATGTAGGAAATGAGTGAACAGTAAAAACACGTAGCTTGGATTATAAATTGGCTTTCAGCGAGTTTTTACCTTTCACATCTTCGTTCATAATTTTAAGGACTGCTCATTTTGAAGTTAATTTAATTTTGTTGCATCATACATTTTCTGCCCTACTCCCTTATACTACTATATATACAGAGATCAGCAAACGCAACGTCCATTTCCCAGCAACGCAAAATTTGCGATCGCATTGAAGGGCGTAAGTCAACGCCGATATTTTGTCTTTTCCAAATGTCGAACTTACAACCGTTGCTCTCAAAGGTTAGACGCAGACGGTACACCTTTGCGCTACGACAGATTCATAAAAATTAAATATTATATTTTGTTCCTGTCATGGAAGTGGTTTGGATGTGAAGTTCGCAGCTTATCCACAATATCTAGTTAGAAATATTAACACAATTTAATTTTGTAATTGAATTTTATCTGGTCCATTTTATCTTATCTGATATGTATTGATTTTTATTTTCCTGGACTTTGTTAAGTGGTTTAATATGATTAGCTAGAAAAAAATATTTAAAATTTTTGATAGCTGGCAACATCAGCGACTTTAAACATTTAAATGCACTATTTTTGTATATTATAGAAAGTAAATATATTTTTAATAAAGAGTGAATGATGTATCCTAATACTAAGCTGTGTTTAACCTAGCTTGTTTTATAGAAGGCTAATATAAAAATTAATTTACTTTTCAAATTATACAAAATAATGCTTATACCTATAAACATTATATTTTTAGATTGAAATCTACTTAACCAAAAAGTTGCGGAAGAACATATCCGAGCCGGAACTTCTTATTGATTTGTCTTTATACTTGGAAGCTTCACAACTAAATGACAAGATAAAAGCTTTAGATATCCATGAGGGGCAACTTGGACACCATCTCTTCCTTGTTACTGACATATCGGTACATGAATTTCTTATTAGCGAGAAATTATGATTTTGGTGTGCGAAAACTGTTTTTATACAAAATATTGTATATTTTGGATCTTGTATTTTATATTATTATTTATTTTTGAAGTTTGAATGTTTATTTTTTTTATGTATAGAGTTAAGAAAAAGTGTATGACACAAAATTTTAATAAAACACCTACTTATATATTTTGCTATTAATTTATTTTCTACGTAAAGATACATTTGTATTTCATACTTGAAAATCTATAAAAGAAAAACAATTACGCTGTTAAAACTATAACTATTAAATAGAATACATAATAACACATTGTGATAGTTTGCTCAAAGTTATGAATGTGTTCCAGACACATTGCATTTGCTAATTGATATGTACATTTGTATATTTATACAGGTATAGTACGGTCGACGTGTCGTGGTCGCCTTGAAGTTAGATTCAGATTTTTGGCGCATTGTACGTTCAGGACGATAATAATCAAAAATAAAACAAAAAATCCTAAAAGTAGATGTGCGCAGCTAACTTCAGTGCGGTTACGACATTGGCCGTACAGTAAATATTTTACAAGCCGTTTTTTTTATAAAATAAAATATATTTATAATTATGTCCTTTTTTTATTTCACTGCCTTCCTTCTCTAAAAGGCACAAACAGCAGAATCATTTGACAGCTGGCACTTCTAAGGCTCCATTTCAAAAGGATTATTGAAAAAACGCCACTTTGAAACGATTCTTGGACAAAACTACATAATAAATGTAGTTATTCGAATTTGAACCATATTGAATTAATTATTGAGTCACTAACGGTCAGTGGCGTTGGGATTGGTGTAAGAAAATCCTCTAAATGGTTCTTGGTCCATGGAGCGAAGAACTTGAGGCTCGACAGCGGTGAGGCGCGGCCTCTCGCCGGTAAACGCTCGGTCGAAATATTGAGTGTCCATTGGATGCCTCTACAATTTCGAAAATAAATTTTATTTACATTATATTATGATACTAATAGTTAAATTGTTAATGTTTTTTTTTTTTAAATAAACATTCTTAATCATTTATTGTTGCTAGTTCTACTCGATTATTATAAAAAAAATCTTTACTATAAAAAAGAATATTTATTATTTTAATATAAATTTAGATAAATGAATGAGAAGAATCAGACGACTTTCCAACTTAACCTAACCACCACAACCTAACAATAATTTGATATCATAATTCAAGTCAGATATACTATTTTTTACAGCCAAAATTAATTTTAATAAAAAAATGCATACCACACGTGGCTTAAAAGGCGCTTCTAATTCACGCCGTTCGAGACGTTCCCAATGTATAGGCTGGAAGAAGTCCTGGTCGCGAATATCGCCGTGCATGCACTCCGCGCCGCCGAGCCGCGAGCGCGCGTCTTTGTCTAAGAGCTACGGATGAACACAACAATTATTGGTTTTAAAGTAGTATTCACTACTATTTCCCCACCATTGAGAATAACAAAATAGTGTAAAAATAAAAACGCATGGTTTCGTGGCAAGAATGTCAGGTTTATATATTGTAAGATTTTCATACAAATATTGTTTGTTAAATGCCTACTTAGATACTAGATACAGATATATTAAAAATCCTAATTATTTCAAACTTTTCTTTTCTTTTCAAATCTGTCAATATCTAAATCTAAATAAGTAGGCAATATATTCTAAAATATAAAAAATATATTCATACCCTAGTTAAAATGCTTAAAGATTCTTTGGACAAGAAGCGCGGGTACGACGGCATCTCATTACAGATGGACCAGAACAGTTCGTCCTCATCGCAGCCGCTGAACGGACTCTGCCCAATTAGCATCTCGTATAACAGTACTCCGAATGACCACCAGTCGACCGTTTGATTGTATTTCAAGCCTTTAATTATCTGAAAACCAATGTTTCATATATAGATTTTATTTCCGTATATTTTGTATGTACCTATATAGAAAATTAAGCGATTTATTTTATAGATATAGCTTAGTTCTGTAGCTTTAGTTACTTGTATATTTATTCGATATAATAAAATTCGGTCTATCGAGTTATTTTTTAAAATGACGTGTGAGATATTAATTATTTTAATAATAAAACTTTTATTCTATTTCCCATGATCTCAATTCTTAGGAAATCCTATAATATATCAGTCAAGGAGATTTTGGGCTATCTCATAATCGATTAACTGACTGACTCACTGCTGACTTTTAATATTTTTTGAAGATACTGGAGACTTAATCATCACCTTTCCTTGAACAAACTTAAAAGTAATAAAAATAGTATTTTTATTTAAAAAATTACTTCAGGGGCCATGTAATCCGGAGTGCCGCAGAAAGTATCCGCCGTCTTATCTAGATATATTTGTAACTTGCACATGCCGAAGTCTGCTATACGCACGTGACCGTCGAAGTCCAACAATATGTTATCTAATTTTAAATCCCTATTGGAGAAATTGGATATAAAATTTAGACACATATATAGCTAAAAAAATAGAAATATGAGTGTCTTAACACTACCTCTGCCTACCCTGCCATGTGCGGGATACAGCGTGAAGCTGAAGCCGAGTACTGAGAGTTCATTTCTTCGCTCTCGTAACAAGGAAAAAGCGCCAGTTCCGCCATAGAATGCTTTAAATATAATGTAGCAGAAAGTGGGGAATATACATAATTGTCTTAATGTGGTAGGGAGTGTCTTAACTCTGGGTCCGCAAGTTCTCTCTACCTGCCCTTTGTTGGCGTTTGCACGGAGAAGACAGTGATAAACAAATTAACTTTCTGTCTATTCATAATTTGCGTGTTGATAAGTCCCATATGTAATAAATAAAAATATATGTTTTACAATATGTTTCGCATTATAATTAGATTGGATCTTTAATCCCACAATAAAATCAACAAGTATTCTCAGAAAAAGAAAGCTTATAATCTTTGCACTACTGCAACTACTTATCCATAATACATAGAGAAAGTTTTGATATTCAGCCTTTACAATTATAATACTCTCGTGTGTGAGAATAATAACTTTAATGAACGCCAATATAATATAACTTCGATCGTAAATATGAAATTAAAATAATAATAAAACAAATATCAATTCCTTATTACCTATAAACGATTCCTCTTTTGTGAAGGAATTTAAGTCCTGACACGATTTCGGCGGCATAAAAACGCGCCCTCGCTTCCGGGAACCGCCCGCTTTGTTGAATGTGGAACATCAAGTCACCTCCGTTCAAATACTCCATCACGAAGAATAGATGCGACTGAAATACCAAGCAATCAATATTTCACCCACGCCTTTACGTTTAGTTAAGCTTAATCAATTCGAGCTTTTACTAAGTGTAATAAAATTATATTATTTTGGCGTGTGCTAGAACATTTAATATAAGTACACACACCTACCGTTTTTTACTCCGGTCATATACTAAAATAATGTCCCAATAAATGTTTGTTATTTTATTTTGAGTTTTAAAATTAATTTGGGAAAATAACTTATTTAACGCATTTTTATTTTCCGGGAAATATATTAAGATTTTTTAAATTTATATTCCTCTAAGAGCAATGCGATATTCCATTGCAGGCTTCTTTTACGTCATAGCGCGATTTAAAAATAGAAATAACTACATATGCATATATATGTAGGTATATACTTAATCTGGCCATAAATACTTGTGTTTGACTTTCGCGCCAATATATTGTAAAAATTTTTGTGATATTAACATGATCGTGTTGGTACGAAAAAGACTATCAAAGCCGTAAGAATTTCAAAGAAGAATTCGAAGAAATCCTGTCCTAAAACTGCTCTGAGCTCATACAGCTCTATTTTGGTTAGAAATGGACTTTCCGGACTTCATAAAAATCAAAGACCTGATTTTAATACCTTGGATTATGCTTTATAGTTAGTTTTAAACGCCGTGGAAATTTAGAGTCCTTAAACCAAGCTATACGATTGACAGTGCAGAATTTTACAATTAAACAATTGTTGTGTGCTGAGAAAGATTTGCATTGTAGTTAATGCAGATCTTAAATAAGCGTTTATGCTAGTGTATAATTCTACATGAGCGTTAAGTCTATTGTTACTGGTTTTTTATTATTATTATTTAACACTTTGTAGAAGTAGAAGCAGATAAAGTTACGTATATAAAAAAATATATATTTATTTATAACAATTTTTATGCCAAAACTAAGTATCCCGTTATATATTAAACATTAAATATTTAAATTGAAATAATATTTAATATTTTTTTCTCGAATGAACCCAGAACCTATCGTTACAGTCACTGCTTGGGCCGCGGCGTAACAGGCAAGAACTCACAGGGAAAATTTGGAGTAAAAACGTTGAGCTTACACAGACTGCTTGGAAGGTTTTTGGAAGAAAAGCCCTACATACGATTTTAACATTTTCAGTTTTATACATTTTATAAATATTTTTTTTTTCTTTCTTAGTGTGCAATAACAATTTTAAAAATATTCAAAATATGTAAAACTTACGTCCTCCACTAAGAGAAGGAGGTGGAGACCTCGGTTGACCTTCGAAAACACAGTATCGACGATACTGGAGGAAGGTCACGTAAAAAGCATGAGGAGCCCGCAGAGGGCATGTATGAAGAGGTTGATGACAGTGGAGGAGGCGAAAGAGGTATGCCAAGACCGTAGTGTTTGGCGCTCCGTTCTCTCTGCCTACCCCGCTAGGGATATAGCGTGAAGCTAGCTTAAGTTAAAACTTACGTCTGTTTGGAAGGTGGCAAACAAGTGGCACAGGTAAGGGTGGTTGGTACCGAGAGCTAGAACCTTCCTTTCAATTAGAGTACACTCTACGTCGTCGTCTTCCAATACAACGTCTTTCTTCAAACATTTCACTGCATAGTAATATTCAGTATCTCTAAGTTCCGCCAGCATTACCTAAAAATTATTAAATAATTTTAAAAATATATCATTATTTGCATATATTTGAGGCGTGTAACGCATCAGAGGGTGGGGAAAGTAACGTTTTCAAGGAAATATTTATATAATTAATAATAATTATAAAGGAAATATTTATATAATTAATAATAATTATAAAGGAAATTGTATTAACTGTATATGACCTATGTTATCATCACCGTTATTCGGGAATATTTAAAATATACAAGGAGTTGTGCTTTATATGTGGAATCCACGAGAGAGTATGGGTATTAACTCATAAAGTTATAGCGCTCAATAAAAATGCCAGTAATATTATTAGGTCTCATAAAAACAGTGACATATCCTATACATCGAGTGGTTAAATAATTTTAAGTCTACTTGTAATACAGTTTAATTCTACAAAGTCAAAGTAATATTCATCTTTATTAAAATCATTTTGTATATTAAGTAATAGAAAAACATCAAAGTATATTAAAATCCTTATAATAAAAAAACTACGAGCCAAAAATATTTTTATGCATGAGCAGGTAGATAAATGAGCTTATTGAATCATGATTCTATAATTAATCATTAGTAGCACTCAAATTAGTCTTTGTCTATGTATCATTATTATCACTTACACGTGATTCAATAACCTACATACTTATAAACATAAATGAATCTGTACCTGTGAACAGATTCATGTATATTTACATATGATGATTTTTTAGCGGTTAAGTCTTTACCTATATATCGATCAGTTATTTGTTAATTAATATAAAATTAATAATTCTTATGAAATTTTGATGCTTAATATGAATAGACAGTAAAATTAATTATGTTGTTAGATTTTAATGTCTACTTTTATCATTATGTCGTATTAAATACTTTGATAAATAGAGTGGGTAGCGTTTGTCAAACTTGCTACACGACATGTTCGTTTACATTTTAATCTTAATAAATTAACGCTTTCTCTGCTTTCTGGCCAAGTGTCAAAGGTATTTCGGCCAAGCGTTGAGTATAGGGAAGTGTGAATGATACTAAATTTATATAATTATAAAATCTTATCAAAATATCGCTAATGATAATAAATAAAAAAGAGTATGATGCTACTTATGAGGACCTATGTGTGCAGTGGTAACATAAATTGTCATTACTTATTGCCTGTTCCTTACCGCTTTGAAAATAAATGTTAAAAAAATAGCTCATTTGTAAATTTACGCCTATACCACCTTATATTTGCTTAATCGAGAGCGTATAAAATATTTTTATTTTAAAT
This sequence comes from Eueides isabella, assembly GCA_019049475.1. Classification (NCBI taxonomy): domain Eukaryota; kingdom Metazoa; phylum Arthropoda; class Insecta; order Lepidoptera; family Nymphalidae; genus Eueides; species Eueides isabella. The sequence continues at coordinate 11,933,302 of CM032393.1, read as the reverse complement.
GGCAACTAATATCTTTAAAGTTCATATATAATATACGTTAATAGCCTTAGAGTTAGTTAGTAAAATAATTATAAAAAAAGTCAAAGCTCTTTTTACTTTCCTTATCAATAAAATATATTAACTAACTGTTTTGCTTATATTTGTATCCTTTTTTTACAAGCTTTACTTTCAACTTTTACATGTGATCTCGTGAATATCTAATATTTGTTGGTCTAAGTGAAATCGTGGAAGCTCAATTTGGCCTACTTCTCAGTGTCCGATTAAGGAATTTGGATAACAACTTCAATTCTGATGATAATGAATTTATATATAATCAATATCCCTGTCAGTTCAGAATGGCAGCCGCAAGATGATAACAAATTAACAGTACAAAAAACAAGAAAGAAAAGTTTTGTTTGGAAAGGAATTTTTAATTAATATTTTATTTTATACTTTTAATACGTAAAACAATAGGTATTTATAGATAGAACAGTATGACCATTTATAATATCAATCACAAACGGATACAAGGCCGAGACCGATGACACGTGGTTATTGCCGAGCGAGTGATGTCAAGACCGAGAATAGACAGTGTTGGTGGTATTATCTGCAGGGCAGGTAAAGGAGAGATGCAGGTGGCAAGCTGCCATTTCGTTCTGCCAGATCACGCCCTACAAAGATAACGTAGATCGTGCACAAAAGGAAAAAGTATTCAACCGAAAATCTCTTACATTTAACGCTAAATGATCCAAGAGCAAGTATTAAAATTTAAGCCAAAAAGCCAAAAAGTCTTCTTTATTTAAGTACGGCCATTACGTTTTATGATCATTAAAACGTACGTTAGAAAGTATCATAATCATAACAGTAAATATACTAACAGTGCTGCCAAAGCAACTACTACATGTTATTTCCACTGAAAGTTCATCGTACTCGGTTATATCGGTTGATATAAATATAATTTGACATTTCCATACTGCCGAGACTCGAGACACCGGCAATAACCGGCGTGGTACGTTAATATATTTGTCATCCGCCCAATGAAGGCGCCCCAAAATGAAAAAAAAAAAAAAAACACATATACATATATTATAACTAGTTAAAATAAATGATATTTTGTTATATTTGCTTTATCAATTTTATTATCAATAAAAAATATTATACGTGAAGAGATGCGAACATTTTTATAAGATTCGTGTTGTTTCTGAGACGCAAAATTTACACCCACATCTCATTGTCATCGGCGTTATGAAATAGTTTACACGCATTTTAAATTGCTTCTTACAATAAATTACTCTTGTTCATTATATTGCGAATGTGTTATAAAAATACTCAATACATATTATTACGATGTTATACTTCCGTAAAGAAAAAAGTTTCTTTAGAAGTATTTTTAAATCTTATCGTAAAAATTTTACGTGATACCGATTACCGTACGTATAAGTTGTACCCGTAAAGAAACGTAAAACTGTGACTTTTACGACTGTTGTACTTTTTTTCTCATAATGTACTTTATAAACTCTAACTACAGGCAAGTTAAATTCTAATTATATCTTACCGTTGTGGTTTCTGGGGTTGCTAAAGGTGCGCAAAATAATTTCCAGCGACCTACTTCATGTGTATTTTTGTTTTAGTATCGTTATATTGAATATATCTATTTGAGTTTTGAGTTAAATTTCATTTCAGATTTAAGATATTTTCTTGACAAGGAAATGAAATGTGGTAAAGAATTAAATATTTTATTTAAAACCTGAACCAGTAGCAAGATTAAAATGCAATTTTAATATGTTCTTAATATATATTATCGTGTCATTAATTATTTATTATTACTAGTAACCTTGAAAGTACACAATCAACTTTGCAAATAAATCCGCAACTTTCAATCTAAAAATAAAAATTTAAACAAGAGAATATGCCAAGAAAATATCTGGCTTTCGCCTACAACAAATGATTTAAAAACGACTTCTTAGACTTGAGTCTAATATTGGATGTGAATATTTACCTGTCGAAAGACGCGTAGATTAAGTATTTGTGACGCCGCAACACCGAACAATGTATTAAAAGAATTATTGAGCAGCTTAATGATACATTTAGAGGCCTGTCGTGGCGCAGCGGCACAAGAGTGTGACTGTAACCGACAGGTTCTGGGTTCGATCGCCAGTCGAGGAAATGAAATATTTAATATTTTCAATTTAAATATTTAATGTTTCAATTCTTCGCTCTGGTAATAAGGTAATAAGGCAAAGCGCGGCGTTGAGTTCCGCCACTCAACACGCAATGCCTTAAATTCGTCGGAAAGTGGGGAACGTAATTAGAACGGAGTGTCTTAACACTAGGTTCCCGGGTTCCCTTTGCCTACCCTGCCTCGTGCAGGATACAGCGTGAAGCTGAGAAAAAATAATAATAATTATTATATTAGTAATATTTCTTTTGTCCTTCCATACTGTATCCGCATGCAACAAGATAGGCAGGAGAAACCTAGTGTTAAGACACTCTGTTCCTCATTTTCCTCATTTTGCATATTTCGAAACATTGTGAGTTGAGTGGTGAAACTCAACTTTTACTAGAAAGAAATGAAAACATTGAGTATGTTATTCCCTTGATTTGGAATCGAACTCCCGACAGTTATACTAATATCTTTGATCATAATAGTTAAGACAAAATTTTTACATTCTTACTGAAAATTATGTAATTTGTATTTATATACTATTAAAATAAAGAATATACTATTAAAGTATGAATAGGAAATATTTAGTAAGTGCTTCACATCTGGTTATCCTTTCAAAAGGGTGGTATATACAGACTTTATTTTTAATTACTGTATAAATAATATAGCTTGGGAGCGAACATATAGTGCAATTGGTATGAACAGAGTATGCCAAAATTAGCTCTAGCCGTCACATCAACTCTGGCACTCGACTCTATTGACAAGTGGGTCAACGGCAGAAAACAATAAGTATTTAGTACGAAAATATATCTTTCTTGTAATATGTATATTCCTAACTTGTATAGTTATACTATCACGTGTTAACGTAAAAATACGACGTTGTGTTCTAACACGATTATAGTCACGAAAAGTATCTAACATTGAATAGTATATTTTATTTATCACATTTTTAAAGTTGTTCCTTGTGGTGGCAGCTTAGTGATACAATTGTCACCACCCCCAATCTTGACTATGGGCCAAATCCTTAAAAAATAAAATACTAATAAAAACTAAGCCCCCAGTCTCAGACACATTTCCTCCCTTTTCCAGAAGCCGCCTCCAATGGCCCCAAAAGATGAGATAGACTTCGTCTTGACCAACAAAAGACACATACATCTTCAATGATGTTTCCGTGATTCACAGGGTGAAAACCGAAAGTGATCACCGAATGGTAAAAAGCACTTTGAAGATCGACGTAAAGTCGTAAGGGCTCGACTGATGAAGTCTACGCTCCGAGGATCTAATGCTTATATCCAAAACCCTGAGAGCTTTCAACAAGAATTGTAGAATCGATTCAGTTGTCTAAAGGAGACTTATGTCCAGCAGTGGACGTTGATTGACTAATGATGATAACAACCATTGTCATCATTAAGTCAATTGGCTATAAATAGCCGTAACGGTCACAGTTTTAACATTTTTATAGAAAATATATTTATTTGCGTTATTCAAATATTTTCTACTCAAATTATGCAGATAAGTAATTATGCTCACTACAAAATCAAAATATTCTTTATTCAATTAGGCCACCACAATCGTTCCTTCGAATCGTCAAGTTACTTAGAAATAAATGTCTGTAGTGTCAGTCCTACAGGAAACCCCCCAGAATACCCGGAAGGCTCGGAACGTGGGTCTGCTGAGAAGAACCAGCAAGAAACTCAACAGTTGCTCTTTTCAAAATATAACGAAAATTAAATGTATAAAATAATAAATTTCCTGAGTGAATACCAACAGCACTATTATCATGGATATTATTTTGAATTGAATAATAGGCTTTACCAACAATAAGTGGCAAGTCTAAAATCTCTTATGGAATTTTATTATACATACGTGTACTATGTCCCACAAAAGATCTACTAACTTTTTGTAAACGAAAACTAGGAGTGATCAGCTTGTTTTTACTTTTTGTATTTATAACACGTCTATGACTGTTCTATAAGTAGTTGTGGATATTTTGGCGAACGAGTAAATAAATTATTATATATGTACTGTGTCAGAGATTCCCGAGCTCCCATGCTGTAAATGGCCCAAACTGATATTGAAATACAGATATAGATTCGATATCTGCGGCATTACCACAAAGTAATATTCCATAGGACAATATGCTATGAAAATAACTAAAGTACACTAGACGAGCAGTATCAACATCCGTAAGCAGCCTCAATTTTCTAACAGCGTAAGTGCGCAGTGGAGCTCAGTTTGCCTGCAAGAGAAGACAGATGGGCCTCCTTTGAAGTGTCAAATCTAAGGTAAGTACCAAGAAAACCGCAGTATCAGAAAAAAATCACAGAATTTTACTATCAACGCTAAGGTAAGCTTTTGTTTCTTAACATTCGGCATAGTAAAATCTATGCATTTAGTTTTCTGGACATTTAATAAAAAAAAGTAAACTAGTGAAGTATGTGCGACCGTGTAATATTCACTTTCTCATAGTTGTAATTATACTATCTTCTTTAAAAAATTATAGCAGTATCATCAGCAAATAGTACAATATCGCATAAATCTTTAAAGCAAAATGGGAGGTCAATTATATAAATTTACATAAAAGAGGGCCTAGAATAGATTTTTGTGGGACAATTATTTGCAGAAAGTTACCGAAAAACTTTACATAATTTAAAGTACTGTGCTGAATCCTCAAGTATGAAACAATGAGGTCACGAGCACTGCCTCTGACTCCATAATTGTTATAAGTTTACGTAATAACGTATCGCGGTCTACGCAGTCGAAAGCCTTAGATAAATCACAAAACACACCAACTACATTCTGTGAGTTTTCCCAAGCCTTATAAATGTAATTAAGGACGGCAACTCCCGCATTCAAATAATGCCTAGTAGTAAAACAATACTGGGCATTATTTGAAATACTATGTCTATTTAAATGCACAAATAATTGATTAAAAATAAAAATAAAAAATATTTAACGTTGGCAATAAAGATATAGGCCTAGAATTGCTCGGGTCCCTATTTTCTCCATTCTCTAACAATTGTACTAAAATACCTATATCAACACATTTATTAAATATCAATGATAATTGAGGTGCAGCGTGTGTTACAATAGAGCTCAGTTACTTAACAGATATACCTCATATCAGTTCTTTTTACATTAAGACTTTTTTACATAGACAAGTAATAATATGAACGAACATATTCTTCTTCTGCGCTCCCGCTTACACGCTCGGCTCAGGCGGACCGTGACAAGAGTAATGCTTTTTCTTATGTGAAGAAGCGTTCATAGAATTATAGGACATCTCATAAAAAAATAAATAATAATGACAATAACTAAAATATGATATAAAAGTCTTAAGAGGTACAAATATATGTATCTTAATTTGTTGCACAGTAGCGTAGCAATACTTAAACTAACATTAATTAATTATGTACGTTCTGTTTACTTTCTTGTTTCAATAACTTTTCTTAATTGCACGAAATAATATATATTTATCTGCTGCAGTAAATAAGCGTAAAAGATCGTTTCATTATAATATGCTCTTATAATTAGTATTTACATTGCCAACATGTCAGTCATTGCACTTAATGTATACTCCGACGTGATCGTGTAGTCTACGTCACCGATATGCCGACGCAGTAATAAAGTACCCACTTTAAACTGCGTCATATAAAAATTATTATTAGAAATCAAAGGCGATTTTAGCGGTGAGAATAGTATAAAACCACACTTGCGTAATTTAAGATTATCTATCTGCTTGCGTAATTTAAGATTATTTATCTTTTGGGTAAAATAGAATAACAGAAAATGTTATTACAAGAATTATAGACACAATTGTCATTATAAAATTTCTTGGATCGCCCTAGAGGCGCTTCAGTCAATTAAACTATACTAATACACGTACCTTAGATTTTTTAAACATTTTATAATAATGAACGTAAAACTTGCGTACCTTTCCAAAGCTTCCTTTGCCCAACACTTTTATAAATTGAAAGTCTTCTATTGTATACTTTTTGAATCTCGGTATGGATCTGGCGGGAGGCGTAAAACGACCAGTTTTTCTGAAAAGGTCGTACGCCGTCGATTGTTCTGTAAGAATAATTTCTTTTTACATACTTATAAGAGCTATATTTTTGCTAATATTGTTTTGTTTTAATACATATATTTTAATTTTAATGAAAACAATACAAAAACACTCAGTAAATAAAGTGTTTTTATACACAATGAAATAAATTCTCCTTTACGTTTGTTAATGACAAAAAAAATTAAAACAATACAAACAATTTCATAGTCATGCTTAGAATGAAAATTTAATTTTAATAGTAATAATAATATAAAGCACGGCCCTATCCCAGCATGCCGGGATCAATGCCAGGAAGAAAAAGTAAAAATAATATAAGGAAAGATTCTATATATTTTTTTTAATTGGCAACACACAAAATTTCAGCCTAAACATTACTGCATCTAAATTTAAAATATTTAAGCAATTGTTAAATTAAGTTTTATTTAGAGATCATTCACAAACTATGACTCAAATTTATCTTGCACTGTAAATTCAATAATGTTATCTTCTCAAGTCATCAAAGTCGATCTATATAATACGATTTAGATGATTACCAGAATATTACAATCAACTTTACACATGTATTTATCTGCAATATCGGCTATACCTACCTGTATTTATTTGCCATAATTTGAGATTTTGAAATATATATTCTATCTGAAAGTATATAGTGAAAATAGCACCGGTTTTTTATAATTAACAGATTATCATTATGTCATATCAGCACAATACTATGAGAAAATATTTTGATAGTTCTAGAAAAAATCACGTGCCCTCTAAAAATACCCGCCTCAGGCAGCAATATCAAGGTCGTCTCGGTAAATATTGAAAATTTATTACAAAAACTTTTCTTCTTTTTTAATGCTATTAAAGAATTGAACATATAATGATATTTTATAGTATCTATTGTCCTCATTTGAGGTGTTATGCTCTAAGATTCCACTTTTTAGCCACTGAATTTACGAAAATAATATTTACGAATCGTTATTGATTAGAAAGGTTATTTTAGTCGCCCTCTCCATTTAATAATTATGAATCTTGATAGCTAATGTAGTAAATAATTACCACAATTAGAAGCTTTGGCACTGTTTATAAGCCAATATACTCGTAAAACCTGTCATGTAATTATATTTGCAAATAGAACTTTATATATGCGTACATATCCACTTACTAATATTTATTGTAAACAAAAGGATATAAGTATATAAAAAAGTTGATACTGTCTTAAGATTGAATGTGGTGAAACATTTCGGTTCCTGTGACATTTAAAACAATTTGTGCTCTGTATGAATGAATTTATATATACGAGTAAGTTTTATTCAATAAGTTACTTAAGGTTCCCAAGTTCCCTTTCTTTAACCTGCCATATGCATCCTGGCAGGTTGTCACACTTGTCCACCCCAATGACTAACTCAATGAGATTTTAGATAACAAATAATAATTAAACAAAAAGTTGAGGTGGGTGCGTTGTCGAACCTAATATACCTAATCTATTAATCATATTTTTTATATAAAGGAATCTTTATTATATAAGAATTTTTACATATATATTTACATATACATATGTGATCCCAATATTCGAATTTGTACATATTATTGAACAGCTAGATCTTAATTTCACAAGCGATGCAGGAGTACTGTTTAATAGTATGATATAACTCTCATGACGTATAAATTACTTTAAAAAAAATCGTTACTGAGTGGCTGAAATATTATACAAATGAAAGTTCATTGAAATCTCGAATTGCTTGAAAGAGGAATCGGACGACTTGTATACAATTAGATAAAATATCAGGACTTTGATTCTTAACTGATCATGATACGGTATAATAGGTACAATAGAATCTCAATTGAAATGCAAATTAAGAAAAATAAATAAGTTAATACTACAAATGATAAACGAAAACATAAAAGTAAATCGTATGCAATCTAACGGACTGAATTTCGCCACATCCGCGTCGCGCCGCGCCGTACCGTTGTAAGCGAACGAAACGTTCATGCTGACAGAGTTTACGATTACGTCTTTTACGACGACAATAAACAAACTCTGGAGCAGGTCAAACAAATTCGGTACTTCTAAAATATTCAAACGTATAGTAATAAAATTTGTTAAATTTAATATAATGCCGTTTCAAAATAGTTACAAATTTAGAGCAGTAATTTTGAATAACACTTAACTGGTATAGATGTCATTTTGTCTAGTACAATAATTTTATTTTTCCTTAGTATTTTAATTCAGTCTTTGTTATTAAATAATGCTGAGAACCCGGAAATTAAAGTAAATTTTACAGTGCTTAAAGAGAAAGTCCTGACACTGAATTTTACCGCGGGTATTTTAAGAGGGTTTCAAAATACAATCTGGTTTTTGCCAATTGTGTCAGGAAGTATAAATTTATTGCTCACAGGCAAAAAGATCTGCTCGAAATAGAGTTTATTCAATAGCTTGTTTGCACCGACTAAAATAAATCTGAACGTTCGCTGTAATAAATAAAATAGACTTACCTTTAGCAGATAATTTTTAAATTTAATTTAATAGCACTCTAAAGAATGTTTTAGTGAACAGGCGGCAGGCGAAGCGTAACTATCATTATTTATAAGAGATATAATACGATAGATCATAGAAGTTAAATGAAGAGAATTTTTACCATTATTATTATTAAAAAAGGTGCATATTCTCTTACCCAACTCTTGTTCTAAGACATCGTGGGTATATGTTTGGGATGGTGTAGTAGCTGTTGAGGTGCAGGGGTCTCCACCTGTAGATAAAGATGATAAAACAAACTTCCCTAATATTTATGAGTATAATGAGCCTATTATCTATATACAAATAATATGTGCAAGCAACATATAAATAGTGTTTAAATGATATAATAATTACAAATGATTTAAATATGAAAGAAAACAGTTTCCGCATATCTTTTCTTATATTCTTTCAATTATTACAATATTGATATTTTTAAAAACTCTGCATAGAATGCCGTTACTATTCAATAGCTTTTTAAATTAATATCTGGTAGTTACAACGTAATATATATATATATATATATATATATATATATATATATATATATATATATATATATATATATATATATATATATATATATATATATATATATATATATATATATATATATATATATATATATATATTAATGTGTACGTTTTTTTTTCTCTACAGTATATAAGTGTAATATATTATATTACACTGGCTATATATTAATTACATTAACAAAGCGTCTAACGACCATTGCCAACGAGAGACGTACGGTCTGGTTAGATAAAAATACGTGATGTTTGAAATCCAGCCAAATAAATCGATGACCATTCTAACTTTCGATTGTTTAAGTCATCAAAATGTTATATCTGCTTGTAGTTTATTGATTTACTGTAAATTAACGAATATTATATTCCGGAAATAAAAGAAAAATTGCAAATATTTTACAGCTGATATAATTATAGAATAATTAAATATTGGTAACTTCAAGCCGCGGCTAATTACCTTTTGAAAAATATTGACTTTGAATAAATTAATAAATAAAATAGATAAGTGGTGTTAATTTCAGTAGTGATAGTAATTGCAATTATTCTTTATATGTGAATTGTGAGTGACTGGCTTATATCCAGACAGTACAGCCGCATAGTGCTCCCACGCGGGTCTTCAATGTGTATACAACGGAGTATGTGGAATACATAAATGTCGTAATGTTTAACAAATAAAATTTTATATACTTATTTTTGCTTCATTTTATATTTATATAAAGAAATATTCAAAAGTAACTTAAAGAAAACGAATGTTTTGTTACATATTAAATTCAATTTTGTTGAATTTTATTTACTCCATTACTAACCTCTTTTTGATGTCGTACGAGTTGCCAATGCTTCGACTAAAAGCCGCTGGTTAACTCCACATAAATTTGCTGTCAATTTTTCACATTTTCGATGACAATTTACATCACAGTCTATAACAAATATAGAAAATATTTTCCTAGACTATAAAGTGATACCTTTAATGTTTTCCCTATACTTACGATCCTGTGCTAAAGCCGTGCAAAGCTCCCATGCCGATACATGCATACTAGTTAATAAACAATAAGTATATTATTAAATCAACTCATTTTGTTTACCTTTCTTTGCATACAGGAATGATGAAGGAGATGCCGGTGCCGACGAATCGAATCCTGAATCATTAGAGCCCGTTGACGTCCGTCCGTCAGGGTTGTTTTCACATTCAAAAAATTCAGCAGAACTTTCACTCGATTCTGACTCTTCAGAATCATCATCATCTTCATCTGATGATTCATCTTCTGAAGATGAAGATGATGATGAAGTGTGAATTATTTGTGGTTTTCTCTTCTGGAGAGGTCGAGGAGTAGCTATTAATATCTTTGGTGCTTTTTCCTCTTTTACAGGTTTTTTCAAAACAAATTGACCAGCTGCATCAACAGGCGACGGAGTGGCCTTGTCTAGGTTTATATCTTTTGCATCAATACTAATTGCTTCTTTTGAGTTTTCTTTTACGTCATCTTTTTGAGTTAAAATGCTCTTCTGAACATTGTTCTCTGGAATGCTTTTGTTATCGATTGATTTGCCTTCTAATTGAAGATGATCTGCCACCTCTTGTTTTTTGTTATCATCCTTACTGTTTCTAGTAGCAACGAAAATATTTTCGCTTATGGGCGTTTTATTAATATCATTAACACTTTCTTCTTCTTCTTTATAAAAAGGTTCTAATAAACTGTTTTCTGGCGTGTTTTCATGACCTAATTCCACAGTTTTGATAGCATTATTTTCTTGCATATCTTTATTTAATTGTTCTTCAATATCAATTGTATGTGATTCAGTATGTTCCACTGTTGGGACTTTGTTTATTTTAACATCAACCTTTGGCTTAGAATGACTTGATTTAAGACAAATTTTTTAGGCTCATTATCATTTTTCTTTTCTTTTTTAGTATCCAAACTGTTATTATTTTCTAAATTACATTTATATATTTCACTTCTCGAATTGCTTGCATCGCTGCAAACATTAAATTTAGGTAATTTATCATTCGTTTGAGATACAATTTCATTTATGTTTGATTGTTCATCTTCAATCAAATCTGTTTTGCTTTTCTTATTCGACTCCATACTTCCTTTTTGGAAATGGTCCCTTGCTTTGTCTATCGTGTTGCTTTCATTTTTATTTAATTCTTTTGATGCCTCCATAGCCTTTTGGGTCTCATTAAGTGACACTTTCTCACATTCGTTTTTCTTTGATTCTATTGAAGTTTTATTCTTGTGAGATTTTTTTAATTCACTTTTGTTTTGAAGATAACCTACTGATGTCTTTTTATTCTCAATATTTTTTATTTCTGCATTTGATGACATATTTTTGAACAATAATGAGTCTTTTATATTTGTGTCTTTGCAGGTTTCACTCTCTTTAAGTTCAAGGGCAGTTTCATTTATTGTTTGTATTAATTTTTGACAAATATTTTCAGATGACTTTGACGATTCATTTTCTATTAGCAAGTCATTTTTAACTAATTTTATTTCCTTGCCATTATTTGACATCAAATTCAAATTTTCATTTTGTGTATTATTTTCATTTAATATATCAGTAATTGTATTTTTAGTATTCAAAATATTTTCTTGATTTAATTGTGCCTGAATTTCTGGTGTTTTTAGTATTTCTGATTCTTTTTCTTCTTCCTTGATGTTACTTTGTTTTTCATTCTTAGAAGTTTTGTTTTCTAACGAGGAAGTTCTAACTTCCTCTACATTTGTACTCTTTTCAGCATCAACAACTTTAGATACATCTTTGTTGTCATTAGAATGTTCATTGCAACTGACATTATCAGTGTCGTCTTCGGGGAACCAAAATATCGAACGTTTGGTTTTTTCCACATTTTCGTCTATATTTTGTTTTCTTTTAATTAAATATATTGTTTCACGTTTTCCTATTTTATTCCAAAAATTTCCGTCTTCAGGCTCAGGACTTTCAATAGGTTTAACTTTGATACTTTTTCGATGCTCTGCTTTTTCCATATCATTTTTTTTTGAGCTTAGTTCTACTTCAGGGCTAGCGAATTTAAGACTTTGTTTATCCGATTTCTTGCATTTTATACTCCTTCTATGTCCATCTGGACTTTTAGGTACACTTTTAACTTCTAATTTATCATCAATATCATCAACTGTGCTACTAAATATTATTCCTTTTTTTAACGTCCTTGGTTTTTCTTCTACAGTTATCTGCTCAACAATTAATTTTAATGGTGTTGTTGGTGTTGATATATCAACCGTTGATGTAATTTTCGTTTTAATTTTAGGCTTAAGATGTTTATTAGATTTTGTGTTTAATAGTTTAGTTTCTTTTTTATTAAGTAAGTCTACAGATGTTGTGCTTTTAGGTATTTCAGATATACAATCTAACCTACAAATACTACCACCAGACGAACATTTTCGTAAACTTCGTCTTTTTAAGTTTATCTGGTCATTGCCATTTTTAGATAGTAAATTGTCATGTAATGAGTGGTCTGACTTTGTAGTTGTTAAAGGAATTTGATGTTTCTTATTTTCTTTCTTATTTTCTTCAGATTCCTCAATAATAGGCACATTATCAGTACCAACTTTACTTATATCTAATGGTGCAGTGCTTAAATTCTCTCTCCTTATTAATGAATCTAATAAAGACGCTTGTTCAGCTAAAAGTTCCATAGAACAACGTCTTCCTAATAATTTATTTTGGGCACTTATATCTGGAGTCGGTTGAATTAAACATATATCCTCGTCTTTTTTCGCTGACGGAGATTGTTTTGAAGCAATGGCTGCATCATCATTATCTTTGTCTTTCAGTGTAAATTTTTCTACTAACTTAGCTCCAATAGATTTCTTTTCCTTTTGTACTTTAAATGTCAAATCATCTGCTAATTTTTCTCTCCATTTGACGGGTTCTGATTTTTCCTCATATTTTGCACGTTTCGATAATTCAATATTGTTATTATTTTGTACAGGTTTTGTCTCCACTGGCTTTCTTGGAGAATCTCTATCTTTTCGTTTTATCGTGTGAAGCCTAACCACTGCTCGATCACGTTTAATTGTAGTACGCTGTGGACCCGGGGACGAATCGATACCTGTATCGGGTTTATCATGATCATTATCTCTTTGAACTGTTGGACTCGGCCGTCTAGGGGGTGTTGTTACCAAATTTGCACTTGAAATTTTATTGCGATATTTATCTCTGGATACATCTATATCAGCGGTATTTATATTGATAGGACGGGCTATATAAGTCGATGAAATATAATTTCTACTAGTAATTGGCACTCTTCTGGGACTATTTATTCTTACTGGGCTAGATGTACCTTTTTCCGAAATAGTACTTAAGATAGGCGAATAAGTACGACTGCTGCTTATCCATCGCGAAGGCAAAGGGGTTCGTGAGTAGCCTCCGAGAGAAGAGTGAGTACTGTAATTGCCACCCGGATTTAAATAAGATGCACTATAAGATGATCCATATGGGGCCATTGAACTACTATAACTATACGGTGCACTATAAGAAGGACTTCCACTGTAATACATGTTCGTAATATGTTCCGAAAACAGCGGCATGGTTATTCAATAGATAGCATAATCGCTACATCGACGCCGCGACAGCAGCAAACGGACGCGCGAGACAGACTGAGTGGGGAACGCGCGCTCGCGCAGGTGTGAGCTCCGCCCACCAACCCACCCTCTTGATTGATCGATGACGCCCCAATGACAATTTTACTTTATATTAGTAAAGGCTTTACGTGGAAAAATTTAACTCATAATTTATATCTAAGCTTTTTATTACATGTTATCTTTTTTCTAGAAGGAAGTTAATGCATTTGTTGGCTCGCTTTTGCTACGAGAGACGAAAATAAATCATACTAATCATTATATTTAGATAGCTTAATCTAAAAAAATATTCTGCGCGCAGTATTTTGAAATCAACATAAATAAATTGATTGTACATAGAAAAAGTAAACACCGAATAAATATTTGTGAAATAAATAAAATAACTATGCACGATTAGAGTACGTACGTCTACGACTACTTTAGAACATTTTATATCTTTGTTTATTTGTGAAATGTTTCGGTACGAACCAACTATATATAATACATACGACAACATACGAATGATATTTTTAGTTTCACGCTTTATCCCGCTCATTCCAGGGTAGGCAGAGGGAAGTTGGGAACCTAATGTTAAAACACTTCGTTCCGTTTTCAATTTCCCGCCAAATTAGAGGCATTGCATGTTCAATGGCAGATTTCATTTCAATGCCGCGTTTTATCAGAACGAAGAAATAAAAATATTAAAAAAACATTTCAAAATATTAAATATTTTATTTGAAATTATTACATCTAATTATCTATGGCGAGTACTGAGTATTAAAAATATTGAAAAGGTAAAGTGAAAATTTACATCTTTTTAAATTTATCGTTTAACGTTATATTCGTAGCCTGTATATTCGTAGCCTCGTAGCATTAAGCTACGAATTTCTTCGGACTTAAAAGTCAAGCTCAAAGGTTGTTGTGCTATATAAACATTATATCAATGAAATATAGGCCACGAGGCATGCGTGGCGCTTCTTTAAATGAATTATGTAATATTTTTAAATAAAGTATTTAATATTTTCTAATTACATCTAATATTATTATTTCTTCGCTGGAAAACGCGTTCCGTTTCCGAGTGTCTTAACACATGGTTCCCGAATTTCCTCTGCCTACTCTGCCATGTATAGGATATAGGATAAAGTTTAAAGCTAAGTAAATGAATATTTACATATTGCTGGATCACACCACACAAATCGCACTGTTTCGAATTCAAGAAGAGACTTTTTTTTGATTATAGCTACATACAAGATACAAGCTTGACGAAGGATGCAGGAAGAAGCTTAATGTTAATATCACAATGAATAACAACTATCGTTAAAATATTAACCAAGATAAATAGCACGATAGCGCTTACAACTTGTTATATAACATTTTATACGAGTATATGCTATAATGGCAAATTTTAAAATTATATAGATATACCTTAAGCAAAAGTAAATTGTACAACAACGTTCCATGCAACATAATTAGTATTGTTTATTGAAAAAGCGTCTAAACAGCGTGCCGTAATATGATAACGTTCAATTAAGTAATTTAAATATTCTTAAATTATTTTAAGTTCTGCCTTATTTTTTAAACGGTATATTATTTTATAGTAATTTAAATAATCTTAAATTATTTTAAGTTCTGCCTTATTTTTTAAACGGTATATATATTTTATAGTTAGAACAATAAAAAAAAACAAAACAAAAATTATATATTTAAATTAATGAACACAGCTGCTTCTACAGGTATAGACGTTAATATCTCTTATTTTCTATCAATTGTATGTTAGCACATGCTTCACAAAAAATAATAACCTTTCTTTATTAATTTCGTACAAATTTATTTTAACTTTCAAAGTATAATATAAGGCCATCGTGCCGCAGCTATAGTCATCCCTACTTGGGAGAAAGAATATTATTTTTATTTCTCTGCTCTAACAGACAAAATTGGGTTTTTCCATTTTCATAGATTATTTTTTAAGTCGGTACAATGTTTTTGATGTTATTCTTTATAATTAATTTATTATAGTATATAATATATATTAAATAATATATATTAAATAAATTATATTTACCTTCACATTTCAATCCTTGTTTGAAAAAACCGTGCAGAAGAGTCCCGCAATGGTCACAAAATGTAGGAGACATAAACTGATGAGGACGAAAGCGATGAGGAACGTCGACTTTGAAACGTTCTCGTAAGTACTATAACAAAAATAGTAGTTAAACAAATACCTATATTTCTATTAGTATGATATTATTCCAATAAGAACAATGACTCTAATACAAAGGATCCACAAAATATACCTTTCCTCACTTTAAATAAATTAAAACAAATAATTTGTACTGAAGTTGATTTAATAACAACTCTTGGGACTCAACCTAGAAGATTCACTATTTCCATCGACTGAAATATTTTTTCATTTACAAATGATATCAACTTATAAATAACATTCAATGGCGTGAAAGTTAAGACTACGTAATCAATTGCAAATTCTACAAATATAAACAATATTTGTAGAATTTGCAATTGATTACGTAGAATACTTAGGGACCACGCTCGGGACCACATTGGTAGTTAGAAACCAGAGCCAGAAGTGACTTAGCACTAAGATGTCTAACCAAACACGGTACTCTGATATCACAAGAAAAAACCAAAAAATATGGAAGATTATAATAATTAAAGTATATATTATTCATATGTTCTCTATCTATTATTCATATGTTCTCTATCTCTCAATTAGTCAAAGAGCGATGTTTTTTTTTATGGATAAGACAGGGCAAACGAGCGTCGCCCACGTCCCCGAGTAACTCCAGAGGAGCTACAGGAGCGTTGCCCGTCTTTAAAGTGAATGGGCACCGGGGCCCGGCATTACCCAATGCGAAAGGCAGTGGCCGAAGCCACTACTTCACGCCGGTTTCAAATGCCATTTTTGACAACGCGACTCTCCCACACGTACTTTAGTCGCCTCTTACGACACCATCAGTACCAGGGTGATCCTATTCTAAGCCGGAATCACACGGCTAAAGCGATGTTTTCTTCCGACATTTAAAATGTAATGTATTACAATTGGGTGGTAAGTGCAGTGTTTTATAAGTATTTCTACACTACATAGAGAGGAAATTTCTTTAGTCCCATAGACATAATATTTTATATAAACCCTACATATAATTTATACAAACAAGTTAAAACAGTATACACCCAATTGTTATAATAAGGATTTTGAATGATAAAGCCACTTAAAACACAGACTCTTGACATTAATAAAAGAAATTATTAAAAGATATTATAAAAAGAAATAGTTAATGTATATTTCTTTTTGTTTATTTTTTCTTACATTTATTATTTATAGAACCTATTATATATAAGAGAGCCAGCATAATAATTTTGTTTTAATTATATGCCTTAAATTGGCGCATATCGTGGCGCACGGTACATGCATTCTATTGTAAACGCGACAGGTTGTGGGTTTGATCCCCACTCGAGGAAATGAAGAGAATGAGAAAAAAAAATTTTATTTTTTATCTCTAGCTCTAGTAACAAGGCAATCCGTACCGTAACGGTAGTTGAGTTCCGCCACTTAACCCGTAATAAAATAGAACCGTCTTTACACTAAGTTCCTCACTGCTTATCCTACTATGTGCATTTTCCAACCTTCACCTTTTTAAATTATATAAAAAAATATAGATACATTTATACACATCGTTTTCAACTTTTATTGTTACCTTTTGAAGTTGAATTCAATAAAATTTAGAAGCTCATACTTTCTCTCAGCATCTCACTGTATCTCGCACACAGCAGGGTAGGCAGAGGGAACTTGGGAACCTAGTGTTAAGACACTCCGTTCCACTTCCGCTCCCCATTTTTCGCTGAATTTAAGGGATGGCGTGTTGAGCAGCGGAACTAAACGCCGTGTTTTGCCATGGTACCAGAGAAGGAGAGGAGATGTCATGGTGAACATGAAGAAGTACGAGCTGTGATGGTTTGGGCACGTCGAGCCAATGAGTTATGAAAGAATGGAAAAAAAAATATCTGTAAAGAAAAAGTGATCGGCACGAGTGGTAGGGAGGGACCTCGGTTGAACTTCGAAAACATAGTACGTTAATGGCAGGTGATTCTTTAAGGAAAAATTTAAAGAAATTAATATAGTGACCGTTGCATCGCAATACATTTTTGAAAATATTATGTATGCAAAGAAAATTTTTAATATTTAACAAAACCGGGGATATACATGATAACAATACTAGAAATAAGATTAATCTTAGTGCACCTATAACTCGATTGCATCAAGTACGTAATTCTTTTATGAGTCAGAGTGTACACTTTTACAATAGGATCCCAGAAAACGTCCGAGAATTTTCTATTTCACAATTTGAAATATTTGTGAAAAGACGTTTGTGTGTTAAAGGTTATAACCAAATTTACAATTTTATAAATGATAACGCCTTGGGAATAAAATGCTTGTTCTAGGTTATTTCAAATGTGTCATTGTAAATTATTATAATATGATGTAAAGCTTTACTCAAAAACATAAAGACATGTCCCGCTGAGTTTCTAGCGCCGGTTCTTCTCAGGTCTGATGCAGTAACTTTAGTGAACTTATAGTAAATTGTTTAAAGTTCAAAAAACTAAGCCTGTAACTTCTTATTTTGAATAAAAATATTTGAATTTGAATTTGACGTAAATAGTATGAGGTCCCTCCATAGTGCTTGCATGAAGAGGTTGATGACAGTAGACGAGAGAAAAGAAGTATGCCGAGGCCGTAATTAAATAAATAAGAAATAAAAATAATAAAATAGTATTTAATCAGACGCTGTCTCACTACACCATTAAACCACCACAAACTTAATTTAAATTTCAATTATTTTTTAACAAAACCTGCCTGATTTAATAAACAGCTTTTGGTAAGGTGGCATTTTCTTATTTCTTTCTCTAACTTTAACTAAATCTTTATAGTCCTTTGTTCCGTTTCAAATTTTGAATGTTAACCTATGTCAATGAGAAATGTCTGTCACGAACAACTATGACTAAGGCGGTATTTCGTTATTTATTATAGTTCATTTTGGCTATTTAGGCACTTCACCAGGTGAAAATAATCTTTAATGTTATGTTATGTTATTTAAAAAGGATACGTTAAACAATTTTATGTAAGCGACATTTGTTTAGTTCTTATACATAGTTAGCCACACCTATTGTGACTCGTCAGTAGATGCGCTTCATTTTATTTTCGACTTCACTATCCCGCACATGGCAGGCGGAGGGAACTTGGAACCTAGTGTAAGACTCCTTTTTGTGCTTTTCGCCGTTTCTCGTCAAATGTAAGGCATTGCGTGTTGAGTGGCTCAACTCAACGCCGCGCTTTGCCTTTGCACCAGAGCGAAGAAATTGAATATATTAAATATTTCATTTAAAAATAATAAATATTTCATATTCTCGAGGGGGAATCAAACCCACAACCTGTCACATTTACAGTCACATTACAGCCACTGCGCCACGACGAGCCTCAAGATGCATATTTATAATGTACATATGATGTAACAATGATTTTATGTACGTATGGATAATGAAATCATTATTCAGCTAACAAGGTACCGAGGCAAATTGTAAAAAGCCTTTATCCACATAGATATACAACATTTCTACAATATTTAAAAAAGAATACAATTATTTAAATAAATTTATAACTGTTATAATTGCTGGGGATTAACCTCCTGTTAAAGAGGTCTTGTTGTCATCACTGTTGGAGTCTTTCATTTATCATTTTATACCTTAACTTATTGTTTGTCGGAGATAAGCGAGCCGACTTGATGTTTGTTGAAAATCGATAAAGACGATATTGATAAGAATTACTTTTTGTATAAAGAATGTACATTGCAGGTTAACAGGAGAGCTACAATTTATATTGTGTTAATATAAATAATAATATTAGACATTTCTACCTGGTACTGCTACCTGGCGCTGCGGTGTCACAAGCGGAAGTACTATTTCGAGATCTAGAGTGCTACTGACAGACTTTCTCCCTAGATATTTTATATTTTATAGAATTATTTTTCTCCTTTTAATTACATAATATTAGTTAGTACTTGGTGCATTTTGTATTAAATTTCATAATCTTTTTTTTATTGAAATTTGTCACTAAGTGAGAATTATTTATACAAATCAAGGAAAAATCAAGCGAAAAATTAAATATTTAATGTATTTCATAGAAATAATTACAATCTTTTATATATATGTAGTTCATTGTATAGTGTATAGTGCCTCAAATATTCATAACTTACATATATCTGCATTTTGAATAAGTATGACCGTAATTTATATAGGTACACATAGTTTTATTTATAAATTTAATCTAGTTTACGTACGTAGGCTCATTATTTTTAACATAATAGTTAGAGACTGCATCCGTAATATCTCCTACACTTCAAGGGCTCTGGTCTCTTCCGTTACTATATGGTTGTGTTTTTCGTGTTTTGTATATAAACCTGATATTGAGACCTGTCGTGGCGCAGCGGCACAAGCGTGTGACTGTGTCCGATAAGTTGTAAGTTCGATCCCCATTTGAGGAAATGAAATATTTAATATTTTCAATTTAAATATTTAATGTTTTCATTTCTTCGCTCTGGTACAAGGAAAAAGGCGGCGTTGAGTTCCGCCACTCAACACGCAATGCCTCAAATATTGCGAAAAGTGAGGAACAGAAGTAGAACGGAGTGTCTTTACACTAGGTTCTCGAATTCCCTCTGCCTACCCTGTCATAAGTTGCTGCGTTATCAAAACTGAATATTTCGCGTGGACCGATAGTTATGATATTTAAAAAGAAATGAGAGCCTGAATGCATTGCATTTAAAGGAAATCATCTGAAAAATAAAAAATTAAATTAATATTACGCATAAAAACTATTACAGTTATTATAATATTTTATTTCATACAAATTGTGCAAACTTGTCAATTTATATAAATTATACTTTCCATTAATATACAATCCTCACATTGTAGTCAAATTGGTACGGAACCCTCGGTGGGCGATTCCTACTGACACTAAAGAATTATTTTTATTTATAATTTAAAAAAGTTTCAAATAAATGTTAAAGTGGCAAACCAATTCACATTGTTTATTATTTATACTGTTTTTAAAAAATGGATTGAAAAAAATAACTGTACCCCCTGTTGATATCAACACAAATTTTCTTACTTACAAAAGTCACCGTAAAAATATGTACTCAATACTTGATATTCTCGGGTTTAAGTTCATAACTTTCACATGATTTTAACCTAATTTCTTTGATAATTAGTATCATTTGAAATATTTTGTAATTTGCTATAGGTATTTAATTTGGTACATTTTTCAAATGATGCGATCATTGACATTTCAATAACATATTATTTTAGACAAATATGTATGTGTGTATAATTTATAATTGACAATACTAAAAGACATTGTAAATATCTTTACCACAGTAGCATCTGAATAAGCCGTAGATCCGGGACACTTCCCCAGTAACTTGCTGTGACATCGCTTATGAACGGCCGTCTGACACACTATGCATCGGTAGCCTTGTTTTCCAAAACCCCATAAAAACTCTTTACAAAAGGCGCAAAATGTCGGCTGCCGGAAAAATTTTGCTACGAAACGATGTCCGTTGACTTCATGAATCCTGTAAATAAAGAAAAAAATATTTTAAACACTAAGCAATGCTTTCAACCAATGATTTTGTACTGAACTTAAGAGCAGCGTTTTTCCTTTTTAGTAAGACTAACCATGAGAATCTATTGTCAATTGTTTTGCAGATAATACCTTTACTTTAAGCTAGAACGTATTAATATCAACCTTATCAAGTTAGCTATATCAATTAAAACCACTAATATGATTCATTATATTTTTCAAACTACATAATCCTTACTAACCGAATAATTTTTATTTATCCCATTTTAAATAACTAAAAGTATGTAATAGATGCAAACCACAGTTAAGTGTAATAAAATACATATAAAAAAGATATAAAATTTATATGAACCAACTATGACGTAGTGTTTTGAACATTAACAAGGCAGTTGTGTATGTAGCCGAGTGTTCACCATCATTAATTCTGCTCGGCAAGCTTTTAGGAATGGATCTATTTAACTAAACAAATGGCCACGCGCACTAGACATTTTAATTAACGAGCTCTGTTCTGCCAAAAAAATGTCTGACTTATAATAACTGGTCTATAAACAGCTACGTTGAATGATAGACTGTTTACCATTCACTGATAGTAGACTGTACTGTAACCGTTACTATGAAAATTTTGTCAAAAGCATCCATTTCAATGTTGCGCCATGAGTTTGTAAAATTTAATTGAACAAAATCCGCCTAGTTTATAATATTTTTTGCGTGCAGTACAAATTGTTTGAAGATTACATAGTACAGGTTAAATACTCTATTCTATATCTCAACTGTAAAACAGACTTAAAATCTCTTTAAAAGCTAAATTGATTTTCATAAAACATAGCTAAAAACCACCAGTGAATGAAAAATAGAGCCAGAAAAACCTCATAAAAATAAAACGTATTATTTGTTATTTTTATCTCACTCTGATTCCGCACATATCACGATAGGCAGAGTGTTCTGTTCTCCCTAAAAGCACTTATGTTACTTCTCTTTCCGACGAAATAAAGCCGCGCTTTGTCTTTGAGCGGTCCAAGTGAGAAATTAAAAATATTAAAATTTCTTTCCCCCGAATGGGAATGACACCCACAACTGTCGTATTTTAGCTCCTGCAGTACCTTTAATCTCTCTGCTATTATTAGTGACCAAGAAAAAAACAAACGAAATATCAATTTTCCTACAACGGACTGCATTTACATCATTTTCACTCTCGTATTTTGTGTTGATATTGAACTATCAATCAATAACAACAGCGTTGTGACTATGTTTTTTTTTAAAGCTACGTCACATATGTTTTTTGTTTTTTTAACATAATCTGTAGTCCAACTCAGTAGAGCCATAATATGATATTTTGATGATAATTAAGACAATTAATTTTAATATGAAACAAATGTTTTAATTTTAAACAATTATACACTGTTACGAGTAGTTCTTAAATTTCATAACAATACCCTGGTACATGATACGTATAAGTTTAGAGCTTACTTATGGTGTTTGATAGCGCATCTCCGCTGCGTGATGCGCTTGGCGCGGGAGCGACGCACCTCCTGCTCTCCATCACCACGCTCGCGGCCGCGCCCGCCGCCCGCACCCGGCAACCACTGGAAATTTGAACATATAAAACAAATTAATGTCATAGAACAATGCGTTCAGAATTAACATTGAGTAGTTTCAAAAGTCTGTCAATAGTATCATCAGTGTCTTATTGAAATAACATTTATGTATGTTTTCGTTTGGAATTCAATTGTTATAATAATATTATAATATCAGTGAAAAATACTCATGACGCTCAGTAACTTTTGTTAAAGTGGCTATCTAGTGCACTAGTGGTTATCTATGAAAAATATACAGTACTTATTATATTTATATAGGTTAGGGATAGTTGATCAAGATTAAGTGCATAAATGTTGATATTGTATTCTTACTACTTTTAGGAATATTATAGACTTTAACTATTTAATGGTTTACTCTTCTCAGGCTAATTAATTAATAAACATGTCTGTCTTTTTATGATTCCACATTGAGATATGAGAACAAAAAAATGTTTTATAGGATGTCTTTATTTTCCGTCTTTCTGCCTGTATTTCAAGGAGGGTCTTATCATTTCTTGCTTAATTCTTGATTGATTTATTTTTTAACATATAAATATATATTAAAAGCAATAGTCGATCGAAATTTGCAAAACGCAGCACAATTTGTTCTTTTAAGCAAAAGATAATCTACCAAAAGAATATAACGTGACAGCCTGTCGTGGCGCAGTGGCACAAACGTGTGACTCTAAATAACAGGTTGTCAGTTCGATACCCACTCGAGGAAATGAAATATTTAATATTTTCAAATTAAATATATAAATATTACAAAGGCAAAGCGCGGCGTTGAGTTCGGCCACTCAATTGAATGATTGATTTATGCCTCAAATTCGTCCGCAAGTGGAACGGAGTGTCTTAACACTAGGTTCCCAAGTTCCCTCTGCCTACCCTGTTGTGTGTGGGAAACAGAAGCTAAATAGGACTCGAGGAAATTAAACATTTAATATTTTCAAACTAAATATTCAATCTTCGGTCTGGTAACAAGGCAAAGCGCGGCGTAAAATTCCGCTACTCAACACGCAATGCCTTGAATTCGGCTGGGAGTAGTGGTATGGAACAGAGTGTCTAGTGTACTAGATGTAACTAGATACCCAATTTCCCTCTGTCTGAAAGAAGAAAAGGACGTGATTTTGAGAGAAATACTCCTAGACAGACGGTTAGACGGCGCAAAAGGGAAATTTACAAGAATCCGTTTTCAGCTGTTAAGGTACGGAATGTTGAAAAGTGTGTCTACGTCTGAACTATGTCTTTACATAGATATTTATCAAAATCGAAATGTTATTTATTCTACTAGGACATCACACACTCGAATTGTCAAGATACACAGAAATGTCTGTATCAGTCTTACAGGAAACTACCACTGGCTCGGAAGGCAGGTCTGCCGAGGAGAGCCGGCTAGAAACTTTACAGTTACCCTTATCAAAATACAGTTTACAGAAAATTATAATCATAATTAGCTTCCCGAGACACGCACACTATTGTCATTAAAATGGTCTTGGACTGTGTCTGAAGAAGCAAGTTTATAATCACTTGTGTGGATGTGGTGGAGGGGACTTGCGAAACGTGGGTATTACAGAAAAAGAATGTAAGAAAGATGAATACTGTAGAGATGCGATCTCTTCGCCGGATATGCGGAGTCAGTTTAGCTGATCGCATACCCAATGAAGAGATACACAGAATGGTAGGTACTAGCGTGGATGTCACAGTGAGAATGAAGAAGAACGTGCTCAGGTGGTTTGGGCACGTCGAGCGAATGAGTGAAGAAAGACTGGTAAGAAAGATTGATGAAGGAAAAGTGAGTGGTAAGAGAGGGAGGGGGCGACCTCGGTTGACCTCCGAAAACACAGTATCGACGATACTGGAGGATGGTCAATTAAAAAAGCATGAGGACCCTCCCGGAGGGCATGTATGAAGAGGCTGATGACAGTGGACGAGGCGAAAGAGGTATGCCGAGACCGTAGCGTTTGGGGCTCCGTTTTCTCTGCCTACCCCGCTAGGGATATAGCGTGAAGCTAAGTAAGTAAGTAAGTACGAGTATTATACATCCGTACACCAATTAATGATTTAGTAAATTTTTGAAGACGAAAACTGGCAGTGATGAAAATGTTTTCATTACCTGTATTATAATAATATATAATAATATATGTCACTGTTCTTTAAGTAATTGTAAATATTTTTGATAACTAGCAAAATAATATTGTATATGTACTTTGGTGCAACAGCAAAAATATCAGTATCACAGAATTTAAGTTTAGTAAAGTAAGCTAGTCAGTCAGTGATCCTTTTCAAGTTTATTTTCATTCTTAATATTCGTAAATATCACTTCGTAATTCGTAAGTATCACTTTTAAAATGGTGTCAAAAGATTAGTCTACCCGCAAGAAAAGGCAGAGAGAGTGGGGCCTCCTTTTTGACTTTCGAATCTAGGGATATAGTTCCAGGTAGCGTCTCTAGTTCAGCACTCTCCCCTAAATCTTAAAACTGTTGCAATTTATTTTTATAATTTTTTTATCCATAAAATATTTTAGCTATTTTTTGAAAGCTTTACAGTTTTTTAACTTCACGCTTTATCCAGCACAAGGCAGGGAAGGCAGAGGGAACTTTGGAACCTAGTATTAAGACACTGCATTCTGTTCCCCACTTTCCGACGAATTTGATGTACGCGTGGTTAGTGGTGGACTTCAACGCTGCGCTTGGCCTTGCTACCGGAGCGAACACAAAGAAAATATTGAATATTTAATTTCAAGAGATTCGAACCCGCAACTTATCCCGCTTACATTGTACCACAACAGGGCTCATTTTACAATTTCCTTTAAAAACTATTTACTATTCTGCCATGTTTGTTTCGATGAGTATTCATTTTTTTGCCGCAGTGTCATTTTATTTTTGAGTGAGGTGGATGAAACGTATGTAAATAGCGGCATTTAAAATGCAATTTATGCTCGTCACAAAATCTACGTAAGTGTGAAAAATAGTGTAGATGCCAAGACCTTGCTTTGATAACATCATTTATAAACAGTGAAAAATGTTATACAATAATTTTAGTCAATAATTTCACGTGTTTTAAGAATATTGGTAGATACTATGTCATTTTATCTATTGAAAATAAACTTTTTTTGTAAAGCAATATATTATTTAAAAAATATTTCTTTAACATACAATATAAGAAAGGGTATCTTGCTCATCCAAAGTATAGAGCAGATTATATATTATAATTTTTTATAAACATACCCGAAACCACTTTGACATCTCAGGTCCGTAGGAACGATGTCTCAATCAATCGCCAGAATTACTAAATCGATTGTAATTTAAGTTTTGTTTATTTACATTTTGCTTACTGATGTGGCGCCCTTACAATCGAAGGTACGCTACTAGTGTCATTTCCGTTAAGAAGACGTCGCTACCCAAGGTCTCCTTTATGAATTCTCTGGCATGAATCCGATTGCAAGCGCAATGGTTAGCGCGGTAATATTGTGAATTTACCTGACACATCTTGCTGTGTGTGACTCATCTAGAGTAGATATGTACCCATTCACGTGAATCTCTAACAACTACTACCGTCGACGATATCAATACAAAACGGCGGAAACGCATCATATCTATTAATATAAGCTTGTTTTGTAAGAATCGCGAGGGAATGTTATGTTTATGTTATACATATCTCTTTATTTTCTTTTCCTTTGTTATATGTCTATATATTTTTTTAGCCTTCACCAATTGTGAGCACTTATTTCGGCTGTAAATATTTAGAAAATAAAAAAAATCCCTCTATAACACGAGTATAAAGCATATTTAATGTTCTACTTGAGCTAGATTCGTATTTTTTTAGTTCAATAAATTTATTTAGTAACATTGAAATGTCAAACGTAAATGATTTTAAAAGTGTTAGGAAAAATTCTTTAGAATGTAAGACATATGTATGTCTTAATAGCTTACCTTCTTATAATAGTTTATATATGGTTTAGATAGAAGTATACGTATATGAATTTGCCAATATTGAAGAATATTGATAAACGAACCATGCCAATAAAACTATTATATATATATATATATATATATATATATATATATATATATATATATATATATATATATATATATATGTATATATATATATATGTATATATATATATATATATATATATATATATATATATATATATATATATATATATATATGTCTCTTTTGTGAGGTTGAATGATTGTACCAAATTTACTCAAAAACACTGAACGGATTTAGGTGAAACTATTGATATTTAAATTATGTTATTGACAGTTTTCATTAACGAGTTGTAAGTGTAATGTATAAGTTTTCTTTTGTTATCGTTCAACATAAAATTATAAGCTTATAAACAAAAGAAGGTTCCAAAATAACCTTAGTTCCATTAAAGATATCTGAGAGTGTAAATCGTATGTTTGCTCTGCCATATTTTGAGTTCGTAATAAATATTTTATTTTACTATAAATAAAAGTTATTTATATTATTTTCATTCGTTACACAAGCTTCCTATTGGTTTTATTATACCTTGCATACAAAATACTGGGTTTAATGTTTATTACATAACAAACAAGTGTATAGGTAAAGGAAGGTTATAAATCCTTCTTGTAGTTTCATATATCCGCCGATGTTATGGAAGAACCCTTCAGCTCCTGTAGCCTTGGGGTATGGCAGCCGAGAAAAAGCATTGTGAAGTGATAATAGGTTTAAAGAATTTATTCTCAAAAAGACATAGTCACTTACATGAGAACATACATACAAAAGTTAAAATACAAAAGAAAATAGTCGCCAAATTATTTAATATTCAATTAACGATAATAAGATATTATAACAAGTGTGTTACATCGTTAGTATATCAATTATTTTCTAAAATATGCTGTGAAAGTTGAGACTTAAATTCGTTAATTGAGCTTGCATTTCTTATAGTAGACGGTAATTTGTTGTAAAGTTGTGCTCCCTCAGATGTGATATCCTTCTTTGCAAATTTTGTCCTAGTCTTTGGGAGAATTAGTAAGATAATAGGTAGTGTTAAGAGCTTAAATGTAGCGATCCATGAGTCCGGGATAACTGACACGTGCAGCGTATAAACCGATCTTCACACGAAAAAAAAATATATATTTCATGCCAAAATTCAATCATAAAGCTATGAGCGTTACGGTAGTAATAACTTATTTAAAATGTTTTTTTTTCTCATAAAATATTTATATTTATAGACAAACTTTATTGTTCTACGAGAACTCACAATACGCGTAACGATTCCATCAAACGTTTAACGTTAGTTCCCCTCTATTTATATCCATGCATTTACTGTGCTATACACCACTCAACCTTGCTTCTTACTCAATTCTACCATTTCAGCTTAGCATATGTCTTGATATGTTTAATCATGTCAAAATTCTATTGTAGTTTTATCGGGCAGTTATTTTTATTTTTTTACGTTTTAGATAGGTAATTGAAAATACTTCATATTTTTAAATTAAATATTCATGTCATTGATATTACTTTTCCCTGTCACTCTAGGAAGTCTTTGTAACTTAACCATTAATATTAAAACGGGAGTTAACAAAAAAATAATGTCTCTTTTTTATTGTATGTTGTGGCACAGGGTCCGAGAATGGGTATGTAAACACAAAAGGTTGTAAGTTCAATAGCTACTTAAGGAATATCACTTGAGAATATTTTTAATTTCTTTGGTTTGATAACAAGGCAAAAAGCGCGACGTTGAATTCAGCGGATAAATGGAAACGGAAGGGAGTGTCTTAACACTAGGCTCCCAAGTTCCCTCTGCCTGTCCCGCCATGTGCAGGATAGGAATATATATCATGAAAAAAATGTTTTCTATGTTTGTCACATTTTGCCACAATTTCTAGTCGGTTCAATAATATTCGTTGTTTCCAAAACGTTTCTGTTGCTAAAACTTCTACATTACCGCCGGCTAATTGGAGCAGTTGATTGACCGATTGATTTTGGTACTTACAATAGGAACGTGATTATCGTTCTCATAGTTTGTTGCTTAATATTGTAATTGGATAAGATATTTAAATGTCATTTTGTACTAGAAGCAGTGATTTAATGTAAATTATTTAATAGTTTTAGTAACGTGTAAATAACTTTGCCTTGAAAAATTAGTTATTTTAAAATTACAGACAGTACCGTCAATTATATTTATATGTATAAATGTATAGATATACTAACATTATGAAATGGAAGTAAATACATGATCGTTTAGAAAAAAAGTCTTTTCAGATAGCATAGTCTATTGAACGACATACGTACTCTAATCGGGTGCAGTCACTTGTTTCTTATAATTTAGATAAGTCATTGTAGTCCCGAATCACTTCTGTTCTCTTCTTTTATTTTTAATTTTATATATTAACTAAGACATTCTAATGCCTAACTATCTATCTAAATACTATGAGCAGTATGCTGCTGGGCCTGTTGGCCTCTACAGCGTCACCGTAATTGGAGAGGCCGAGCCAAAAGAACCTGACCTGACCTTACTTTTTTTAGCTTAACGTTGCATCCCGCACGAGACAGGGTAGGCAGAACCCGGGAACATGGTGTTAAGACACTCCGTTCCACTTCCGTTCCCTCCACTTTCCGCCGAATTTGAGGCATTGCGTGTTGAGTGGCGGAACTAAACGCGAGGCTTTCAACATTCATATTATTATATTCAGAACTTCTATTTCAATAAGTCAATTATTAAAAAATCTTTTCACGCTCAATAACTTTTATTATTATAAATTAATTCTTACATGTCAAATACTAATTACGCTCAATAGCTTTTGATAAGATATTTCATTATTTTTATAATATTTAAAACTTAGCTGGACTATTATCATTGTTTATCATTGTACCAGATGTTTCATTTACATTTCATTATAAAATTATTATATTATCGACGTCACCCTAGGAGCGACCGTCATAATTCGACCCTACTCATGGAACAAAGATAAAGTCTAATACCACGATATACTCAACTATAAAATAAAACACGGACCCAGCAAGTACTCCATCTAACCTTATTCAATAGACAAAGATCGTCATCTCCATCTGAAATAGAACGATCATCACCAGACAGTCATTCGGTTCGTATGGAACAATCAAAAGAATTGTCTAACGTAATCCAAGTGATCCATGGGAAAATTCCAACCCAGCTCCTCTTCCATGGCAAAGGGTATTATTAGCAAATAGAAAGAAAAGACAATATTGCACTTCTCTACCTTCAAGTACATATTACCTCCACTAAAAATCGCTACAGCTCCTTACCTGTTTAGACATGCCTAGCTTATGAACGATGTCACTGAACTATCCAAATTACTTAGTGTTATACATATTCCTCTACATTCTTGTTAATACTGCTGAGGAGTATAATAAGAAAATCATAGCGGTTATTGGAGCAAATGGTCGCTTACTTTAATATATGGTATCCTTTTACAACAAAAGGCAGTAAATGTTATAAAAGACCTTCACCATAGCACCCCCATAAGATGATACCAGAAGCAACGAATAATAGAATTAAAGATCGATAATCGCCAACGCGTGCTATGAACAAGACAAGAAACAAACATCAACTTTTTTTGTAAATATAGAACCTAGTTTCAACAACCTTGCAGTCAAAATCATCAGTCAGATATTCAATCACAAATTTAAGATTGCCAAGACCAACATCACCCGCGTTTTGGTCACTCTAATAAGATGGGATTTATCAAGTCAACAATCCAACCAAGAACGGAAAAAATATTCAACTTAAATAAAGCCAAAAAAAATATCTTTTTATTAAACAAACAGGCTCTGTGGTGAGTCTTATTACTACCCTCATCTGTAAGCTAGCATAATGATGTCTCTTCACATTTCCACTTGAAACATCAATGGCTTAGCTCGTAAAGTCATCAAACTAGAGGTTACTATTAAATCCAACAAGTGGGATGTTTACCTTATTTCTGATTTCGCATACTGCATCAATGAGCCGAACATGCATTTCTGAAAGTTGAGCACATGCTGGAACGGCGATTACCATCAACAATAGTCTTAGGCACTATCTTCTAAAATATACAGCGATCCCTTCCTTCCATCTCATCCACAAGCCACATTACTAAACGTAGAAAATGTACTGTCTAGCACATTATACTGTAAAAGTGAAAATGCTTAACGACTACTTCGCTTCGTTAGTCAACCGATGTATGGCCGGTGGCGACAGGAATGCCAAGCATTCCTTATAACTCACGGTATCTAGAGGTCAAAAACTAAAAAAGTCGTCACTTCAACCTTTGTCAATTCGAGAGCCAACTTACTAGCCTGCAGATAAAAATAATACACCGGACCCCTTAGACTTCTTTTTTACAAAAGGCATAAGACAACAGAACGTTCTCAAGAATGTTCTCATGAAATCTAGTCTAAACGGCAGCGCTAAACACTCGCCGGTTTTACGGCTTACCGTTTAGCCCAGTAGTCATACACCAAGGTACAAGTGACTTCCCCTCAATAGTAAAAGTATCAAGTACTAAGTGGAAACTCCAATCTTTTATCTAAGACTCATGAGACGGTGCATATAGGCCCTCCGAATAACGAATAAAATCCCTCTTTGGCCGCTCTAAGTTTGTGACTACCAGGACTGATATCTTCGGAGACATAATAAAACTAATAGGTAAAAGACCAATAGTTTAAAGTAATGACTTTAAATTTAAACTTGGAGTTACACGGGGCCGTGGGTGACGGTGATCATTTACCATCAGGTGACCCGTACCCTCGTTTGCCGTGTCTCGTCCATAAACAAAAAAATACTACCTGTTGTAAATAAGGCCTTAAATATTGATTAAAATGAAATTGGTCGTAATGTAATAGTTATTTTAATCTTAATTGAAATAAAATTAAAGCTTTTAAGTATAAATATAATAAAACTCGTTCATAAAATATATCAAACCTTCTGATTCATAGTTTCAGAATTAACAGCGCTATTTATTAAGGTCGTTAAATTACTATTTTAAAACCTTAAAACTGTTTTTATTACATCTATGAGTATCAATAAGAATTTAAAATATTGTTTCGTTAAAAGATTTTAAGTGAAGTGGTAGAAAATACTGCCTTTTTCTTATGTAAGAGCCTTTTTCCTGCCTTTTTCTTTATACTTTGAAGATTGTGTTTTAATCATTTTATAACAGATAAAGAAAAAATCAAGAAAGTCAGGGTATGTAAAGTGCTCCATTGGAAGTAAACAAATCTATAAGCTTAAACTTGCGTTATAGCTCATGCATGACATGGACATGACGTAGCCTGAAAGGTATCGTTTATTCCAAAAAGACCTAAAGAATAAATCAGACTAACAATTTTACTACGTAGTTACTTATGTTTATAGACGTGTGTTATTTTAGATGCCATAGCTTTTAGAAATGGGCTATTTGGTATTACCTTATAGATCTATAACAATGTGTTTTACAAATGCTCTTATTACATATGTGAGGTGTGTGATGTATTATAATAAACGTGAATCAGGATTGTACATTAGAAATTCTTCTTCTTTAGGAAGTAAATATGACAAAAGCTCAACTTACATTTTCAGCACACAGACGCTGGTAAGCGGGAGGGCGCGAGCGCGGCGGCGCGGGCGAGGTGCGACGACGCGCCCCCCCGCCGGTGAATATCATCGGCGCGCGCGCATAGCCGGCCGCGCCGCCACACTACGATCCTATATTTATAAACGAAATTCCACACGCGCTATTCGCGGCCGGATACAACTTTTTACACGACTTTCAGCACTTACGACGAACGGAGCACTGAAGTTCCTGAATTGTCTATCGGTCTACAGTGACTCGTGAGTCAACCGCCTTCGCCCAGCGGTTTTCGGATACAAAAATGCGACTCTCAAAATAATTACACGTATACGAGAATCTTGTCGCAAATAAACGATGTGCTATTTATAGTGACCCGCATGCTTTAATTTGTTTTTTTATATTTTATCAATAGACAGAAAACTTCAAATTTTGATTAGCCTTATTCAAATTTAGATTAGGATTACTTTAAATGTTATGAAGTTGTAAATATTAAAGAAGTTCTTAATCTTTTACGTTTTTTTCATTACATTAATTAAAAAACTTCAATAACACAAGAAATTTGTATTAAATAAGATCCTACACGTTCCTTTTTATAAAATAATGCACATATCTATATTGCGAAACCTTGAAAAAAGAAATCGAACAATTGGTACATAGGAAACTTGGCTTTAACTTCAGTAAAAAAAGAAAATATCATATATAAGAAGAATGTAATTGCATATAACTTTATCATTCATTAATTATATTGTTAACAAATATTTGCACTTTAATCAATATTCACATAATGTATAATTTGGCATATTGAACACTTGTCAAAACGACAAGCGCAATTACATGTTCGGAAAAGCTCCGAAGGTACAATAGTCATTACTTTAATATACGAGTATCTACATTTTATTAAAAATCTATTTTTTATATAAAAAGAGCTGTAGATATTATCCTGCAAATAGTCAAAACGAGAGATAATAAACAACTCAGTAGGTGCGTTTTTATTAAAATTTATTAGATAAATTATATTTAATAACATTGAGAGAGATTAAGGATATTTATTTTTATAAACTAACATATACTTTTATAATAGAACTAAGATACAAATATAATAGGTATTGTAACTATTCATAAGTTACTCGTTGCGATTTAATATAGTAAATAGTGCGTAAGATGATCGCAAAACCTGAAAATAAAAACACATTAAATTATTACCAAAGCAATAATATAAAATTAAGTATATTTAATTAAATGTAACATATAAACGAATTTAATTTTAACTTAGTAACAAAACGTACGCAATTCTTTCAAAAAATGTATATTTACATAATTATTTACAATAACTATAATAATGCAACATTTTAGTACCTTTTATAACTTTTACTTACAGAAATATATGTGTCAATCGATATTGGAATTATAAAGGCTGTGCGCGGCTCTATCACGCGCTTGCATCTCTCCATTAAGATGAACAAATGACGACGGAACGCCGGTGACATTGACAACCACTCCGATCGATAGATAGAGTCGTTTACTAGTTCACTCTGTGTTTGTTTATCGTAAAAAAATATGATATCTTTAAATCAGGAAAATAAGTAGTAATTCGGTAAATATAAAAACTATTAACATTACCTCAACTTTCAGCTGTGTTCCAAAATAGCAATATATGAACAATTGCCCCAAAATACAACAAAGATATATAACTGATGAAAAAAAACCCGGTGTAAGTACCGGCAGCTAAAACTAAATTGTTTAAAAAAAATATTATTCTATGAAGGAAAAATTGCGCTTATTAGTTACCTGAAAAGCGTAAATTGTAGGACCAGTCAAAATATATTCACACGGACTTACAATAATTTATCAATTTATGTAAATAATAAAAAAAACATATTTACCACAACGATTCTGTAAGCTGTTATACAAACTACCCAAGTTGTAACCAAAAATTGCATTACCAAGGCTTCATTGAATATTAACTCTGTTTCTCTGACAAACCTATAATTTTACGCACATTTATAAATTATCATTATTATTCTTTCAACCTCCCGCTGCATCCTGCACGTGGCTAGATTAGACAGAGGGAACTTGAGAACGTAGTGTTGCTATTACTGATATGATATTCCATTCCGTTCCCCACTTTCCGCCGAATTGAAGTGGTTGAGTGGCGGAACTCAACGCCGGACTTTGCCCTGTTTCCTGTAACCAGAACGAAGTGATGAAAATATTAAATATTTACTCAAACTCTCAAATAGATGACCAACCAATACCGAGTTTACAGTCGCACACTTGCGCTCCTACGTAACGATAGGCCTCCAGTTTTCTTAAATGAATAAATAATAAGAAAAAACATTACCAAATAATTTTATCGTAATGTTTGACACAAGACACAATTTTATTATGCAATATATTACGACATTCGTCATCATCGTCGACATATTTTAAACTTCTTTTTCGTATTTTAAAATCATCCAATAGATGTTCTAAATCGTAACTAAGTAGTTGTAATTGATTTTTCCCGCAAACATAAAACGCTGCAATAGTGCAGTCCATAGTGACGTGCCCATAAGCTTGTATAGATATAAGAATTCCCATGTATACATTAGCTATCAAAAATCTGTAAGTAAAAAAGCCTCACTGATCAGCTGATCGTTTAGTATCTTCAGAGATACAGAAAATATTCCTAATATGATATAACGAGCTGAAATCAAAAGTGGTTTTCATATATTTGAAATCCTTTTTTTTCTTGCGAGGTAGGATCCTATACCTCGAAAGGAAAAAACGTATCTTTTATTGGACCACTTGGACCACCGCCCCAGCCCGTCTAGCCGTCTGTAAAGACCATTTATCTCGGGATCGAATAGGCGTCTGTAAAGACCATTTATCTCGAGATAGAGTGGGCGTATCAAGTTCAAATTAATCAATTAATGCACGCATCAGTTTTGCACATATATTACATTAATTTGTAATCAAAACTTATAGGGTACCGTAGACCTATACTACTACGTACTATGAAATTTGCTATGAAATAAAAATTGCAGTAAATAAATTCAAAAACGAAAAAAGGAAATTAATGTAATATATTAATTAGATATAAAAGCTTTTGAAAACTTATAATTGTACTTAATTTCAAACAAAATAAGTGCATCTGTAAATTTAAACTTGTTGTGTTATTTTGGTAAATTGTATTTTCCTCGATGAGCGAGCCTGACTCACACTTGACCAATTTTTACTCGCATAGTACCAATACCACTACACACACGTATAGTTACGCATACGCTGCTACATACACGCATAGTTACTAGGGTACCATACGTAATAGTTGCTATACGACAGAATATACTAATTTGTGTGTAAATATTATATAATTAATAGGTATGTTATTAAGTAAGTACTTACGGAATAAAATTATTAAGATCAAATGGGAAAGAAGCTGTAAGCACAACTTCATACCCCAGAAACTTTTCGACGATAGAGCTAATACTATAAAATATGGAACAGGTAAGAACACCAATATGACATACGGTTAGAAGTCGAGACATGGATTTGGCGTTCATTTTTAAGAGATCTTCATGGACATTATTTTTCGGGGCAAAGATAGAACCTGTAATAAAAGAATGTGAGTATATTATAGACCTACAACTAAACAAGTATGTGCTAAGTTAATTACAGTTACTTACTATAGAAGTATTAAAATGAAACATAATTTTCAGATTGAATGACAGTGATGATTGTGATTTAGAAGCATAAAACGGATATACGATCATGAGAATCAAATATCGGGAATGATTTTTTTTCACGCTGAATCCCGTTCCGATCTCGATTTTCCGCCGAATTTTAAGCATTCCGTGCCGACTGGTGGAACTCACAGCCGCGCTTTTTCTTGTTACCAGCGAGAGGAAATTAACATATTTAATATTAAAAAAAAATCCTCGAGTGGGTATGGAACCCACAATCTGATGCGTTTACAGTCACACTCTTGTGCCCCTGCAGCCAGGACAAGCCTCATTCAGGTCTTTAGAAAGATATATAATATATACTTTTGAAATATATATACTTCGGACTCATGTAAATTAAACTGATTAGGTTATAAGTTTACAGTGAATTCGTAAGCGGTTGAACTAGCTACAAGATATATAGAAGTTAAATCTTTCTATATGTATATGGTGAAAAATCTCGTCAAACGTGTTAAGAACTATCATCAATTCATTTAATTTAGAAGGCGACTAAAGAAAAACTAAGATGAGGGATCTTCATACACCCAATAGAAGCCAAAAATATGACTTAAAATTTTTTTGTCTGTCTGTTGTTGTCCGCGTCACGCAAAAACTACTCGACGGATTTTGATGAAATTACTTTTGTAATATAGCTATTAGTCCTCGCTAACATATAGGCTATCTCTTTTTTGGAAATTCGCTCTTTAAGGGAGTAAAAGGGTGTGAGGTAAGTTTTTATGAAACTCCGTCAGTTTTGAAGCTAATTCGATTAAAATTAATATTTGGCTATTTGGTTAGAAATTAAGAATGACGCAATAAGGATTTTTGGAAATTCTGCCTTAACGGGGGTGTAAATTTCTATGAAACTCCGTCAGTTTGTGATGTGTTTGTGTTGACGTTTGGTATGGTGGGAGTAAAAAGTGTCTGATCAACATCTATGAGAAGTGATTATTTTAAAACTCTGGAGTCCGTCTGCCTACCTAACTGGCATGCAACACCAAGAGCACGGCTTCACTTAAAAACATACAGAAATGACTCTATTATATTAGTTTTTCTATCTTCTGTTGGCACATAAACATCCCTTGGCGAGATTTTATGTATCTTTTAAAATATCTTGTGTATATTTTTGTTATGGACAAGACACGGCAAACGAGCGTACGGGTCACCTGATGGTAAGTGATCGCCGTCGCCTACAGCCCCGTGTAACTCCAGAGGAGCTACAAAAACGTTGCCGACCTTTAAGGTGGATGGGCACCGGGGCCCGGCATTACCTAATACGAAACGCAATGGCCGAAGCCACTACATAACGCCGGTTTTAAATGCCGGGGGTGGAGTGATATAATTTTAACATATTGATTTAATACTCACTATTTATGGTTTTAATAATTTTATCAATGCGTTGTACTCGAAAGTAGTAAGTTAATTGCTTGCCAAGTGTGTTCAAGGTAGTCAACAATAAAAACAAAGTTCCAATAAGCTGGTCAACTTGATGTCTCACCTGAGTAAACAATAAACAAATCAAAATGAAGCAACCATAATCATTTTAAGATTTCTCTTTACCTCTTGCGCTGAAATATTTCTTTATGGCTTCACCATATATCTCACATAGCGGAGTTGGGACAGAAAAAAGATGTTATTGTTACCAGGTAAAGAAAATCAAAATGATACATTTCTTCAATTCTTCAATTGGGAATTCAATCTACAACCGTCTCGTTTATAATGGTATTATTTGTAAGTAAAATAACTAAATGAGCGTATTATATGAGCACAAAAGGATCAGATAGAACTTGCCTTAATCGCTCTTATAATATGTTGTAAGTTGTAAGCAAGAACTCCAATGAAAACGAGTACCCTATAGTAATCATGCATTTTTTTCTGCCGTTTCGTTTCTGGCTTTAAAACTGTTTTGAAATAACCGACCCGGGCTAAAGCGTCAAAGTGAGGACGAAATGCTTGAAACGTGCTATACATTTTAAAATTGTGTTTATTTCTCTCAGTTTAATATTTCGTTAGAAACGTCATACATTTTTTTCTTTTATATTCACCTTAAGTAGGATTTAAATAGTTATTAATTATAGGGATAGCTGTCAATTTAATTAATTAATTAATAGATCTATGTATGCTAAATTTTCTTTAAAGTACAAACCACAGGGTGTAACAAAACTTCTGCAAATTACATTGTAAATATATAAAAATATATGAAAAAAAATATCCAATTATTATTGATTAAATAATGCCGATGGCAATTTTATAATTAAATATATTGTACAAATTTGAAGAGGTGCGTGTGGGTTTATATTTTTATACGTTTTCTATTAGATAACTTCCTTTTCTAAGTGTTATACGTGATTGATTAACATGATTAAAAAAAGTGATAATGTTTAATAAATAACCTTTCCTTAAGGCAATCGATAATACTGAAGAATTATCTTTGGGTAGTGGAAATTTGTATAAATCTCCCTATAGAGATGCTAACGACATAAATAAGTTGTTCCGACGTAGCTTGATAAGAACGTGTTACGTGGTTAGAGCGCTTGGACGGTTTCCAAGGGGCGCGGATTTAAATCCCGCTGTGATTATGTTTTATACGTTTTCTAAATAATTTTATTTCAATAGTGTTTGATACTAAATTAAAACATTTTACAATTATTTTCCCGTACATGGCAGGGTAGGCAGAGGGAAATTGGGAATCTCATGTTAAGACACTCCTTTCTGTTCCCCACTTAGCGGTAAATTCAAGGCATTGCCTGGTTAAACTCAACGCAGCACTTTGCCTTGTTACCAGAGCGAAGAAATAAAAATATTAAATATTTCCTTTGAAAATATTAAATATTTCCTTTGAAAATATTAAATATTTCACTTCTTCAAATGGGGATCGATCCCACAACCTGTCGTTTACAGTCACAAGCTTGTGCCCCTGCGCCACGACCTGTCGTGGCACAGTATATTTTTTTTTTTTTTTCAGCTTCACGCTGTATCCCGCACTAGGCAGGGTAGGCAGAGGGAACGGAAGTGAAACCTAGTGTTATGACACTCCGTTCCACTTCCGTTCCCCACTTTCCGCCGAATTTGAGGCGTTGCGTGTTGAGTGGCGGCACTCAACGCCGCGCTTTGCCTTATTACCAGAGCGAAGAAATGAAACATTAAATATTTAAATTGAAAATATTAAATATTTCATTTCCTCGACTGGGGATCGAACCCAGAACCTATCGGTTACAGTCACACTCTTGTGCCGCTGCGCCACGACAGGCCTCACACATAAACATTGTACTATATAAAAATCATCAACTGAATATAGAACTCAACATAGAAATTATATTTAAAAAAACGGTTAACAGCATCCTGTATATTACTTGGCAGACTGAGGTGTTTATTTGGAGAAGCAAGTATCTAATTATCGTTAGTACATTTTCATTTAACGCAAATTATGTCGTTAATATAATAAGCACTCTACAGGACATATTAGAGCTCGGCTAACTATATGTTCAAACATGTTTTTAATTATTGAGGGTACGAAGTAAATTAAAATCTTATTAATAAATTATAAGAGTAAGTATAAACTATACTGTACATATACTAAATACTTGCTAAAATAAATTAAATATAGAGTAATTGTGTACATATAGCGTAACATTACATACCTTCATATTGAAAATACAAAAATGAAGTTATTCTTAACTTTTTGTTACTCAACAAACCATGGCTCAAAAATTCAGTGGAAAATGAACTGAACAGAGGTGTTTTAATGGTAACGGAGTGCCCTGATATTGGGTTTCCAGGTTGCAAAACAAAAGTTAAGAATCATTCCATTATTACCTATCTTGGTCAGTATTGTTTGCTCAGTAAAAATAAAAGTATGATTTTTTTAAACATAAACAGACAGTGATCGGTAACAGATATATTTTAAGTATGTACGTATTTTAAGTTTGTACAATTATTTGTACACAACGGATATGAAATGAAACACAATGGCGGACAATAGGCATCCATGTAAATGGGCAGGTGGTGACTAGTTTACAATATATTACATAACATTTAAATTATATATTTATAATCTGCAGTCATAATGTCATTAAAATGCTATGAGTACTGCCTTAACTTCGTAAACATACATTATACTACTTGTGTATTCAGGATGAATTAAAATTGTATTCAAATATAACGATACATTAATGGCATTCAAACATAAAACATCCGTCCAAGCAAACGCAAAGCGAGCTCAAATATTAGGAATGCAAGACCCACGGCAAGAACGGCGAGATGATTTGTACGACTTGTAGAGACTATAAAAAAAACGATACTTTCTTTAGGAGACCAAATCTCCTAAAGAAAGAATTTATTTCTTTGAAACTTCTGAATACCCTGGAAACAGCTTATATTTAATCGACAAGTGACTTCTCACTGGCTAATATCATGTTGTACCAAAAGGACAACTTGGGCGCCTCCTGATAAGGGTTCTTTTTTTTTTAAAAATGACTGAACGTCTTTACAGCGTCACTGGGCGTAGAGGTGCGAGTGTAGCTCGCACCTAAAGAAGTAATTACGAGCCTTTATGGGCGTTTGTGAAAGGAGCAGCGATCACAGGAGAATGCCCGGTAAAGCTAATCAGGATGGTTTGTGACCATTGATAAGGGTACGTTGCTTACGGGGGTTTATATAGGGGATTGATAGATTCAAATATATATTTGCACAAGCGTGTGACTGTAACCGACAGGTTCTGGGTTCGATCCCCAGTCGAGGAAATGAAATATTTAATATTTTCAATTTAAAATATTTAATGTTTCATTTCTTCGCTCTGGTAATAAGGCAAAGCGCGGCGTTGAGTTCCGCCACTCAACACGCAATGCCTCAAATTCGGCGGAAAGTGGAAAACGGACACTGCCTCGTGCGAGATACAGCGTAAATATATATATATATATATATATATATATATATATATATATATATATATATATATATATATATATATATATATATATATATATATATATATATATATATATATATATATATATATATATATATATATATATATATATATATATATATATATATATATATATATATATATATATATATATATATATATATATATATATATATATATATATATATATATATATATATATATATATATATATATATATATATATATATATATTTAAGGGAGATTTCATTTCAAGTTTTTTTTAACAAATGCTAGACTGAATGAAATCAGAGCTCATAACGTTAGTCTAGCGACTAGCCGGACCAATGATATTTTTAACATAAGGAGACATGACTTCAGGGTATACTTTGCTATTTTTTTAGATTTTGATCAGTGTGCCTGTTTTTTATCAAAATGTTTTTTTTTATAAACATTTATTTACGTGCATTACTAAATGATTTTGATCCGATATATTTAAAATGCACAACATTAGGAAATAAAAAAAAAGACACTTAGCATTTTAGTTACTCGAAATAGCTTAGTTTAAGTGATTACTTGGTTTTCTTTATTAATAAACTTTAATTGACTTTTAGAGTATTAGCAAGATCTTGATCAAATCATGTTTTTAAGATTTTAAGTGAACTATGTTCACCAGATTAATCGCATATTTAATATTACGAACATTTCGAACACCTTATAGTAAGTAATCTGTGTGTAGTACTTAAGGGTAGTCTGCCAAGTGCAGTACTTACTTACTGCTGAATCTGCTTAAATAATTTCATTTTAAATATATAATAAATATATATAAGAAACATCCTATTAAATCATTACCAATTTGCTTAAATTAAATAGGTATATAAAAAATGGAGTAAACAAAAAAAAAACACATAAAAGTAAACTCTTTATTGTTATCATATTTCAGAAAATAAATCACATGTTTATTATGTATTTGGTATTCAGCTTCGGCCGAATGCTAATTTGTGTCGTTCGCGTTTCATATTGGAATGTGTAACAATCGCCAAAGTTAATATTTCACCATATTACGTATGTGTAGCCAAACAATTTGCCAAGTGGAAGTTCAGAAGAGAATCACTTCCCATAAATGCTAACAACAAACCCAATTAACTGTTATTTAATTTTAATTCAATCATAAATATCCCTACTCATTTTCATTATATTTATAGCTTTTAGCAAGGAATTGATTAAAAATGTTCATATAATATTAAGGTTAACACATTTACACTGAGACCGCTAGTTAATTAGAGTTCTTGGCACTGTCTTTTGGGCGACGTTTCATCTTGTGCTGGCTCTTTTCGTTTCAATGCCTTGGTTTCTTTTTCTACGTCATCACCCACACTTGTTGCATCATCAGTCTTGTCTTCACTACTTTCTAGTTTGTTATCATCAATAGTTTGTCTATTTGCAGTTTCCCCGCTAGCTTGTGCATCATCGTCTTCCTGGTTGGAATCGTCTACTGA
Organism: Eueides isabella; assembly: GCA_019049475.1. Classification (NCBI taxonomy): domain Eukaryota; kingdom Metazoa; phylum Arthropoda; class Insecta; order Lepidoptera; family Nymphalidae; genus Eueides; species Eueides isabella. Next base: position 11,890,616 of record CM032393.1, on the reverse strand, counting down.
TTTTTCCGTTTCCAAATAGTCATTTTCGTCAGTGGCGGCTTCAAGTCTTTCAGCTGATCTTTGGGAATTTTCGTCTTCCTTGGCGCTTAGTGAGTTGCGTTTACTAAGTGAAATACGCGCCATTAGGGCTCGATGTAATTGTGAAATATCTCCTGGAGCCCCCTGAAATATTACATTTTTTTTACAGTAAATACATAACTCAATGAATTATAAAACCAAATTAAAAACATTTTTAAAAATTAACATTAACTATGAAATGTTATGTTTAATTCGAGAACGTTATGAAACTACAGGTGGATAGGCAAAACAGAACATTTTATAAAGATAATAATGATATAGGATCTTTGATATCATGTACATAATACGAAGGTCTGATATTTGAAAGAAATAGAGAAAGGATAGAATGCAAGATCGGTGTAAATGATACGATATTAGAACAAGTGAATGAGGTAGTGTATCTGGGAAGTATGTTTAGCAGAGACGGAAGGTACGAAATGGATGTGGAAACGCGTATTGCCGGTAACAAAACTAATGGGGCCTAAGCAGCATTGTTGAAATGGCGAAACGTCAGCATAGCTGCGCGTTTGACCGTACACAATGCAATGCAATGTTGGTACCTACACTGTTATACGGCAGCGAAACGGAATTACAGAAGAAGAATGTAAGAAAGATAAACACTGTAGAGAAGCGATCTCTTCGTCGGATATGCGGAGTCAGTTTAGCTGATCGCATACCCAATGAAGAGATACACAGAATGGTAGGTACTAGCGTGGATGTCACAGTGAGATTGAAGAAGAACGTGCTCAGGTGGTTTTCGGCACGTCGAGCGAATGAGTGAAGAAAGAAAAAATATTTATAAAGGAAAGGTGATTAGTAAGAGAGGGACGGGGAGACCTCGGTTGACCTTCGAAATCACAGTATCGACGATACTGGAGGAAGGTCACGTAAAAAGCATGAGGAGCCCGCGGAGGGCATGTATGAAGAGGTTGATGACAGTGGACGAGGCGAAAGAGGTATGCCGAAAGCGTAGCGTTTGGCGCTCGGTTCTTTCTGCCTACTCCGCTAGGGATATAGCGTGAAGCTATGTAAGTAAGTAAGTAGGTATTATGTTAGTTTTTTTTTTCTCACTTTAATCCCAAAGAATTGGAAACAAGTTATTTAATAAAGAAATATATACATAGAAAATAACGCTTACCACTAAAACGCTAATATATTATAAGAGACTCACCATAATTAAAAACAATTTAACTTGTTGTTGAGCATCAGCCGCTGTTATCCTCAGTGACTTGTTGCCTGCCCTCTCCACCACCATCTCTGGCCATAGCTTCGTGTTTAATACTACACGCAGTGACCCCGACACGCGTGCTACGAGGCGAGCCCCCCCGGCCCCCTGCCCCCCTCTGGCGCCCGCCTTGGCCCCCCCTGCGTCGTTCAGTCGCAGTACCCCGCGCCCCCTTTCGCGCCAGCTACCACTTTCCCATGCGAACAGGCGGCATGATATCTACAAAAAAGTTATATATGTATATATACATATATAAAACTTGTTTGTGCACTAATCTTAGGTAAATGTATAAAGTTATTGCCAAAATAACATATGAAAAATGAATTTATTTTCTCTTAACATATATATATATATATATATATATATATATATATATATATATATATATATATATATATATATATATATATATATATATATATATATATGTGTATGTGTATGTGTATGTGTATGTGTATGTACATATGTATATATATATATATATATATATATATATATATATATATATATATATATATATATATATATATATATATATATATACATGTACATGTACATGTATATATATATATATATATATATATATATATATATATATATATATATATATATATATATATTATCTTCACAGCAGGATCGGCAAAAGGAAACTTGAGAACCCAGTGTTAAGGGGGTCCGTTCTGCACTTTCCGTAGAATTTTTAACTACTGCATGGTGAGTGGTGCGTTTTACATGGTCACCAGAATAAGGAAAATGAACGCCACGACAGACGTCGACGTGATATGTTCGTTTTTAATTATTAAAACGAGTTTTTATAAATTTCGAAATAACGATGAAATGCTAGGAAGGGCAAAGGAAATTGGCGACCTAGTGTTAAGACAGTCCGTTCCGTTTTCCACTTTTCGCCAAATTTGGGGCACTGCGTGACGAGTGGCGGAACTCAAAGCCGCGCTTCGCCTTGTTACCGAGAGCAACCCAAGTAAAAACATTAACTAATCCTAACGAAATGAAAATATTGAATAATACACTACTTCCAGGAGGGCTCGAACCACAACATGTCAATTAACAGACACAACCATCTGTACTTCAATTACCTGTAAAACGTTAATTTCGTCTTCCTCCCCAGTCATAGTGCAGTAGGCAGCGGGCGGCGGAGGTCTGGCGTGGGAGCGTTCATACTCCGCCGCCGCCGCCGCCAGACCCTCCCCACTTTCACTTGTCTCATCTTGTGGCTGTAATAATTGAAATATAATTATATACTATACTAGTGATTCACTCGCGGATTCGTCCGTTACAACTATACGATTATTTATATACTAATCTGAATTACTTTAGTGTTCCAGAACCATTCTCATTTGAAAGACAATATATATTAAATAAAAGTCACATAATTTATTCATACATAATGATTTGTATTTATTATTACATATAAGCGATTGTAATTTAACAAATACTAAATTGATAATAATGAATACTGTATTTAAATTATTAGTTGAGCATCAGTTAGTTAACAGATAAAATATTGACAAAATATTGGTCTATTTGGGACAAAATTAAATATAAATGTTTCGGGTTGAATTAAACTGATAATTTATTGGTTAAATAGAAAGTGATTTTTATATTTTTGAAACTCATTTTTTTTAAAATACAATTACTGTCAACATCTTTCATTTATTGAATAAAGACACTAAAATAACGCACCAACTGCATTAGATGACGCAAGTGTCGTTTCGGAATTTTGTAACCGTTTATTCGTGACATAACGAAGTAACGGTACACATTTAATTAATTCAATTAAGGGAAATCGACATCTCTTAAAATAATTTTAAAAAGAGAACAAAAGTTAAATATGTATTTTTTTATAGTAAAATGTTTTTTTTTTTGAGTCAACAAGTTTTATGTAAGACATCTAGTACTTAAAGATAACAGAAATATACCCCATGAATCTTGGGCAACATCCTTCCAAACTATGGAGAGAATAGAAAGAAGAATATTTAAATCTGCAATTTAAATATTCTATTTCTTTTTGTTATTTAACAAAATAATCTTTTTAAAAAATATTTAAAAGATCTACTATTTTTTGTATCTACAGCAAATATATATGGGGTCCATCTGACTTACCATAATTAATGATAAAAAAATAGAATTATAAAGATGAATACATATGTAAATTTTTACACAAAATATTTCACTTACTTGATTATTATCTTTCACAGAAGCTGCTGCACTAGTAAACAATAATTCTGATGCACCATTTGATGAACTGTGATCTACCGTAGCTTCCCCATTATTAACATTTTCCTTCATGACAACCCTCTCACTTAAATTCTGTCCAAATACAAATCCTGATGAAGAAGCACTATTAGGTGGTTGTACAGGTGCAGGTACTGAGGTGTTCGACCTTGGAGCAGCATTGCCTGAACCTAATGGAACAAATTTGGGTGCTTCTTGGTCTTTATCTTCTTTTAGTCTGTCATCTACAGCTTCTGTATCTTTATCTTTTTCTATTTTAGCATCATCTGCTTCAGATACTTTGAGAAAGGGGTTATTCCCTGGTTTTAGTTGTGGTGGACGAAGGACTGACCCTGTAAGAATGTGGTGGTAACTAAAAATATTTTAAAGATATTTTTTTTTATTTTCACTTTATCACATTAAATAGCAGTTTGGTGATAAAGAACCTTTTTATATGAAAACCTGTTCTCTCCTTTTATACATACAAAATCAATATGTCACTGGGGCCTGGGGGAATGAAGATAATTCATATCCAGTAACATTCAAACACTGTTCCACTGTGCTATAATGGCCTTAAAATTCTTTTCATTATAGTGTAAAAACAGAATAAATAATCTTTCCTAAATATATTAATTATATATAATTAGCTAGCATTGTTTTATATTTCTAATAAGATATTTTATCAAGCAATGTACTCATTAATGTTACATAGTTTTCCCTTGGATGCATTTTATTTACCAATTTAATCAGTTCTCTTAATAATATACAATACATAGCATTGACATGTACGTTTTTAAGTTTAATGTGCATCTTCATTTATATAGTTTTAATATTAATATTGCTTAGTCATTACATATACATTACATTATAGTACATTACATTATAGTAGATTAGAAAAAATAACATTATATTATTAATATATATGTTAGCAGAATTTAAATTAACCACCTTACTATATTAAAGTTTTTTTTTTAATTCATTTAAATGTTTAATAAAAAGTTATGAGTATTTACCAAATGGATTGCAATTTTTATTTGAACTTGATGCAAAACTTGAAGATCCAAAGCCACCAAGACGGGGTTTAGCAAGGACCACTCGAGATTGTGATGATCCATTATAAAAATCTTCTGGTGTTTTGCCTATAAGTGTAAAACAAGTAATTGATACAATGTATTGTTTTTTTGAGATTTTAATATATTATAACAGCACCAAGAAAATTTTAATAACCTTATTTCGTGGGTTGTTATTTGTTATTGGTAGATGAGCTGGTTTAAGAACTAGAGGAAATAAAGCAATTTGTTCAACTAACACTCAAACAAAAATTAACTCATGATGCACACTTCTGTTACGGTAAAAAGTCAATAATAAATAGTATGTGCTAGTTTAAGAAATAGACAAGCAGATTTACTAAACTCTCTTAATGTTATAATACTATTTTTAAATAATTCCAATTACTCTAAAGTATTTTTCCAAGTACAAAAATGCTGATGCAGTAAGGTATGGTTATTAAAGACTCATGTATAGATTCGGACTTTAGATACCGTTTCAAACATTGATTATATTAAAAATAACAGAAATAGTGTTCAAATTTGTTGTTAAAGCAATATAGAAATATATAAATGTAATAAATAAGTTTACCTTGCTTAGCATCTGCCATTGTCGAATATTCATGGATTTAAGATGCCACAGATTAACAACAACATGAGTGGAAAAGAAAATGCTAGTGCTATGACACAGAGTAATGCATATGAGAGTGAGACTACAATCTGCATTATAAAGTACCAATCAAAAAGCTAAAAGTTGTACTTGTGCCTAACAAGGGCGTGACAAATATTATTATATAATATGTATAACGTATTTCTTTATAATCAGTGTTTTGTCAAATGTCCAATAGGCCAATTAGAATTGTGTAGAGTTAGAACGAAGCTTACGTGATTCAAATTTTTACATCTACTATTTTTTATCAGGCCCAATTGAATTCGGTTTAAGGCGTTTAAACGCAATGTTTGTGCATATTTGCCTTGCTTCGACAAACTCCAAGGCTTTGTATATATTTTTTCTCCATTTGAAAGTTGAAAACTCGTGATCATCCCTGTAACTATAAGCAGGTGAATAGTAAAAGATTGTTATTTTATTGAGGTGAAGTCCCCTTACTGAGTCAGCACGTCCGCTCTTTTGAGTCTTCTAAAGCTATTTGGCTGCAAAAGCTCACCAGATAGAGAATTTAGACGGTTGGTCAGACGTTTCTTATAGTTGGCTATGTGTTACTTAACTTCTTTCAAGATTGTTGGCATTTCTAGATGCTCATGGATTTGAATCCATGCGATTTACGTGCATACCAAGACGGTGATAAAAGTGTTCTTAGAATATGGTTTTGAGTTCTCTGCAAATACTTTATGGTGTATTTACTGGCCGTTAACTACAATTGAATGCCATTTATCCAGATCAGTTTAATTATATACATTCCACTTATTATATAGTGACAAGTGTCTACCCAGAATCCACAGTAGATATTGAAACTTTGCATTAATATTTCCTCTTGGGTTTTATGAGGCATTCCAATTCATCCTGCGATCCAAGTGAAAGCTAAGTATTTAACGCAGTTTAATTTCGTCATATAGGACCTAAGTAAATGTAAGTTAGTAAGAAAGGTAATTGGTAATAGTTTCTCTTCTTAGAGCAAACGTAATTTAGTGACATTCACTGCATTTCCTTTTATACGCCTCTTTTTTAACCTAGTACCTTTTAACCTAGTAGTGCAACAATTAGTTAGCTTTATTTTCTTCACAGTTACTAAGAAGAACTGCATCGTCGGTAAAAGTCGCTTCAGTTGTTTCAGGTAACTAAGGTAGATCAGAAGTAAAAATGTTATAAAGCACCGGACCAAACATGTTATAAAGCACCGGACCAAACATAGAGCCATGTGTCACTCCAGCCTTGCAGCTGAAGAAGAAATATCTAGCGTGTCGCGAGCTTACTATTCATAAGAAATACATTCTGTCTATTAATAAGAAATACATTAGTAGGTAGAAAGAGTGTGGTAGGTACTTTTTATTTGCCTTAATAGAAGACAAACAAATTTAGTTCTGGATTGTTTGACGTTTTCGGACGTAATATATAACGTCCACTATGCTATCATCTGCCTAGGAAATAATACTAGAATCCTCTAAAATGTCAATGATATGCAGAAGAAACAACGTAGAGGACAGCACAAAGCCTTACCAGCGGTTACGGGTATATAATCAGCACAGAAACCGTTGACAGAAATGATGATTCTGCGCCCAGTGATAGCTACATACACATGCATAAATTCTTGAAAAGCTGAGAAAAGTGCTGTTTTCCATAATTTTTAAAGCAGGGAGGGAGATTATTGCAATAGACCTAGGCCGTGGTCCGAAATGTGCTCACAGTGCCCATAGCGAGCCTACGTTCGGTCCGAATTGTACTTTTCACGCTCACTGTTAGCGTTGTAAATAGTATGTTACTTGTGTAAGCATAGCATTGTGACGACACTGCATAGTGCTTACAGTGCTGACGGGTCGGAGCGTTAGCACCGTGAGCATTGACGTTATTTTGACGTTCACGTCAATGGCATTTTATAATCTTCATCGGCTACACCACGTACTCCACTCATATTTATATCAAAAAATGTTAGGTGTTAGGTGCTAACGAATTTGACAAGTCAAAACAAATTAACTTGTGAAATTCATAACCGCAGATTTTTGGTAACATTCTGAATCTTTTGCGCCAGATTTGATCGAAGACCTTTACACCGAGGATAGCAATTGAGCAGTACTCCTTCTATATTTTGTCTTATTGTATAATACCCTACTTGTTCTATGGTGGAGTGGTGCTTCTAAATGAAACACTTTTAACCGGATTAATCGTGTATACTGAATGGTAAACATTTTTGGGAAACCCGATGTTTCGAACACTTTACAGTAGTCCGTGGTCACGGGTAGACTGAGGTGGCATTTGTCTGTCAGTTGATATAATTATTATATCAAACTACCGCCAACGATTCCTTAATTGCCTCGCGTACTGCCCTGGATTCTTGCAGAATGAGCTAATTGTATCTGGTCCTCTAGTGTGGTGTGCTGGGGATTTTAAATTTTTTAATAGTGGGTCCCAGGCGGTGGATAGTTTCCAACCATCTTCTCTCTAGGATGTTTTTGTATTTCAATAGCCTCGCGGATCATTCTAGGGATATATCTATTCTCCCTAGCGAGTATGTGGGGTTTATCAAACCTGACGTTATGGTTGGATTTGTTCGATGTATGCTCACACACAGCTGACTTTGATACATGCCCATTCTTGACATCGGAGATGTGTTCCTTCACCCTAACACCGATGCTTCTCTTTGTTTGACCTATATATGATAAGCCACAGTCACAATCAAGTTTGTATACACCTGCTAATAATTATATCAACTGACAGACAAATGCCACCTCAGACTACCCGTGACCACGGACTACTGTAAAGTGTTCGAAACGTCGGGTTTCCCAAAAATGTTTACCATTCAATATACGCGATTAATCCGTTTAAAAGTGTTTCATTTAAAATGTATAACAATCGCGAAAATCAAAGACATTATTATTGGTGCTTCTAAATTGGTGGTGACATATAATATGAGCTAAATAAAAAGAAGTAAACTTAAAGGCAAGTGGATAAATGAGCCAAGATGATCTTCCTCCCTAAATTTTAACAGCACTGGTGTTAGACTAGTAGGAAGGTAAGAGTTTTTTAGGCTGCTTGCCTTAATTATCATAATAACTTGAAAGGTTTTCTAGAGTATATACGTTTTAACAGAGGCATTTAAAAACATGGTTAGAAAAACAATGCACTTTTAGAGCAACTTATTTAGTTTCTTTGTCGTGATAAAAATCATACTCAAGAGCCTTATTGAAGCCCATTTTCGATATGTCCCAGATCATCTTTTGCGACCTCCCCAGGTGTATTTAAAACAAAGAGATGGTGAGTATAGTTGCAGCTGAGGATAGAGCTTCGTTGCCTTTCAAAGTATGTAAATTTCATCAACATTTGAAGACATTTTTACTTAACTTTGTTAAATCTATTTAGGGTAGTGAACACAAAAGTGACACAACAAGTTGAGGGTATGAAACGCGAAGAATATTATTAAAAAAGATAAAAACACACATAAGAAAAGCAATAATATTATTATAGATACATACAAACTTTGTTATTTTGTATAATTATGAACTCATGGAGCCATATTGTGTGTCAGTATATATCTTCTATTATACTTTGATTACTAATTATGGATAAGTATAAAACGTAATTATGTTAATGCAACCATCTATTTCGACATCAACATCTTTCATATTTGCACGTTAGGAACATACTAACGCGCTTACTAGCGTTTAAATGGGGGCCAAATAGTGCTTTTAAAATTTTATAGTTTTTAGCAGCATGCCAAGCCATTACAAGCGTCTAAACAGCCTACCTCTAAGTAGTAAGCATAGAACACATTAAGCCAAAGTTTAATCCATAAAAATAATTAATAAAAAACAAGTAAATTTAATTTTTTTTTTAAATATAAAAAGAGATTATTATATTTTTAGTTGAATTAAGTTTTTATTTAAATAAAATATGGTTATGTTAGGTAAGGCACTGTGTTCAGTTCAGTTCGTAATTAAGGCGTGTCAGTTGAGCACAAAATCACATCACCAATGCCACCTTAAATGAAAAACACACGAAAAGGTACAATATTAATATGCAACCCAATCATTAGTTTGGTCTCTAATCCGATCCAAAGAGTAAAGTAATTATACTAAGATGGTCCGATCAAAGGCCACTAGCCGAAGTTCGAGATTCCAAGTCGTCGACCCTCCTTCTAAACTTCTAAGGAACAGAGTACTTTCATCCTGTTTCACCCGGAGTCGGTATAAAATAAAGGTCAATAGGGCTAACAGCACTTCCTTCATTTTAACAAAAAAACTTTTATGTCAAAGTCAACTTAACATTTCGCAGCACCATTGCATTGTCATTAACCATGACATTGTCAGTTGTCAGTTGATATCAGTCATAGTCATGGAAATAGTAATTATACGAATTAAATTGCATTTTTATTAAAATATCAGTGCTGTGACTGCAATATATTTATATTAAACAAACATTCCATATTAGTTCTTATAAGCAAGAAAAAATGAGTGATCGTTTAATTGTTATATTATTAAGTTTTGTCGTGTAGTGGAACTGAGCTAGTGTTAACAAATAGTTGTACTACAAGAGAAGTTAAGAATAATAAAGTGATAAAGTGACATCGAAATATTAAAAAGCAAAAGGTAAGTGCTATATATTAAAAAAAATCTAAATTAGTTTAGGTTTTTATTAATATCAAACAAATCGGTTTTCATTTCAAAAAAATATATGTTCGTTGCTAAATATACATAGAAAGTTATAAAGTACATCAGTACAAACAAGTACCGTTTTAGAATATAAGATATAGTAAAATATAATTATAGAGAATATATGAATTCCTTATATACTTGGCCCCCATTTAAAATAAAGAAATCCCTCATTTATATAATAGTATCAGTAGTAATATATAATATATATTTTTATTTATGTATGTATGCATGCATGTTGGTATGTATATATGTAAGTTTAAACAATATATTCAACAGCAATTAGTACAACACCTACTTATTTTTGTTAAACTACTTCCAACTGTTTTATTTAGTACAAGAATATAAATCTACCATTTACCTTTTTTCTTTTTGCTATTTTTGTCCAAAAGCATATAGTAACTTGTCTTATTATTAACAAGTTAATACATTAAATTCCTTTATTGTTATGATTTTTACATTGGTAATAGAACAATGTATAAAATGTTGAGAACCTTAAATTTAATATATTAATAGTATTTTTAAAGTGTTATTCCACAGTATTGAAAGAAGAATGCTAAATTTAAAAACATATAAAAATTTGAAGTAAGCAGCTGCTTCATTCAATGTTTCATACATTTTTAAATTTCGTATTTAACCTAAAATTTAATTACTTTCCTAAATTTGTTAGTATTAATTTATATAGAGTCATATATATTCTGCTTATAGCACAGTAAACAGACGAGTCCAGGCAAAGGTCACATTTGTTAACATTCTCTTCCACCTCACATTACTCAATATTTTGAGACATTATCTGTCAACACACAAGTAGCAAAACTAAATGCCACATAGTCTAGTTTACCACAGTGAATAAATAAAAAGTGCCAAAGCCATCATCCCCCAGGGTTCAATCCCCAGTCGAGGAAATGAAAAAATTTATATTTTCTATTGAAATATTTAATGTTTCATTTCTTTGCTCTGGTAATAAGGCTAAGCGCGGCGTTGAGTTCCGCCACTCAACAGGCAAGGCAATGCCTCAAATTCGGCGGAAAGTGGGGAACAGAAGTGGAACGGAGTGTCTTTACACTAGGTTCCCAGGTTCCATCCCCGGGTGCCTACCCTGCCTTGTGCGGGATACAGCGTGAAGCTGAGTAGAGCAGAGTATATTAAGATTTTTGGAACAATGTTAGTTTTAGTATATTTGTAACAGTTTTAAAGCTTAAAGCAAATCCAATAAATCAAAGTTTGACCTATTGTGTAGAACCATCATCTGTTTAGTTGCTTAAGGAAAATATATGAGATGATTAATCAGATATTTAATCAGATTAAAAAAAATAGGCAAGACAAAGCAACTATTTATCAACAGTTCTGTGTTAGATCCCACAACTCATCCATATACTAAGTTAACTGGTTAATGGAACACATTAGGATCCATAAATAATTGTGCAGCAACACATCTGCCATATATCTGTCTATCTAGACAATGGTCTGCTCTTCAAGCTTTGCCGTATGGCTCTGCCTATTGAATTGTACATTTAGATATAGGCTAGAAGGGACTCTATAGTTAATTCGTCCCGACTGCGCAAGATTCCGTCAGGACTCCACATTATCATCGCTTCTAGACGGACTCTTAACCAGCAATATTCCAGGAACCAACGACCAAAGTCGAACTTACGACATATGCCGACTCCGCCATTACACTATAGATACTATACAGCAAGATAAGACTATCTTGGTGTATATTTTCCATAGTGTCTTCTTCTATTATTAATAGAAGAAGAATTAAATTAGTAATATTTTCCATAGTGTTTTCATTGAGTCCCGCAATGGTTTAGGCAAAAGGTAATATAAGGCCGTGATACCCACTCCAACCCTCTCATTGTTCAAGCCTGTAAATACGCTCCTCATATAGTCCCACAGTTTAACAGTGCTTTTTTTAATTTACTTACAAAATTCAGAGGAATGAATTTAATCTTAATATTAAATAACATCTGCCTACCCTATTATAATAGATACAGAATATAGATAATGTATATAAAATGCAAGAAGCATTTATTCTTATTTAACATAAATTTCGACAATAATGCGGTCCTAAAGGAATGTCAAAACAAACATTGCCTGGGACTTCATGTTTTAGCTCAAACATAGTTTCCAGTCCAATTTTTTTTTTGTATGTTATTCATATCTAAATATGTTTTTTTTTTTAAAAATGATGTATGACAAAAATACTACTAATAACAAATTTCATTGAAATGGACGAAACTAAACCTATATAAGTCTGTTAATGTGTAGATCAAACCACAAATACTGTCAATTTCAATAAAATTAATATTTTTTTACCTGAATTATTAAAACTGCCTGTCGTGGCGCAGCGGCACAAGCGTGTAACTGTAACCGATAGGTTCTGGGTTCAATCCCCAGCCGAAGAAATGAATATTTAATATTTTCAATTTAAATATTTAATGTTTCATTTCTTTGCTCTGATAAAAACGCAAAGCGCGGCGTTGAGTTCCGCCCCTCAACACGCAATGCTTCAATTTCAACGGAAGTGGAAAGGGGTGTCTTAACATAAGGTTCCTTCTGCCTACCCTGCCTCGTGCGGAATACAACGTGAAGCTAAAAAAAAAATATTATAGATAATTTTTTTTTTAGCTTCAAGCTGTATCCCGCCACTAAAGATTCCCTTTTAAATAACTTAAATTTTCTTTTCCTTTAGTAATTTTAATTTACATTGATATTTATTCACACCAAGACTTAAAAATCATTTCTTTTCTATAGTTCATATTAATAGCCAGTTTTTAATAAATAAAGATATTACTAATGACTATTCATTATTAAAATACTTGCTGGTAAAACCAATATAAGCAATGTTTAAAAAATCTAAATTATTATATATATCACTGCTGTAAATGTGGAAGTAGACAACAACTTTCTTTTTTAACCCACTTATAGAGGGGTGCTATAAGTTTGACCTGTCTGTATGTCTGTGGCATTGTAGCTCTCAAATGGACATACTAATTTTTATGCTGTTTTTTTTCATCAGAAAACTAGGCTTTTGCAGTATTTTTTAGCTATGTTTAGGAAAAAACAATCTATCAGTCTGAAATGCTTACTACTACTATTACTCATACTAGTATTTAAACTGAAAAAGAAATTTCTTCAAGCCGACTATTATTGTTATCCGATAAATTCCGTAATTTATACACATATAAATATTTTGCTGAGTCAGGTTAGTGTTACGATGTCATACTGTTTTTGAACAGTCGCTAAGGTGGCCGCGTTCAGGGCGATCGTGTTTGGACAATCAATAATATAATAAAAGTGTCATCAAAGTGGCTTAAGTGATAATGATCATTTATTTTTGGATTAAGTGCAACAGAAAATAAACTTTGCAGTCATGTCTTGGTGAGTTTAAGACGATTTTAATTGTAGATGAATTACTACGTAATAGCTAATAATTTGTAGTATTCTTTTTTATGATTAGGTTTCATTAAAATAATTATCGATACGAAATATTACTTTCGTTCCTTATTAAAAGGAAGGAGAGAAACAGGGTCAATAGAAACAGAATTTACTTTATGGTTCACCATTTAGAGCGTTTTATGTATAGGTTTAAAGTTTTTCGAAGTGAAATTTATTTACTTTGACCTGGGAAAACATATTTTAATATACTTAAATTCCCACTATACCACTCATTCTAAACAACATGAAAAGGTTTTCATAATACAGAGTAGTTGAGTGACTTTGCAATAAATATTCTTACCAATAGATGAATCACTAAAATATACGTATTTGTTACTTTATTTTAAATATTTCCTGAAATTGTTTGTAACTTTTCTATATTCTTATGTATGAGGGACAACTTTAATTTTGTTTCAATATATTTTAACACAACCATACATACATTTAAACGCATATTAATATCCAACTATAATTTAGATACTTTTCTATTATATAGTATATTGAATATTGACAACATCTTTTAACCTTTTTAAGTTTCGGGTATAGTAAAGTGCTATCAATAATGTGATATTTATAATAAATTTAATGAAGTAAAAAATCCTTTAAAACTTTGCGTTTTAACAATTACCTACAAAACATTTTTTTTTTTTTTTATTTTTATTTCTGTATTCTTTTCACATGCTTGCGTTTTTTTTAATATAATTAATGCACTTGGTAATAAGTAGAAAAAAATATAATATACCTTTATATTTTGTTTGTGAAATAAAAAAAAATCATTAAGAAATAATTTTAGTATTTTTTTCTTTTCTACTCTACTCAGGTTCACGCTGTATCTCGCACATGGCAGGGTAGGCAGAGGGAACTTGGGGACGTAGTGTTAAGACACTCCGTTCCCCACTTTCCGCCAAATTTTAGGCATTGCGTGTGGAGTGGCGGAACTCAACGCCACGTTTTGCCTTGTACCAGAGCAAAAAATTAAAACATTAAATGCTTAAATTATAAATATTAAATATTTAATTTAAGTTTTTATTATATTGTTCATAGGTAAAATGGAGAAGGAAGATGACATTGGCCGTAATTTATTAGACGATATGCCGCCCATCAACTGCGATCTCTTCGAAGGACCCTATGTGGGAAGTAATGATATTGGTGATATGACCTTTTGTCTTGGAAACTACGTGCCTGATTTCATGAAGGTAAACATTTATGCTACTAAATATGGCTACTATATTTTTTTTATTTGATAAAAAAAGTTCACATTATCAGTCAAACAATTTTAAAATTATCTGTCCTTAACCATGAGCGCTCGGACAGCTAACTCATTCTTTTGACTGTGATAAAGATAATTCACCTTGAACTTAACATGAAAGAAATAATGTGAAGTAGTTAGGACATACATATATTTGTTGATGTTAATGTCTGTAACTAGTGAAGTTGCCGGATATATGTATATGTATTTGTAAATATTGTTATGAGTCATGAGCATTAGACCTTTTGGACGGATTAAGTTGAAAAAAAATCAAATTTCTTAATTTATCGTATCATAAAATATATTAGCTTATGTGCTGTAGGTACATTTTTTATTCAGACAACAGAACCCTTATGGGATTTTTAGCTTATGTAAGACGATTTATCTCAGGGCTATCACTGGTATCGAACTAAACTTTATATTTGTATTAAGAAAGTCAAACTTCTAAATGACAAATATATAGGCATTAATGCATATCTTTGCCGCATTTATGAATTTCTTAAATCTAAAACCTATAGGGTACTTTTCGTGGACCTACTATTATAAACTTTGCCTGTATTATTGATAGGTTACAGCAAAAGAAGAAAGCCAAAGAATTTGAAAAATATAAAGTATTTTTATATTACATATAAAAAACTCTTCCCTCTGTGGGTTCCGAACCATTTTTAATAAATAAGCCATTTATTTAGATTCGGTTTGTGTACTAAAAATAATCCACACAGTGAGCACAAGCTTTACACAAATAAATTCGATTGTCGTCGTTCGTAGATTGTTAGCTGACCTAATCATATTAGTACCTACAGTAGAAAAGATAAAGCTTGATGTCACATTATGTGCCATTATCTACCGCCAATTAGCAAAGTTAAGGTAATCACGTCGAAGGATATCTGATGCTAACTAAAATGTATAAAATTTGTTCTCAAACATATACATCATAAAAACCTTTCCGGTACGAGTAAGGTAATGGTTTGTAATAAAGTACTTATAACGTACATTACAACCTGCGCAAGTAACTTTTTAGTTAAGTTAGTGATCTTTATTATAATATCCTCGTTGATTGTGGAATCGACACACTCAAGGGAGATTATTTTTGTTTTATTTTTACCTTCCCGTTTTGGTTTGGCAAGTTACTGTGTTGAATTCTACTACTCAACAGGAAACACGAGCTTTAACAAGAAACGACTGTGTCCAAATTAATTGATAAATGGGAACAATGAAATGTCTGTACTCGTCGACTCAGTAAAATCTTATGAACAAAATAATAAGAGGAGGCCTATTGTTGCGCAGGGTCATGAACGTGCGACTGTAAAGGCGCGATAGGTTTTGAATTTGGTCCCCACTCGAGCACATGAAATATTTAATATATTCATTTCTTCGCTAACCAAATATTACCAACCTCCTGCTCAGTTTAGAAACTTTTTCCTTATCATATTTATAGAAGAGAACGCTTGAGTCATATTAAGAACATATTATACCAGATATATGTACCTATGCTTAAAATAGTAAAGAAAAATGTCTCTTTCAAATATATAATTCTCTAGCGTCAAATATATATTTACTTACTAGTGTATAAATCATGTGTTTAATTATGTGTATGTGTTCTCCGCCTAGTCTCGTATGAAGAACGCATAGAAAATGAAGTAGGAAAACGTTTTAAATACAATGAATTATAGGCAATGTGTGACGTTGTCGGAGAGTTTGTTTATTTTTAAAGTAAATTTGTACCCAAACATTGTTGCTGCGTCGATTTATTTTCTATTTTATCTTATTATTTGATTATTGCAAGGAGTAGTAAACTTATAATATTATAATATTGTTACTATTTTAAAAGTGTCATTTCACACTAAGGAAACAAAAATAATTGTGCGCCTCTTGGACCTCTTGGAATTTTTATACGCTTTTAAAATTACATAGTATAATATAATAGTTTACGTGACTGCAATTATTTTTATATTGAAGATAATGAATGGGCGAATTCCTTATCTGACAAAACAGTGACAGTGATACAGCTTAAAAACTTGTCCAGTAGGTACTATTAGTATTTTAAAGCATTATTTGTCTTGGGCGAAGTATGTAGGCAGAGAATCTTATAATCTACAACTATCGTGCTTGTAGTCAGACACTGTGCTACCACATTGCCACCAGATGCGGCATTATATATATATATATATATATATATATATATATATATATATATATATATATATATATATATATATATATATATATATATATATATATATATATATATATATATATATATATATATATATATATATATATATATATATATATATATATATATATATATATATATATATATATATATATATATATATATATATATATATATATATATATATATATACATATATATATATATATATATATATATATATATATATATATATATATATATATATATATATATATATATATATATATATATATATATATATATATATATATATATATATATATATATATATATATATATATATATATATATATATATATATATATATGTTATATATTATATTGAATTATCCTACGTTAAAATTTTATTAAAATTTACATCTACTAAAATATGTAAGCTTGTTTCATATAATTATTTTTACCTGTGGAGGCATTTTTGATGCGTTTCGTTCTGAAATTTCTGCTAATTTTCTCAACGCTCACAACGACCCACCTTATCAAATGCGTCACGTGAGCGTTAGTCATGACGTCATGGTTGACGTTTTCGCCGCGACCACAACGACCGCGGTCGTTATGTGGAACGACTAAAGGAGCGTTTTGATCATTGTGTGATCGCTTAGTGGAACGTAGCTATAGTAAGCAAGATAATGACTTGTTTAGGGGCCGTCTATTAATCACGTGAGTTTCGTAAGGGGTAGGTGGGTTATAAAAAATGTTACAAAAACATCACGTGATTTATGGACGGCCCCTTAATTTCATTTGTCTTTGTTTCTCATGCTGCAAATTAGGCAAAGAATCTAGTGTACAAGCGTGCCACTCGGACGTCGGTTTTTGATGAGCTACGCCCAGGAGCTCTAAAAGCTGCTACACATACGATAATGTAACAACAATCCCCGATCTCGTGACCGTGTGCCGTTTTCTGAAATGTCATTTTTTTTATGGAAAAGACACGGCAGATATGCGTATGGGTCACCTGATGGTAAGTTATCACCACCGCCCACGGTTCTGTGTAGCACTAGACTAGAGGAGCTACAGGTGCGTTGCATGCACGTCTATAAGGTGGATGGGTACCGGGGCCCGGCATTACCCTTTGCGAAACGCAGTATCCAAAGCCACTACTTACGCCGGTTTTAAATACCGGGGGTGGTAATAATCTAGTCTGCCCAAGCGTGTTGCCATTGCTGACAACGTGACTCTCCGACACATACTTTAGTCGTCTCTTACGACACCAGCAGTACCAGGATGATTCAATTCTAAGCCGGAATTACACGGCAAAAAAGATGAAAGGATGTGATCTATATCTTACTATCCCGAATTATTGAGTCATTTGGCAAAAGAAAAAAATCTCTTCCACTCTTCCCCTGGTTATTTTGATCGAATTTTGGGCATGCCATATTCTCCTGATTTAGCCCCGTGCGACTTATTTTTGTTTCCAAACTTGAAAAAGTCACTCTCCGGGCAGAAATTTGAATCAAACGAAAAAGTCATCGCCGTCATGGAGACCTACTTTAGAAAAGGTATATTTCAGACAGGTTAAAAAAATTTAAGCATCGCTGGGTCAAGTGTATCAAGCTAAAAGGAGAAATAAATCATCAATTCACCAATATTTTAAGTAAAATTAAAAGTACTTATCGGCTTGCCCTCGAACATTATTATAGTTTACACATATGAATACCAAATAAAATAGTTATATATATATATATATATATATATATATATATATATATATATATATATATATATATATATATATATATATATATATATATATATATATATATATATATATATATATATATGTTATATATTATATTGAATTATCCTACGTTAAAATTTTATTAAAATTTACATCTACTAAAATATGTAAGCTTGTTTCATATAATTATTTTTACCTGTGGAGGCATTTTTGATGCGTTTCGTTCTGAAATTTCTGCTAATTTTCTCAACGCTCACAACGACCCACCTTATCAAATGCGTCACGTGAGCGTTAGTCATGACGTCATGGTTGACGTTTTCGCCGCGACCACAACGACCGCGGTCGTTATGTGGAACGACTAAAGGAGCGTTTTGATCATTGTGTGATCGCTTAGTGGAACGTAGCCATAGTAAGCAAGATAATGACTTGTTTAGGGGCCGTCTATTAATCACGTGAGTTTCGTAAGGGGTAGGTGGGTTATAAAAAATGTTACAAAAACATCACGTGATTTATGGACGGCCCCTTAATTTCATTTGTCTTTGTTTCTCATGCTGCAAATTAGGCAAAGAATCTAGTGTACAAGCGTGCCACTCGGACGTCGGTTTTTGATGAGCTACGCCCAGGAGCTCTAAAAGCTGCTACACATACGATAATGTAACAACAATCCCCGATCTCGTGACCGTGTGCCGTTTTCTGAAATGTCATTTTTTTATGGAAAAGACACGGCAGATATGCGTATGGGTCACCTGATGGTAAGTTATCACCACCGCCCACGGTTCTGTGTAGCACTAGACTAGAGGAGCTACAGGTGCGTTGCATGCACGTCTATAAGGTGGATGGGTACCGGGGCCCGGCATTACCCTTTGCGAAACGCAGTATCCAAAGCCACTACTTACGCCGGTTTTAAATACCGGGGGTGGTAATAATCTAGTCTGCCCAAGCGTGTTGCCATTGCTGACAACGTGACTCTCCGACACATACTTTAGTCGTCTCTTACGACACCAGCAGTACCAGGATGATTCAATTCTAAGCCGGAATTACACGGCAAAAAAGATGAAAGGATGTGATCTATATCTTACTATCCCGAATTATTGAGTCATTTGGCAAAAGAAAAAAATCTCTTCCACTCTTCCCCTGGTTATTTTGATCGAATTTTGGGCATGCCATATTCTCCTGATTTAGCCCCGTGCGACTTATTTTTGTTTCCAAACTTGAAAAAGTCACTCTCCGGGCAGAAATTTGAATCAAACGAAAAGTCATCGCCGTCATGGAGACCTACTTTAGAAAAGGTATATTTCAGACAGGTTAAAAAAATTTAAGCATCGCTGGGTCAAGTGTATCAAGCTAAAAGGAGAAATAAATCATCAATTCACCAATATTTTAAGTAAAATTAAAAGTACTTATCGGCTTGCCCTCGAACATTATTATAGTTTACACATATGAATACCAAATAAAATAGTTATAAGTACTTACATAATACATTCACAGTTATTTAAGAAGAAATCTTTATTACCATTTAAAAAAATAGTTTCTTTTAAAGCGGCAGAAGACATCGTGTCATTGAAAATATTCAAATATTAAACCATCATTTATCTTATCACCCAATGTTGACACGACGCAAGCCGCAATGACTCTGCAAAATATAACTTTACAACGCCGTAACTCTATAATGTAATTGAATAAATTTAATTACATATAATAATTTTTAATAATAACGATTTTATGTATAAAAGGCAATAAATGTTAATAGTGGTATGTAAGAAAAATAACACATAAATCTACTACACCTATTGATATTTCATTAATATTAATAAAGTTATAAGCAATATGAGAAAATGTTTAAAACAACTGATTATTATATTAAATATGTCTATACAAAACATTTTTTAAGAACATTCTAAATTATGTCACATAAACTAAATGTTCTTGTCAATAATCGCGGAGCTAATGTTATTGCATGTTAATTATAATTTTTTTAACGTGTTTATTGTCATAGAACTGTTACAATAAATTGGAACTGGTTTGTTTTTTTGATAAATTTGTTGTTGTATCTCGCTCTCTCGGTCGCTTGCTTTGCTCGCTAGACCATTTGCCAAGATTAATCTTTTATTACACTAAATTAAAGAATACCGGTTTTTGGAAAGAGTATATGTATTACATTTGATATCTATTTTAAGAAATTAACACATCTTAACAACAAATTATGTAGATTAAAGATTATCTGTTCAGGTATAGGGTCTACTTCACAAATCTATAAGTTATTTAATACTAAAATTGGTTAACCAAGTTTAGTATAAACATGTCTTTTTTTAAGATCTAAAATTAAATTATTTTCAAAATAAACAGCTTTTGACTGTAAATGTTTGGACCCGCACTCGGAACAGTAAATTTTTATATTCCTTGCTTTAAAATCCGGAAAGTGGAAGAGTATCGAAATGGCGGCTTAAGCGGGACGGACTTTATTTAAATCAAATAAAGTTACGTTTCTACCAACAAAGTGTTTTACATTTGTACTAACTCCCTACTTCCTTCCCGCTCGGCTGTTTATTGGTGGAAAAACGATAAAAAATATGTAGTTAATCGGGCTTTACCTAAATACGTTGCACTAAGTTCTAAAACTTAATACGCAATGTTTCCGACGAGATTATCTCTGTTTGCTCTACGAAGTGGAATACGATATTTAACTAAGAAAAAATCTTAATAATTTATTTACACTTCTCCCCTTTTTCAGATGTTATTCACAATGCGATCACATCACATGCTTACTGATGTAGTTTTAGAAGTAGGAAAAGAATTATTTCACGTTCATAAAGTAGTTCTGGCCGCTGGAAGTCCATATTTTAAGGTACAAATCATATTTCTAATTCTAATATATATTTGAGACCTGTCGTGGCGCAGCGGCACAAGAGTGTGACTGTAACCGACAGGTTCTGGGTTCGATCCCCAGTCGAGGAAATGAAATATTTAATATTTTCAATTTAAATATTTAATGTTTCATTTCTTCGCTCTGGTAATAAGACAAAGCGCGGCGTTGAGTTCCGCCACTCAACACGCAATGCCTCAAATTCGGCGGAAAGTGGGGAACGGAAGTGGAACGGAGTGTCATAACACTAGGTTTCACTTTCGTTCCCTCTGCCTACCCTGCCTAGTGCGGGATACAGCGTGAAGCTGAAAAAAAATATAATAATAATAATATATATTTTTTGATTACTAAGGTGAGTAACCATTGAAGTCTGAAACATATTTTGTTTTATGCATTATTGTATAAGATATGTGTTTATGCCATATGCAGCATTAGTTTCGGTGGATCATCATGAAAATAGTATTTTAAAATAAATATTTATTGCTTATAAATAGATTGTTGCTTTTGGACTGTTAAGACACTTCGTTAACCCAACTTTCCGCTCGATTTTATTGCGTGTCGAATGACATAGTTTAACACCGCACCTGACTTACTCACTGACTTGCCTTGTTGCCAGAATGCGAAAAATGAAAATGATAAATATTTCATTTCCTTTGTGAAAATTTAACTGCCACCATTTAACAACAACTGGCCTCAATAGGCCTCAAACTGTATATCATTATGGATTGTTTTGGTAAATTTCTGCATTGTTACCAGGCCATGTTTACAAGCGGGCTCAAAGAGAGTGAAATGTCTCGAGTTCGTCTGCAAGGTGTTTGTCCGTCCGCTATGGCGTGGTTAGTGTATTTTATGTACACAGGCAAAGTTCGGATAACCGAGGTCACGGTGTGCCAACTGCTACCGGCAGCTACTATGTTCCAGGTATGTTTATACTTTAATAGTTATTTGAAATATACCTATATACTAAATGTTACAGGCTATATTTTGAGGCGCACGACACAAACGTGCGTCTGTACACGCGCCAGGTTGTGGGTTCAATCCCCATTCGAGGAAGTAAAATATTTATTATTTTAATTTCTTCGCTCTGATAACAATCGGACAAAACACGCGTTTGGTGGAAAGTGGGGGTGGAACGAAGTGTCTTCAGATTAGATTTCCAAGTTCCCTCTGCCTGCCCTGCAATGGGTTATAGCCTGAAGCTGAACAAAAGAAAATAATAAGGCGTTTATAAAATCGATTTCTTTTTAACTTGCAAAAGTTTCATAAGATCTATAGATGTCATTCAATAAGTATTATTTCATGCTAACAGCGCATTACTTCTTTAGTTATTTTTGTAAACTAAATTAACTATATCAAGATTGATAGAATTAATTAACCTGTGTACCTTATATCCCACGGTTTCCTGAATAGGATATAGAAAAATAAATAAAAGTCAGTTTCTGTAGGTCATCATTCACATGAGAAGTAATAAATATGATACGTATTTAGTGTTTACAAAAAACTGAATTTGACCTAAATTGGAGATAAATCTCCGTATTATTTTTGTGTTACAATGGCATTGTACTTACGATTCTAAGATAACGAACTGGTGAGAGGCGCTGTGTTACTCTTTATTTGTCTACTTACATATACAACGTCATAATTATTATTTATGATAATTTACTACTGATATTTTAAAGTTGTTAGATACAATGAATAATCTTTGGATCCACCAAAGATAATTTTAAAATGAAATTATTATTTAAACGTATCGGGCATATTGTAAAAATCGAAAATGAGGGAGACACTATTTTTTGATTACAAATATCTTATCAATATATATTGCTCCGTTCTTGAAAAAAAAATGTATGTACTAAGTCAGTTAGCTTCACACTGTATCCCGCACATGACGGGGTAGGCAGAGGGAACTTGGGAACCTTGTGTTAAAACACTCCTTTGCGTTTTCCAGTTTTACCAGCCCGATAGTAATTAAGGACAGTGAAGAATACAAAACCTTAACTAACGTTTTAGTTATCAGCTGAGCAGTTTTATATACTTCAACATAAATCAACTTGTCTATAATGTGAGGTTACAAATGAGCAACAAATATTAACATATTTAACAATATAATATTAAATTTGTAATAAAGATCCGCGGTATAGCATTTTATACATTTTATATTCCTGCATTAGTGAAAAATGAATTACTATTAAAGTATACGATTTTAACAAGCATCTTATAAGTTAGCTTTTTTTATTTGTACAATGCTATATAAACACCAATAATGAGGTGTGCTAGAATGTGAAATGACATATATTGTAGTTGTGTGCTCCAGATAACAAACGTAATTGATGCGTGCTGTGCGTTTCTTGAGCGGCAGCTGGACCCGTCGAACGCCATTGGAATAGCGAACTTTGCGGAACAACATGGCTGCGTTGAGCTCAAGCAAAAAGCAAATCAGTTCATTGAAAGACATTTTACACAAGTGAGTATTCACATTTTATATAAATCTTCTATATTAATAACTTTTTATAATAAAGAAATAATGAAAAAGTTTTAGTTATTTATAATCATTTATTTCATTTTCTTACATTAAAATTCCAGAACATGTTGCCGAACAGTAAATTTTGAAATATCAAATATATTTAGTTTTAACAACATGGTTAATTGAAGAGAACGAACGTCAAAATACATGTTTTTACTTTAATACTATTAAAGCTAATTTGTTATCGTTAAGATAAGGTGAGGCCCATCTTGGCTCAGGGACACAAGCGTGTGACTGTAAACGCGACAGATTGTGTGTTCGAACCCCACTTGATTAAATGAAATATTTAATAATTACAAAACTATTTAATGTTTTCATTACTTACTTACTTAGCTTCACGCTATTTCCCTAGCGGGGTTGGCAGAGAGAACGGAGCGCCAAACGCTACGGTCTCGGCATACCTCTTACGCCTCGTCCACCGTCATCAACCTCTTCACACATGCCCTCCGGGGGGCCCTCATACTTTTTACGTGACCTTCCTCCAGTATCGTCGATACTGTGTTTTCGAAGGTCAACCGAGGTCTCCCCCTCCCTCTCTTACCACTCACTTTTCCTTCATAAATCTTTTTTACCATTCTTTCTTCACTCATTCGCTCGACGTGCCCAAACCACCTGAGCACGTTCTTCTTCATTCTCACTGTGACATCCACG
Organism: Eueides isabella; assembly: GCA_019049475.1. NCBI lineage: Eukaryota > Metazoa > Arthropoda > Insecta > Lepidoptera > Nymphalidae > Eueides > Eueides isabella. Next base: position 11,866,114 of record CM032393.1, on the reverse strand, counting down.
CTAGTACCTGCCATTCTGTGTATTTCTTCATTGGACATGCGATCAGATAAACTGACTCCACATATCCGACGAAGAGATCGCATCTCTACAGCAATCATCTTTCTTACATTCTTCTTCTGTAATACCTACGTTTCGCTGCCGTATAACAGTGACGATACCAATACTGCATTGTGTACGGCCAAACGCGCAGCCATGCTGACGTTTCGCCGTCTCAACAATGCAGCTAAGCACCGTTAACTCTGTTACCGGCAGCAATACGCCTTTCCACATCCATTTCGTATCTACCGTTTCTGCTAAACATACTTCCCAGATATACTACCTCATTCACTTGTTCTAATATCTTATCATTTACACTGACCTTGCAAACTGTTCTTTCTTCATTTCTTTCAAATACCTTCGTCTTATTAAAGTGTAGAAATGTTTTCATTTCTACAATTTAATAACAAGGCGAAGCGCGGCGTTGAGTTCCGCCTGTCAACACGCAATGTCTCAAATTCGGCGGAAAGTGCGGAAAGCTGCAAAGATAATATGTTGTTTTGATCTGTTTTTCAATTAAGTTCATTAATATTCATTATCATATTTTTGTCAATTGGGACCGATTATTCACAGCCATTTTCAACGCTTTTTTGTTCAACATTCTCTTTATGGCCATGTATTAGGGTAAATAAAATTTCTGTTTTTTTTATACTGTCTTACAGCACAATTGCTTAGAAGACATTTTATAAATATATAGCTGATTCCTAATCAAATATGAACATGATATTATTATTTAGTATTTCACGTTGTAGCCTCAAGCTATATCGCGGCCATGGCAGGGTATGGCATGACAAGGCATAGGTAACTCAGGAACCTAGTGTTAAGACACTCCATTCCATTTCCTACTTTCCGCCGAATTTGAGGCATTGCGTGTCGGTGGAATTCAAAGCCGTAGTTTATTATATCAATAAAAAAAGTAAAGAAAAATAAATAAGGGGATCATATTTATAACGTTTTCACTTATTAAATGCAAACGCTGTTGCTTGCGGTACTTTATCTATTCCACAAACACTATCGGCCGATGTGAAAAATGCCATGTCATTTTGCTCGTCATTTGTGTTTATTTGTTATGTAATGGCGGTAACTACATTTTTGAATTTAATAATACATTTACGTAAGCACCTAGTGGATATATAGGATATTTTAATTAATCTTTTGTATATCATTTCTTTATCAACAAGTCTACAATTTTAAAATAAATCTTAGATATTTTTTCTATAAGCAATGATAATCATAAAGAACCTTGGCTGGAATTGCTATTGTCGCTCTGCTTTGCAGCATGACAGCTATCTTTATTACAAATGGTGTACGTGACGTGCGACAATGAGATTTAAATAATACAATCATGCTTACCAATATTTACAAATAGGTATTAGTTTACTTAGCTGTAATATAATAATTGTTTAAACTGAAAAATTAATTTACGTCAAAAATTCTTTATTTTTTATGGATGTTTGATTGATGGGTTGTTATTTTCTTTTCGTGTTCTAGGTGTGCCAGGAGGAAGAGTTCTTACAGTTGACGGCTCAAGAACTGATTTGTTTAATAAGAAAAGATGAACTTAACGTCCGGGAGGAAAGAGAAGTTTATAATGCAGTTTTAAGTTGGGTAAGTAATACTTATAGGGCATGAATCGTTTTCATTTATGAAAACCACCATAGTTGTTTATATGTGTTGTAATTATATGAAGTTGTATAATAATGTACCTACAGATGTTATATTTTTTCCAAAATATATAAAATGATATTAAACTATGACAAGTTTAGTACGAAGTATATGAACAATACACTTTTGTTGGACTGTAGGTGTGAGTCGGCACTCTTGGATTCTTGTTTGACAAATAAAAACGAATACTTGCGGTATATAAACTTTTTCCTGGCTTGTTTACGTTTTATAATGTTCTGAATGCGTTTATTATCGGATCAATTTATAAAATCAAATAATTATAAAATATGCCGTGTGATTCCGGCTTAGAATAGGACTAAAGTGCGTGTGGTAGAGTCACGTTGCCAGTAATGACAACACGCATGGGCAGACTCGACCGGATTATTACCACCCCCGGGGCATTTAAGACCGGCGTTAAGTAGTGGCTTTGACCACTGCGTTTCGCATTAGGTAATGCCGGACCCCGGTGCCCTAAAGGACGGCAACGCTCCTGTAGCTCCTCTGGAGTTACTCGGGACCGTGGACGACGGTGATCACTTACCATCAGGTGACCCGTACGCTCGTTTTGCGTCTTTTCCATTAAAAAAAAATGTACCCGTGACCACGGACTAGTGTAAAGTGTTCGAAACGTGGGGTTTCCAAAAAATATTTACCACTCAATATACGCATTTAATCCGGATCAATTTATAAAATCAAATAATTATAAAATGTTATGATATTGTATATCATTGAACGTATTTATCAAGGGTTAACCCCCAGATGATAAAATAATTACAATACCTGTCTCTTTTAAAAAATAATATAATTAGTTAACAGATATTTCTTTCACTTGCATAGTGAATCTCTAATAAATATTTTTTTACTAATTTCATAATGTCAATCCACAATTAAGAAAGAAATATACCTATTTAGAAAAAGTATAATAATTACTTTCCAAGATGCACGTGTTCAAATTTACCTACATTAAATTTTTTATACTCAGCTTCACGCTGTATCCCGCACAAGTCAGGGTAAGCAGAAGAAACTTGGGAACCTAGCGTTAAGACGCTCCGTTCTATTTTCGTTTGCCACTTTCCGCCGAATTTGAGGCATGGTGTGTTGAGTGGCGGAACTCAACGCCGCGTTTCACCTTGTACCAGAGCGATTTTTATACGTTTTCTAAATATTTAAAATTTATTTTATTTTTAAGTATAAGCGTGTCATTGTGGCGGAAACGGATTAGGTCGTTGTTAGTATACACGTATCAAATATTTTTATAGGACGAAATGATAAGGCAAGTACAATATTATAATGTAAATTATGTTATCAATATTTACAATTACAACACACACCGGTTTTAGTGAAACTGTATTATTTGCAAAATGTTGTAAGTAACGATGACTTTAAATATATTTGTGTCGTATTTTTGCTCATCCTTCGAGGAAAATGAGAAATCCATGTCACGTTTTACCATCGACATTTCCTTAAACTGGCGTTCAATGAGCTTACGGATTAAAAAAAAATTTCAATGCTTAAAGTAATATAATGATTATATTATAAAAATATTTGAAAATTATGCAAATTAGGTACAGGTCAAAGTATTTTGAGTATATGACGTGCCAGGTAAAAAAAGTAATTCACATATATTTTTTTAAATTAAAAATTTTTAAACCATATAATTCCGTTTAAAAATGTTTCATTTAAATTGTGTAAATCAAAGACATAAATATATTTTTTATTGGAACTAAAAAGAATGATATTAAATATTGACTAACTCGATAATTAAGTACTACTTAATTACAAAATTGTGTTGCAATCATTAACGAGGCCTGTCGTGGCGCAGCGGCACAAGCGTGTGACTGTAACCGACAGGTTCTGGGTTCGTTCCCTAGTCGAGGAAATGAAATATTTAATATTTTCAATTTAAATATTTAATGTTTCATTTCTTCGCTCTGGTAATAAGGCAAAGCGCGGCGTTGAGTTCTGCCACTCAACACGCAATGCCTCAAATTTGGCGGAAAGTGGGGAACGGAAGTGGAACGGAGTGTCTTGAAACTAGGTTCCCGGGTTCCTTCTGCATACCCTGCCTCGTGCGGGATACAGCGTGAAGCTAAAAAAAATCATTAACGTCCGCAGATGGCGACCACAATGCCATAGTTTAGGAAAAAAAGCTCTATAGTTTTTGTGTGACAGAATAAAAATATTAATTAAACCAAATTAGCCATAATTCAAGTTTATTTTTTTTTAAGGTAAAATTCGATGAAGATCGGAGGTATCCCCTTATGGAACACATATTACAGGCTGTTCGATGCCAATACCTGACGCCCAGCTTTCTGAAGGAACAAATGAGCACGTGTTCAGTGTTGAAAAAAGTTCCAGCGTGTAGAGAGTATTTAGCTAAAATATTTAAGGTAAATTTATATTTTATTTAATATAATGACATTTATATAATTTTTATTCCATTTAAGAGTAATATTTTATTAGGCGGAAAGTGGGGAACGGAAGTGGAGTGGAGTGTCTTAACACTAAGTCCCCAAGTTCCCTATGCCTACCCTGCCATGTGCGGGTTACAACGTTAAGCTAAGTAGAGTAATATTAATATTTTTTATAAAATGTTCGTCTTAAGCTTGACTTTAAAATGGCCGAATTGTGACTTTATTTATGATTAATTCTTATTCGCTTACAGGATCTGACATTACATAAAAAACCAATAGTAAAAGAGCGGAGACCGAACACGCCTCGAATTATTTACGTTGCGGGTGGATATTTCAGACATTCTATAGACACATTTGAAGCTTTTAATATAGACGATAACTGTTGGACAACGTTACCCAGGCTGACTGTACCGAGATCTGGATTAGGGGCAGCTTTCCTCAAGGTAAAATACAATATTATATGCCTACGAAAACACAGCAACGAGATGAAGAAGCACTTCTTGCGAATCCTTGTAGATACGAGAGTTTAACCCTAATTCCTAAATGAATATCAAGCATACCTCACATTTCTGGCACCAGAGGGCGGCAAATACTTTACCGCGTCTGTAGCTGTCAAGTGTCATTGCATTCTTGTGATTCGTTCAAATAAGTTCGAAAACATTTTCACTTTTTGTAAAAGAATATCTTCTAGATAAAATCTTATTGGAATTTTTATCTAAGAGTGTTTATGTGTGTAAAAGTGATTGTCTTTAGAAAACACAGCAGTGTATATAGTCAAGAAATATGGAGCCGGTAAGTAATGATACAGAGGGTGAGGAGCAGGCTGATTTTGTTACTTCGGATGGAGAACAAGTACATTCCATAAGCTCCGTAGGCACAGGATAACAGCACCTCCTCGGACCTGGAGTTTGAGGAAGGCACTGTTTCGCCTTTGCCTAGTAAACGCCCACGTAACACGTCACGTAGGTACAGGTCGAAACATGTCGAGACCGATCCGCGTGTTGATGTTTTTAATGTTACAAACATTTCTACTTAATTAAACCAATCTTCTTCATATCACAATAAGTTCAAACAACTCATGTCAAGTTAATAATGTTGTACCCAGTATTACTTTCAATAATTCGCAACAGTTTATGAATGAATATAATTTCTTACGTTACCCACTCAACCAGAGTCATTTTTTATTAATCCATTAATACCAACATTAATACTAAGAAAATTATCCTACTAGTAATAATAATCAGTTTGAGGAATTAATTAAGGTACGACAATTTGATTCACCATCATGGAAGGGTGTTTGGTTTATGACCTTTATTCTTTTTCTTTCTTATTATTTATATCCAATTTTTTATTTCTTATTCTTTTCTTATTATTTATATCAAATTAATGATGAGATATGTCATTTCAGTAAAAATAAAGATTAGTGACTTTTATAGAGTATTGGTCTTAGCCTGTCTTTCCAATGAAGTCGTACAACAAAGACATTTGTTAAGAGGTTTGCAATTTATTGTTGACTGGGCAAGTGCTAATCCAGATAAGTTAAATCCAAATGCTTTATTACAGTTTTAGTTGGACCAAGCTCTGCTTGTCATAGAACTTCTAAAACTTTTATCCAAGTAATATGTGAAACATGCTCATAGTTTATTACGGTTAGAAGAGTGAATTGTAAAGGAGATTTCTAATGAAAATCTGAGGAATATTTTAAGTACTTAAATAATTAATACTTTAGACCCAGTACTGAGTATTTATTTAGTAGGGAGGTTTTACAGCTTACCATACAATACCTTGTAAGATCACAGGTTTGGTTGAATACCAACCTATTTAAAAGAGAAAAGATCTTCAGAAAAGAGAGACACTTCTTTTCATAAGAAGTGTTTATTTTTTAAAAGTAAGGCTAGACAAGGAAACCGGATAAAATAATATGATTATAAAAAAGAAAGCTCAAAGGTTATTCAGAGGTCAGGCTTAGCCCCTTTTGTCAACACCCTCAGTGCAGAGGGACCAAATCTAAGTGTAAAAAAAAAAAAAAAAATAGCATAATGACAAATTTTCAGGGGGGGCTACCTAGTTAGCAACAGAGAAATGGCTCAGTTTGGGAGCAGGCAAATTTATTTTAGCTTTATATTATTGTTTGCCCTTCTGAATGTAAACTTACTCTAAAAGGCTAAAGTATTTTTAGAGTTTAACAACCAAGGTCACTCCAGAGATGGGGGGCAGGGTTAAAGAAAATTGAATTTTAGAGAGGCTAGTTGCAGTAGGTTGCAAGCTTCTGTTCAAAAATGTTTCTGGTACAGAAGGTAAGTGGGGGATTGCGCTTAAGTTTTGATCTAAGAGTGCTCAATACATATGTAAAGAAATGACATTTTCAGTTAATAGCGCAGACCAATGTAGTCAACTACCTTCAAGAACGGGACTGGTTAGCAAAGATTGACCTTCACTAGGCATACTTTGTCCCGAGAGTCGCGGAGACTCACAGGAGATTTTTACTAGTTGTTTATCTAGGAGAAGTCCTTCAACTAGTAGAGCGCTACCTTTACTTTTTCCCTGGCGATTACCTCTAGCTTGCCAGGACAGACACAGACTGGAGGCTCAGGTTGCGGAAACGTTGAGCCTCCTGGAGCCATTGGGTTGGCAGGTACATTATCAGAAGTCTGTAATAATACCCACGCACAGGCTGGAGTATCCAGGGCTAATTTGAAATGCTCAGAGTAGCACTATAGTATTGCCCACTCGAAAGGTTCTATCTATAACCAATCATTTGAGGTTAATATTAAACTGAGACAGTTGCTCGCTAGGAGAACTGTAAAGTCTGTTGGGTAGGCTATAATTTTGCAAACGTCAAAGCGCCTCAGAGTAATCTTCACTGTTGAAGAGCCCAAATTTTCCCAAGAGCTTTTACTCGCAGAAATCAAAACAGGTCATTGACTGCTGTAGTGCGAGAGGACTTCCGGTGGTGGTTGGAGGCTATTCAAGGCGTTCCAATCCCACTATGCAAGAGGCAGGTTACTCACTTCTGTACATTAGACGCAGCGGATGCGGGCTGGGAAGTGAGTTTGAACAGCAAGTATCTCTCGGGGAGATCGGCTGCAAACCAAATAAACTGGCACTCCAGTATAAAACAGATATATGCTGTCTTTCCTATAATAAATTCACAGGGGGCTCTGTTACAGAAAGCCCATATTCTAGTTTAAATAGATAGCAAGACTAGTTTAAACAGACAGCAGGTCGCTAAAATTGCTGGGGTTAACAACTTCTCTAATGGAATTAATTTGTCAATTAGACAGCTAAATGACAGCATTCTCCTACAGGGGCACCAATAAAGCATTGCAGTTTGCCTTTTAAGGGGAAGGTCAGTACCCAGGTGGCATCTTTTATCACCTGTCACAGAAGTAATATTTTCAAGGTGGGGTATTCCCGAAGTAGACCTCTTTGTGACAAGGGATCTTTGTGACAAAGAGATGGTCTTTGTGACAAAGAGATGGCTGAGCTCTGTTTTGCCACGCCTTAAGCCAAAGATGGACATTTCACCTCCAAGCAGGGTGTCCTGAGTCTTGTAACACCTCAACAATAGGACCCAGTGCTTCTGGTTCTCAGACTTTCAGTCTCGTGCTCTTACACTTCCCCTACTGATAGCAAATCTAGAGGGGATGAGGTACTAATAGATTGGATAACAGGTATGTACCCTCCACGGATTGAGAAGCTAAAGCTTCAGAGTTGAAAAGTTGGGGAGAATGATAGCTCTTTAAAGAAAGCTGGTCTCCTTCCACATTGACTACATATATGGCATGGGGCATCCCATTACAAGGGTGGAGAGACAGAAAGAGAAACTGGGCTAGGTCACATAATATAAATAGTATACAGCCAGAGGGTTTGACATGTGGCTAGGTTTTTAACCTATTATAAAATAATTTTTGCTTTGCAAGTCGGCTATTTCGACATTCTGACAGGATACAGTTAATTTATTAAGTCTATCTATCAGAAATCTTTTGTATACAACAAGTTGTAGAAGATGTTATCTAGGCCACAACTAGGCCACACTAGATTGCCCATATTGGGTATAAATATCTTGTGTGGGTGGCTAGAATCATGGGATTGTTGAAAAATCTGTTTAATCAAAGTAAAAGGACTGCTATAGTTCTCCTACTAGCTTCCAGTAGAAAACTACATGACCTCACTCTTTTAGAACTTGGTGAGGATGGGTTTGATGAGACAGAAGACACATTGACTTTCTGACCTGGCTTTGGTTCCAGGTATGAATACAGGATCATACCGACAGTCAGGTGGGCTCCTTTCTAAACATCAAATCCCTAATATTTGTCCTGTTAAAATGTTAAAAATCTAACTAAGAGTTCAAAAACTAGACTCGGTCAGGATAGCAATGTTAAGTTGCTATGTATCTCTACTACAGGAGTGGTCAGACCAGCATCCAGAGCAATGATTGCAGGTTAGGTAAGTAAAGAGTAATTTAAATAAGCTTGGGTTGATGTCTCACCACCACGCAGGTATAATTAAGTCTGCTGTATATATATAGCATCTCAATTTTTGGTTGGGTAATAGGCCAGTACAAGAGATATTAGATAAGGGAAGTTGGAGATGGGTAAAAACTCTTTATGAATATTATTAGAGAGAAAGATTACTTACTTCAAAATACATAATAATAATATAAAATACTTCAAAATCACCTACTGAAACAGTAGTAGATTCTTTTTATAATAATTTTTAAACAGTACTTCTTTACTTTGAGGGATATCTAATTGAACCTGAGTATGACATAATTATATATTCTAGAATAGAAATAGAAATTTAGTATAAGTTCATTTATTTTAATATTTGAATCTATTATTACACTAATTATGTAACTTAAGATTTTAACTTTCTGTTCTTTTCGATATGAATATAATATTAAAAAAAAAAAAAAAAAAAAAAATAAGGTTAAAACTGAATAATTGCTTAGACTTTTAATTTAGAAGATTGTTGTTTTTGTGTCTGTTAATTGTGTTATAAAATAAGATTATTGTTGAGTTTTGTTTTTGTTGAATGACTTAGTGGTTAAAGTTTATGATATATATAGTGGTTAATATATATTTAAGTTAAATAAGTTGTCGATTTGTTTCCATTTTTAAATATATTACATTTTTTAAATAAATTAAATATGTAGATATATTAAGTTTTTATTCACATTACATTCTTGTGTTTTTAGCATTTCTGATCACCAGCAGATATCAAACAGGTCTTCATCTCATTGCTGTGTTTTCGTAGGCATATAATATGACTGTTTTGCATTACAACAAAACAGGTATTATATGTTAAGAAAACACAGCAATGAACCAAGGGGCTTGCTGTTGATGAAGACTGCAATGACACTTGACAGCTACAGACGCGGTAAAGTATTTGCCGCCCTCTGGTGCCAGAAATGTGAGGTATGCTTGATATTCATTTAGGAATTAGGGTTAAACTCTCGTATCTACAAGGATTCGCAAGAAGTGCTTCTTCATCTCATTGCTGTGTTTTCTTAACATATAATACCTGTTTTGTTGTAATGCAAAACAGTCATATTATCACCATGCACGTAGGTCTATTATAATCACAGAATAATTTGTGCCCACCCCAATTTTATTAACAAAAAAATATACTGAATAATTGAAAAAAAAAAAAAAAATACACAAATACATTTTTTAAAGTTAAATTCTAGGTATATAGATTTTAAAACAGTTCTAGATACGTCCGTGATTATAAAAGAATAGGGGAGCCTGGTGTTAAAAAATTCCATTCCCCACGCATCGTTTTCGTTTTACTCTACGCCGCGCTTTGGTTTGTTACCAGAGTGAAAAAATGAGAATCATTTATTTCCTCGAGAAGAAATCATTCCCACAACACAGCCCCTATACTACAATGTTTTTTTAATCGAATGTTTTGTCATATAAAATATATAATAACACACACACAAACACACATACATATGCATTTATTTACAGTAAATAAGAAATATTTTATATTTTTTTTAATAAAAATATATATATTTACAGAAATAAGTGATCACGAGTAAAATAAATAGTTTTACAAATTTATTGTGCACTCCGATGTGTGGGAACCCCCAAAACAAAAGTTAAATCTCATATTGAGGATCAGAGTCCATCACCTTATTTAGAAATCATTATTTGTACTTGTTAATTGATGTCATTTATATTACTCAGCTTCTATTACTCAGTATCTATTGTTACTCAGCTTCACGCTGTATCCTGCACATGGCAGGGTAGGCAGAAGAATTATTGGAACCTAGTTTTAAGAGCACTCCGTTCCAATTCCGTTTCCCACTTTCCGCCGAATTTGACGCATTGCGTGTCTAGTGGCGGAACTCAACGCCGTGTTTTCCCTTGTACCAAAGCGAAATGAAAGCGTTAAATATTTAAATTGAAAATATTTAATATTTCATTTCCTCGAGTGGGGATCGAACCAACAATCTGTCGGTTACAGTGACACGCTTATGCCGCTACGACACGACAAGCCTTAGGTATTTATTATTAATCTGTGTAAATAAAGTAATATTATTTTATTAAATGTACTGTGGACTGAATGTTTATTTATAAGTGAAATATGATTTTCAGGGTCTTTTCTATGCAGTGGGCGGAAGGAACACGTCGCCAGGCTCCTCGTACGACAGCGACTGGGTGGACGTGTACAGCCCCGCGGCCGAGCACTGGCGCCCGTGCAGCCCCATGGCCACGCCACGGCATAGGGTATGTCCTTACCTCCTTTTTATGTGTGAGAACTTGGGAACTTAGTATTAAGACACTCCGTTTTAATTAAGAACCTCCCGTTCAGTACTTTACGTCGAGCAGGAAGCAAGAAGGGTTCCGTTCAGGCATTGCGTGTTGAGTAGAGCAGACTTCAATGCCGCACTTTGCATCGTAACCAGAGCTAAGAAAATGAACGTATTTAATTTTGTACGTGGCTTTTTTGTATGTTTTTAGCGTCCGACTCAGGCTTCGCTCGCTTTTACTTTTTGTGTACCTAACTATTATGTAATAAACTGCGTTACGTTTGTATTCTAATATATTTTGCAGCCCATTCATAGTGACCTTTTATATATTTTTTTTTACACCTCGACCTTCTAATTCCTTTTTCAGGATTAAATGTATTTTGTTCTTTATTTTAGCTTGACTCTTAACTTTGTACCAAATTTCGTTAAAATAAACCGACTTACAGGCAGAAATATTATTTCATCGTACATTGTTTTTGGTACCTTATTTTAAATGTTTTATTTTATTTTTATTCATTTCAAACAGTTTAGTGGATCCCAAACACTTTCATTATTTAAATCGGAATATTAATGGATTTTGGCAGACATTTAATTATAATTGCAAATACTTAAGCTTAAAACACATGATAGAGAATAATTTTAAAACCGAATCCATTTAATGATTTTATAAAATACTAGCTTTTGCCCGCGACTTCGTCCGCGTTTCCGTCGTTTTTCGAAAAAAAATTAGCAGATGTCCTCCCTCATAGTTTTGACGTAACAGGCAGATTCACTTTCGTATTTTAGAAGGGCAATAGTAATATAATATGCCAATCCACAAAACTGTTGAAAAATATAAGTAACCGCAGAATATTATAATATACCCACGCTATACCCACGACTCGGTCAGCGTGTAACTCCTTGTTTTTTATTAAGATAATATATTGCTAATATTTTTAGATCAAATTAAAATGTTTCAGCGCAAAGCTTCTGGGTAGACTATGTTAAGAGTCGACCCGTCCGGCACGTGAACGTAAAGATTCCTAAAATTGCTAACCCGGGAAAGAGCGACGTATAATTGACCATGCGAGAAACAGCTAACACCGAGATCTACTCCAGCAACACGAAAAGTCTGCCCTTGAGCTTTATTGATAGTCATGGCATAGCACACCGATACTGGGAATTGCGTTCTTTTAAATTGGAATGGAAAATTATTTGGTATTATGGGAATTCTGGGAATAAAGACAGTTTCTCCTGCACCGCAACCTGTTAAAATTTGAGCCTCGATTACATTTTGTTGCAACTGGGTTACTTTTAGCCGAGTTCCATTGCAAAGTTGAGGTGGTCTTAAATTTCGGAGCAGAATTATCGGTATGCCAATTTTTAAACAAATTATATGAGAAGGTAGTCCAGGCATACTTAAAGAATTTAAAAATTCTATCGGGTAATTAGTGGCTTCTTGTTCATCAACCATTCTATTTATTGAACTATAAACTTTGCTTTCTCCCTGTATATTAGACAGTATTTTATTATTAATTTCAGATGCCTGGTCATTGCGAGGAGTCAAAATGGACCTTTCGCAAAGCCAAGAATTGTCCCTATTTAATATAATTGTTATGTCACCGTAAACCGAAGATATAAGATGTTGTTGGGATTGCACTATACAACATAACTCAGGTGTCAGAATAAGTTTTCCTTGGTGTAGTTGTGGATAGGTTCCTTCACCAATCTTCAATAATGTATCAGAAAATTCACGATTATCTGCGTTGTCTCCAGTTCTCACTCGCATATTTATAGTCAAATGCACCGATTGTATATCACGCCACAAATAAGAGCTTTTCAGGCAAGCCCTAATCTCATCAGCTCGGGTTCCCCGTGGTATTACCGGTAAGGTTTGTCGGAAATCACCACAAAATAAAACCGTAATACCGCCCATTGGTCGATCATTTTGTCTTATGTCCCTTAGAGTTCTGTCTACTGCTTCTACTCCTTTTCGATGGGCCATCGTACATTCATCCCATACGATTAAATTACACTCACGCAATACCTTAGCTTTGTCGCTATTTCTTGAAATACTACAGGTTGGACTTTCCGTGCGATCTAAATCAATTGGTATTTTAAACATAGTGTGAGCAGTCTTACCTCCTGGTAGCAATGTTGCAGCTATACCTGATGAAGCCACGGCAAGAGCGATTTTACGCTGATTTCGAACATAAGCTAATATTAATTTAGTCAAAAAAGTTTTCCCAGTTCCTCCAGGTGCATCTAAAAACCATATTGTTCCTAAATTATTCTGCACACTCTCGCACACGCGATCATAGACTAAGCGTTGTTCTGCAGTCATCATTGGGACACCGTTTTCTAATGTTACCAGCAGTTCCATTGGGTTGTAACCAATCTCTGCGGAATATTCCCTATTGGTTACCTCTCCGACTGAGGTTGGCGTTGGCAAACCATATTCACAAAATGATTTACCGCCTACTGCTGTTAAGTCTTCCTGAAGAGCTAATAAGCACTGATTTATAGCCAGATCTCGAAAATTATCATTAGTTGCGCCTTCATTATTGTGAGATAAATTCCGAAGAAAGTCTTCTGCAAATTTTTCTTTATATTTTTCCCATAATTGGACAGGATCAGATAAATTACAAAATGTGAGTAATGTTACAAATAAATGGCGTAACCGTGGTGGATTATCACTAACACAGGATTCTGCTAAAGCGTCATCCCAATGTTGATCATTTTCAAGCAAATGACGCGCTTGGCAAGCTGCATGATAAGTTGGATAAACAACATCGTCTACTTTTCTCAAATCTATAAATGATGTTGGTCCTCGCACTGTATGTAATAATAATCTCAAATAAAAACACTCTGCGTTGTTAGGATGAACAGTATACACTCTACCAAGAACATGTTCTTTGAAAATACCTGTCTCGCCATCTACAGGCCTGCCTCGGCGTCTACGGTTAAAGACACCTCGTTGTTTATCGTAGGTATAATACGATGGAACTTCTTCATACAAAAGAGACTTTGCGAAATTATCAGTTTGGCAAAGTCGAAAGAATGCCAATAAAGTTGTTTGTCTAGGGTTCTCTAATCGTTCTGTAACATTTTCGGCGTTAAAATATATACGTTGACCGCCTTCCAGATGAACATCCAGATGGGTCACAGGTGGATATCTTTCGTGAATATTAAAACTTAAGATCCGCCACACAGCTTCTGAAGAGCTGATATATCTGCCTGACTGAAATCTAGTAACTTCATCATGTTCATTTCTTAACGCAAACGTAGCTTGGTCACAGCCCTTGTTAATGTACTTACAAATATATTTAATTGACTCTACACTATTACACATTTCTACATTTATGTGAGCTTGAAATGCTCTGGACAATACAGGCGAATACGGAACGACCCACCTATTATCTAAAGTAACCTGTTGTCCAGACATTCGCTTTTCAACAGTAAAACCACCATTGTCTCTTGAACGGCGACGATATAATGGGTATCCATCATGTCCTGTTACAGTTTCATCCACTAATGCTTTTGGATACCTTTTAGTGCAACGACCGTCTTGCATGCAAGGAGCATTTGCGTTAAATGCACCACATGGACCATGTATCATATGAGTTTTAACAATGTCGTATAATAGGGGATCTGCAGTCGGATCTGGAATTTCAGCACTGATTAATCTGTCTACATCATTAGGTCGAACCTTATCTTTTAACCAAAGCAAGATATGTGCGTGAGGTAAGCCGCGTTTTTGCCACTCAACACTATACATATAACACAATACTTCTCCAAAAATGTTATCTTTGGTAAGAAGATCTATCATTGATTTTAATTTTAAATGAAACACTCTTGCAATAATATCATGGCGGTCATGCGGTGCCTGACCCTCAAAAAGCTCCCGAGTGATTTCATCCCACTTGGGATTGGTAGTTACAGTAACAAATAAGTCGGGACGTCCATATTTTCTTACGTAACAAAAAGCGTCTTGAGTACGTTCATGCATGTAGCGTGGACCACCAGTAAAAGAAGAGGGTAAAATAACTAAACGACCCATATTCACAGTATTGTTATCTTGCTGCATGGCATCGCGAAGGTGCACGTATTCTTCAGCGCGCAGCTGCCTTTGATTAGATCGTATATAAACTAATCTTTCGGTTTCAATTTTTGCGTACATGTCAACAATAAACTGATTAAATAAGCCACGAAAACGTTGAAAGTATACAAATCTATTCCGTCTCACTTGCAGGTGGTAACAATAAAATTGAAGGCATGACACCTTTTTATTATAATTAGGTGCGCCTGTGCGCGAATCGGTTTGGTATACAGCGAAATTATAACCATCTTCCCCTCGACAGTATATCATAGGATATTGCAAACTGTCGTAAGCCCTGTGGGTTTCGAAAATACGTTGCAAACGATTGTCTCTTGAACGTATAACGATATCACGCCTATCACATTCCTGGTCGACCACTACTACAGCAACTTCATTCGTGGATGGAACGTTATGACGCCCAGGGTGTTCCTGAGTTGGACGCTTATCGGCATTTATAACAATTTTATAATTGTTATTACCATCTTGAGAAAGGGCTTCTAATGCCGATTTAAAACTGCATACGTACGAATTAACCTGATGTAACATGTTCTGAAGTTGTGAAATGAGTTCAGTATTTAAATTCGGAAAATATTGATTTCTTATATTCGACTGTTCGTTGTAATCGGATACAAAATATATTTGAAGAAATTTAGGTTGTTCTTCAGGCAAAAGGGACCCTATCAAATGGTAAACCTGACCTTGTACCTTAAAAGTAGGCATGAAAGGGCCTTCTGAGATTTGTTTAGCACCAAAGGATGTCATTTGGAATGCACTATTATAAGTGCGAATATTATCTAAAAACTGTTTGGATTGCAAATGTTCCCCTAAAAGTAGTGATTTTAAAGGTTCCGGTGGGTCTTCGAACGAAGGCAAATTTATTTTACCTCCAGAACAACAGAAACCAGCAGACTCCTTCCTCCACTTCGAAGCATTACAAAAGGAACATACTACGTTCATATCGCCTATTTCAGAAGATGATCTGTAATCAATTGTGAGGTTATAAGCAAACCCACTTTTATATTTATCGGACCACGCCACCGAATTTGTAGATTGATCTACCACGTGTATATCTAAGTCATTAAGACCATGTCGAAATCTATCTGCAGTAAGACGGGCCTCTCGCTGTTCTTCTGTTTCAAGCGACCGAATATTTTCAATTCTTAATTTTTCATTAGATAAAGTAATCAATTGTTCTTGTCTCAAAGAATTGTAATAATCGCGTCCCGACTCTAGTCGTTGTTCATGCTCATGTTCATCTTCAAGAGATCGAATCATGTTATGGTGCGCCCTATCATTTGTCAAACGGTCTTGATATTGAGTAAAAGTTTCAGATTCTCGAGACAAAATATGACGTTCGCGATCAGCTGTAAGCCGTAATTCCCTCTCAGTGAAGGTTTCGGACTCGCGAGATAATGTATGCCGTTCGCGGTCAGCTGTGAGTCGCAATTCTCGTTGTAAAGCAGTTTCAGCTTCTCGGGATAACGCATGTTGTTCCCGGTCAATGGAACGCCTTAGCTCTCGTTGAGAAGAGCTTTGAGAAGCCCGTGTTGTAGCTCGTCTCGCTCTTTCAGCTGCTAATCGCATCTCTCTTTCTGGAGAGCTTTCATTAGCTCGAGATGTTGAGGCACTAACTCTCATAGAGTTTAACCGATGTGCTCTTTCCTCTTCCGATTCTTGAGAACGCGTCATTCTCATTCTCCTAGCTTGACTCGAAGTTCGAGATAAAGATGGTCGTTTTTTAGGTGGCATCGTTTATTTTATTTTTAATCGACGGTAACTTAAATTCTATTTAGTTACCCAACAAAAAACTTACGTCAGAGGTCCTAACTATAGCTAAGTATATAATAAATAGAATATAAATCTAAGTGCCTATTAAAACTAAAATAATATTCTAATCGAATTATAAATATGTACGTAGGTACCTACAAATTACAAAAGAATAAAAAATGAAAATAAAGCTATACTTAATGCGTGTGCAATACTATCTACACTTACCTACTTCACTTAAAAATGAATAATAAGAAATACCTACAACTACTGTAATTAATCAAAGTACCTATGCTAATACAAAAAAAACCTTAGATGTTCTAAGTACAGCTGCTATATAATAAAAAAATATAAATCTAAGTGCCTATTTAAACTTAAATACCTAATATTCTAATAGAATTAAACTAAGAAATATGTACCTACCTACCTACAACTTAGGTACAAAAAAAAAGAAATGAAAATAAAGCTAAAACACGTGTGCAGTATAGGTAGATAGTAGGCAATATCTACCTATACCTACGTCACTTAAAAATAAATAAAAAATACCTATGAATACTATAATTAATAAAAGTACCTACCTACGCTTTTATCTACTCAATACAAAAAAAAACTAAACATAAAATGCCCAAAACTAACCTATCAGTAACTAAAAATCTAACAATAATCTAATCTATCTATCTATTATCTAATCTAAAAATCGAATCTAAATCTACTTAAAAAGAAATAAAATAGGAACTATTAATAGTTAAGAATTTAAACAAAACTAAAACTAATTTAGAAAATAACAACAAAAGAAATTAAAATAAACTATTTAAAGACAAAAAGTCGCGCTGATAAGCACGGTTTATAAAATATCAATTATTGTCTGTCAATAAAGTTCAACACTCTGAACGCATCAACAGCCAAATATTGAATGACGCTTGCGCTCGCCTCCCGCCCCTTTTATACTCTGCCGCCGCGAGCCCCGTCGAGCGCGGCAACCGTTACGCAAAAATAATCCTTATAGCTTGATTCACTATTCACGCGCGATGTCTTGTTGGCGTATTTCATGTAAGTAAGTATAAGTTTGGTGTTTCTATACCGATTTCAATGATTCTTTTTTTATTGAATTGGTGCTAATGTTTATTTTTTTTTAATTAGGAATGATGGTGAGCATTATTGGTTTTATAAACGTAAAAGTAAACAAATATAATAAGAAATCTCCGAACTGCTAAGCTATCGAGAGTTATGCGTGTTATTGTGAGTTAACTATAAAAGATAGATATATGCTGTCTTGGAATATTTTTCGTGTATTTTTATGTAGAATATTTCCGTTATACATAGTTTCTATGGAGCTCTAACCATTAAGGCTGCACACGCGACGGAAGCTTAAAAAATCAAGCAACTTCTCCCATTTTCTCAACATTTCCTTTCACTGCTCTGCTCCTATTCATTGTAGTGTGATGAAAAGTATACTATTACCTGCCCAGGAGTATAAAGAATAATTGTACTAAGTTTCGTTAAAATCCGTCGAGTAGTTTTTTTTTCTATAAATAACATACAAACAGACAGACAGACAGACAAAAATTTTTTTAACTGCATTTTTGGCATCAGTATCGAACACTAATCACCCCCTGCTACTTATTTTCTAAATATATTTCATGTACAGAATTGACCTCTCTACAGATTTATTATAATAAAATATATATTCATAAATAATTTAAAAAAATGTTATCGCGGCGTCAGCACAAGCATTCGGTTCTAAACGTGTCAGATTATGGGCTCGATCCCAATTTGAAGATATTACATATTTAATATTAAATCAAAACGATTGATTGATATTGAGGCCTGTCGTGGCGCAGCGGCACATGCGTGTGACTGTAACCGACAGGTTCTGGGTTCGATCCCCAGTCGAGGAAATCAAATATTTTAATATTTTCAATTTAATGTTTCATTTCTTCGCTCTGGTAATAAGGCAAAGCGCGAATTGAATTCCGCCACTCAACACGCAATTTGGCGGAAAGTGGGGAACAGAAGTAGAACGGAGTGTCTTAACACTAGGTTCCCGAGTTCCTCTGCCTACCCTGCCTCGTGTGGGATACAGCTTGAAGCTAAAAAAAAAAACCAAAACGTTGTGTTGAGTTAGGCCATTAATACGCAATGCTTTAAATTCTGCGGAAAGTGGGGAAAGGAAATATCTTAATGGGTGCCCTAGTGTCTTATTATTATATTAAGACACTCAGACACCCAATATAAGACACTCAGACACCCAATATTGGGTTTCCAAACTCGCTCTGCCTACTAAGTGTGGGATACAGCGTGGAGCTGAAAAAAATAGATACTTAATTAATTTTCGCCATTATCTAAGTAATGAAATGATATGAGGAATTCATTTAATAATGTTGTTTTATTCTTTACAGGTAGGAGTAGCGGTAATGGATGGTTTACTATATGCGGTGGGTGGCTCTGCCGGCTCTGAATATCACAAGACTGTTGAATGGTACTTATATTTATTTTCGTTTTTTATTCAGATTCACTCTATATATCCCCCATATTGGAGGGTAGACAGAGGAAACTTTGAAACTAAGAGAGCCGAATTAATGTCGAAAAAATTAAACCATATAATATGACATTAAAGAATGGAAGAGATTAATTAATATTTAAGTTGAAAATATTAAATATTTAGTTTTCTCGATCGAACCCACAACCCGTCACGTTTACAGTCACTTGCTTGTACCCCTGCTACACGACAGGCCTCAGTATTCTTTATGTATGCTGTAAATATAGCACACAAAAAATACTAAGGCCTGTCTGAAATAAGTACTGAACAAGTCGCTAATAACAGTAATAAATATTACTATTATTAGCGAATTGTTCAGGACTTATTTCCACTTGAAATCGTTTAAGAACAGATTAAAATATGCACTTGAAATTGTTAAGGAACAACCACTAAACATTCAAAGTTACTCAAACTACAGCTGAAATTTGTGTATTTGTGTACACAAACAAAACGAAATTAAAATCATTGTTTTGGTTTCTATTATGTTAAGAATTATAGTATATCTCATATATCGCCAATGTGCAAAGAATGATCAGTTATATTTTGTAACCCGCGAGGCAAAGGGGTGGTTTTAATTTTGAACTGTCTGTCTGTAGGAACGTAACTGCTGAATGAAGAAACCGACAGTCAAATGTTGAATTGTAAATAATTGATTAAAAAAGTTATAGTAGAAAAATATTTTATGTAAAAAAGACGTTCACACGAGAGTTTTTGCGTCGGTTCATGTCAGGTCTGAGGCAGTAACTTTAGTGAAGCGGTAGTAAATTGTTTGACGTTCAGAAAATGAAGCTTGTCACTGAACGAATTTGAATTTACAAGCACTTTGCTGAGTATTTATGAAGGATTTTGTTATTTAAAATTTTGTTTTGTTATATTATAGATGATAGTAATAATTGAACTACTCTTTTATGTTTTTGTGAATTTTACCGAGTAAAATTATTTCCGAGTTAGCCTTTTTAGTAGAGAAAAGCAAAAAATACTTTCTTTAATGGGAACATTATCACATACAGTTGTCACAGTGTTAGATGAAAATTTATATAATTTTCTTTCTCCCCAGTTACGACCCAGAGAAAGATGCGTGGACGTACGTAGCGTCGATGGGGCGCGCGCGCCTCGGCGTGGGCGTGGCGGTCGTCAACCGCCTGCTCTACGCCGTCGGCGGCTTCGACGGCGCGCGGCGGACGAGCTCCGTGGAGTGCTACCACCCCGAGAACAACTGCTGGACCGAAGTCGCCACCATGCACTACGCCAGGAGTGGAGCTGGTGAGTTGGTTTGTTTGTGAATATATATATATATATATATATATATATATATATATATATATATATATATATATATATATATATATATATATATATATATATATATATATATATATATATATATATATATATATATATATATATATATATATATATATATATATATATATATATATATATATATATATATATATATATATATATATATATATATATATATATATATATATATATATATATATAATAATTAAAATATACAATTTGTGTGCAGGCGTGGCGGCGTGGAACCAGCACATCTACGTGGTGGGCGGCTACGACGGCGCGTCGCAGCTCGCGTCCGTGGAGCGCTACGACACGGAGCGCAACGCCTGGGAGGAGGTGGCGCCCATGCGCGCCGCCCGCTCCGCGCTCTCGCTCGCCGTGCTCGATAATAAACTCTACGCTATGGGTGAGCGGGCTCATTATGATAGTGACTTTACAGTATAGTACGGTCGACGAGTCGTGGCCTCCCTGGACTTCAGTTTTTTTAACTTTTGTGTATTATGCACTCGAGAAAAGTGAAAAAGAGAATCGTGGCGCAGGAACGTTTTTTTTTTTTTTTTTTATGGAAAAGACAAGGCAAACGAGCGTACGGGTCACCTGATGGTGAGTGATCACCGTCGCCTACGGACCCGTGTAACACCAGGGGAGCTACAAGGGCGTTGCCGGCCTTTAAGGTGGAGGTAGACGCGCTTTTTGAAGGTACCCATGTCGTATCGACCTGGAAATACTGCCGCGGGTAGGTCGTTCCACAGATGTGTGGCGCGTGGAAGAAAATTCCTACGAAACCGCACAGTAGTCGAATGCCACGTGTCCAGATGATGTGGATGGTACTTTAGTTTGTGACGTACTGTGCGGTTGGAAAATTCGGCGGCAGGTATCAAGTCAAACAGTTCTCCAGAACACTCCCCGTGATAAATGCGGTAGAGAACGCACAGGGAGGATACGTCTCTACGCAAAGCCAAAGTATCAAGCCCCACACAGATCACTGGGTTCCCAACGATTCGAACGGCTCTACGTTGTATGCGATCAAATGGTTCAAGCTGATACTGGGGTGCACCAGCCCAAAGGTGAGAACAGTATTCCATATGAGGCCGCACCTGGGCCCTATACAGGGCTAAACGGTGTTTTGGCGTGAAATACTGTCTCGCTCTGCTGATGACCCCCAGTTTCTTCGAGGCCAACTTGGCCTTGCTTTCCAGATGATCGCGATACTGGCAGTCGTTCGAAAAGCTGAGACCCAATATACTGATACAGGGCGCGGCTTTAAGGGGAGTGTTCTCGAAAACTGGTGATACGACAAATGGGGTTTTTTTAGCGGTTAACGCGCAGACTTGTGTCTTCTGGGGGTTGAAGTGAACAAGGTTCTTTTCACCCCATGCGGAGACATTCTCGAGGGATGCCTCAACGCAGGACACAAGTTGATTTCGGCACTGGTCGACGTTTTCCCGAGAAAGACTTGCATGGCCGGAGTATACAGCGTCCACAGTGCTATCATCTGCATAACAATGTATGTTAGAGTCCTCTAACATTTCATTGATATGCAGAAGAAATAGCGTAGGGGACAGCACGCAGCCTTGGGGGACGCCGGCGTTCACGGGCATGTATTTGGAGCAAAAACCGTCGACAGCGACCTTGATGCTGCGCCCAGTGAGAAAGCTATCAATCCACTTGCATAAATTCTCGGGAAGCCCGTAAGATGGAAGTTTCGCAAGGAGCGCTCCGTGCCACACACGATCGAAGGCCTTTGCCATGTCCAAACTAACTGCCAGGCCCTCTCCCTTGCTATCAATAGCCGCAGCCCAGCGGTGGGTTAGGTAAACCAGAAGATCACCGGTTGAGCGACCCCGACGAAAGCCATATTGGCGGTCGTTAATCAATCGGTGATCCTCCAGGTAAACCAAGAGTTGGCTATTAATTATGCTCTCCATAATTTTTGAGAGCAGGGAGGTAATAGCAATAGGCCTGTAGTTAGTTGGATCGGCACCATCGCCTTTTTTCGGAATCGGGTGGATAAGAGCGCTCTTCCACGAATCTGGGACTACGCCAACTGAGTAAGAGTGCCGAAATAGACGCGTTAGCACCGGTGTCAGCTCAGGAGCACACGAACGGAGCACAAGAGGAGAAATGCCATCTGGCCCACTCGACTTGTGGATGTCCAAGGAAGACAGAGCTCGCCTAATGGCTTTCTGACTAAATTTAATGTCAGGCATTGAGCTCTGACACCGCGGGATGGTCGGCGGCGTTGTTCCTCGGTCATCCATAGTCGAGTTTGAGGCAAAGAGAGCGCCCAGGAGATCGGCTTTCTCTTTCGCCGTATGGACCAGGATGTCATTTTCTGTGCGTAGCGGTGGAAGCGATGGCCGGCTAAAGTTGCCAAGCGCAGCCTTTGAGAGGGCCCAAAACTGTCGAGTTCCGGACGGATAGCTCTCAAGCTTCTCGCCGATATTAGCGATGTGCTCGGACCTTGCTCTGGCAATTTGCCACTTAAAGTACCTAGAGGCACGGTTGTACTTTCTTTTTAAGGTTTTCACCTTCGGATCCTTAGTGGCAAGTGCCTTGGCCCAGATTCGATATGCCTCGCGCTTGCCAGAAGCTGCAAGTTTGCAAGACGTATCAAACCAAGGCTGTGACTTGCCACCGATTGGCACTACAGAGCTAGGAATGTAAAGTTCCATACCCTGCAGAACCACGTCGGCGACAGCAGCGGCAGTAGCACTAGGATCATCAGAAGAGAAGCAAACCGGCCCCCAGGGATAGGATGAGTAAAACGTACGCATCCCATCCCAATCTGCTGACTTGTAGTGCCAGACGCGACGAGTCGCTGGTGTTCTGCGACTGACGCGGTTAATGGGCACAGCACTCCGTACCAGGCAGTGGTCTGAAGACCCTAGGGGGGGATCGACGACAACCTGGTACTGTTCAGGGTGTGAAGTCAGCAGAAGGTCCAATAAAGAGACGTTGTGGTTGTCCGCGTCCGGGATTCGCGTAGGCGACTCAACCAATTGGGACAATCCATTCGCCATAGCAAAGTCAAATACAGCCCTCCCCGCGTGGTCAGTGGTGCGTGACCCAAGCCAACTGGCATTATGCGCATTAAAATCGCCAAGTATCACGACCTCTGCGGTGGGCATCTGTGAGAGCGCATCGTCAATAGCCGATTGCATGTGCTCCATGAGCCGATCCGTTTCTGCATTACCACTGTGGGACCTGTACAGGCATGCGTAGATTCGGACACGATCGTCCATGTCCACACGGAGCCAGATGGTGGACAGGTCCCGACCTTCAAAATTGACAAGACGACGGAAACTCAGGTCCTCCCTCACATACACAGCAACCCCGGCATGAGGTATGAAATTATGTTCTATTTTGTAGCCGGGGTATTGAAGATAGGCTGTGTCGCTCGGTCGGGTAATCTGGGTCTCCGTCAGAAATAACAAGGCCGGCCGTGCTGTCTCAAGATGGTGGTGGACGGCATTCAGGTTTGAGTGTAGTCCCCTGATATTGGAAAATTCCACGTTAAGAGTGGCAGGGGCTGCCGTGGAGCGTACGCCTCGTTTGCCTTGTGTAGTGCGCGGTACTGTGCCCTCCCCAGAATTCGACGGGCAGCCTGAGGTTAAAGACTCAGGGAGGGATTCTCCAGCACCAGAGATGCTGGTACCCTCCTGGGGTAAATTCTTCTTTAGTGCCGCTTTCATATTCTAGAGAGGGATTGGGGATGGGGATGGGCACCGGGGCCCGGCATTACCCAATGCGAAACGCAGTGTCCGAAGCCACTACTTAACGCCGGTTTTAAATGCCGGGGGTGGTAATGATCCGGTCGAGTCTGCCCATGCGTGTTGCCATTACTGACAACGTGACTCTCCCACACGTACTTTAGTCGCCTCTTACGACACCATCAGTACCAGGGTGATCCTATTCTAAGCCGGAATCACACGGCTAAAGTTAAAGTGAACCTGTAAAAATGACAGGTTGTGCATTCGACCGCCACTCGGAAAAATGATATATCTAATGTTTTCATTTCTTCGCTCTGATAACAAGGCCAAGTGCGGCGCTTAGTTCCGCCACATCAACATCTCCTCAAATTTGGCAGAAAGTTTACTTTAGGTTACCAAGTTCCGTTTGCCTACCTTGCTATAAGATCGTGATTAAGAGTTAAGTTTACTTTATATTGTCTTGTTTCCTCGTCTGTTAAATCTAGATATTATCGTTCTGTGTTTTTAGAAATAACTATAATATCTGAAAAGTAATAAATTTGTTAAAACAAAAAGTAATTTGGATTACTAAATAAAATTGTGTCATGCAAGCGGGCGAAGCCAGTATCGGGTCGCTAGTATTACGTATTTGTTATAATGACTAACACAATGACTACTCTGTCTAATATTTAATCAAATTTATTTATCCCCAGGTGGCTACGACGGCGCTGCCTTCCTCGACATCGTAGAGATATACGACCCAGCAACAAACACATGGAAAAACGGCACTTCTCTAACATCAGTTCGCTCCGGACACGCCTCAGCCGTGTGCTACCAACACATCGCGAGGTCGACTGAGGCGGGCGAAGCGAACCCCCTCCCCTCGACCTCGCACCCCCACCCCCTCCCCGACGACGTCCCCATGGCTGCCAACATTATGAGCGCAATCAACCCGCAGAGAAGGTAACGCTCGGAGTAAATGCACTGTGATAAATTATTTTTATTAGTGTAGTGGCAACCCTGTTTAATATTAAGCTCTGGTGAGGCCTCGTCCTATGGAGGCCATTTGTAAATGACGTCACATTTCATGATTTTTTGATATTTTTCTTGTTATGGAGTTATAAATTATTTAATTATAACAGCAGTTTCGAAATTATATTTGTATATTTTGTAGTGACATGTGACGTAATTTATATATGGCCACTTTTGCGGTGTCTATGTCCATCAATCATATTACAGCTATCTTCATTTCTTTTTTCATTATGAGTAAAATAAAGAACCTTAATTATTGTATCTTACTTTACATTGTGTGCTAAAAGACAGAACACTTAAAATATAAAAATATATCGAGATTAGAACTTACTACCATATCATTTCGCAAAACCTATGTCAATTGAGTCACAATGGTATTGTTGTATTAAAAAATATATTATATCTAATATTCAAATTTAAAATTGAAGAAAATATCGCAAAGTTAAATCTAGTCCATTCATTACCTACTCATTATTTGTTATTGTTGTCTCACCATTTTATATGGTTTTCTTATAATTAAAACACTTAATCAACATAGGGTCTATCATGATAAGCATATGAAAATTGTACTTTTTTTAGAAAATTTTAAAGAATTTGTTTTAATAAATCTTTCTTCACTGGCTACTAATGAATGGTTCGATTCGGTTCGTTGTTTTCATTTCTTCGCTCTGGTAACAAGGCAATTGGTGACATTGAATTCCGCTACTTTAAATACAATGCCTTGAAGTGGGCGGAAAGTGGGGAAAGGAAAGGAGTGTCTTAACACTAGGTTCTAAAGTTCCCTCTGTCTACTTAGCCATGTGCGGGATGCAGCGTGAAGCCGAGTGCGTGATATCTATAATCAATTTTCATTTTTATATGAATAATAATGGCCTTTATTTAAATACATAATAATTTCATTAAATTTATAATTTTATGATTGTTCAAAATTTATTTATTTCATAACTAAACTCAGGGTAATGTATTATTAAAGCTATTTAATAAGGGCGATTATTATGTATGTACATATTTTTGGTTTGTACTTTTTTTAAGGTGTACCTAATATGGATGCCATGTTTGTATATAAAATTGCATTTTTTGTAGTATTTGCGAAAAGTATGTATAATAAATATGCATTTATGACGAACTTATATATATGTATGATAAGTTCGTCATATATGATGAACATAGAAAATTTGCTAAT
The DNA here is from genome assembly GCA_019049475.1 of Eueides isabella. Lineage (NCBI taxonomy): Eukaryota > Metazoa > Arthropoda > Insecta > Lepidoptera > Nymphalidae > Eueides > Eueides isabella. The sequence goes on along the minus strand of CM032393.1, from coordinate 11,839,643 downwards.
GTCTTTCTTGTATGAAAAACTACAAATGACCTGCGCGGCTCCGTCTGCTTGAAATATGAGAATATTTATGTAATATACAAGCATGCAAAACAGGTGAAGCTATTGTGAATAAGATATTAATTTAAAGTCTTTGAAGTTGCCATTTTAAACATTTTTTAACAATCATGTCTGCCAAAAAAAAAAAATGATTTTATAGCCTTTGCATTTTCTCTAATATGTACAAAATTTCATCATATTATACTGGTTAAGTAATTTTGGCATGAAAGCGTAATAAGCAAACTTACATTCACATTTATAATATTAGTATGATATTTGTTTTACCTTTTCACCTTTAATACAATTTATAAATGTTCTCAAAGGAGAAAACTTCTAATTTTCATTCCTATCTATATTTGTAACACACACTTAATAGAATCAAACATTCTTATAGTTAAGTGTATTTAAAAATTCCTAGCACCATCAAATTTATTTAAAACTCTATTTTAACTACTAGTATATCAAGGTTTTTTTGTAAAAATAGATATTATTTTAAATATTAAAAACTACACTCTTCGTTTATATTTTATACAACAAAATAGATAGTTTTCTCATTTATTTTTTATGCAACATCATCACTTAAAGGGCTGCCTACCCTAGTAACGTAAGTTAAATAATATCTACAAGAATAAGCAATAATTATAATTACTTTAATTTTGTAAATAATTATGTACAATTAAATTTAATTGTAAATGATTGAATGTAATGAGTATGTCTTGTATTGTCTTCCAACCAGATGATAACGACCGCAGGCGGCTGTATCATTACATTACAAACAATTTCTTAAATAAGTTTGGGAGCTAGACTGTAATTAATCTATAAGTTATATTTACCGTCATATTTACGGCCTTTCAATTTTCATTGAATGTAAATAAAAAATCATGTATTTATTACTTAAGTGATTGCAAGTGTGCTAAATAATGTTTATAATTAAAATATAGATGTAAATATAATACCTGCGGTAAGAGTATGGTTTATTGTAAGAAAAATAAAGACTGCTATGGGAATAATACCTCGTTTTATTTTACTTAGTAGTACAAATCTAAATCTCAGTCTGTTTAAGGAGAGTATGTCTAGCTTTTTATATTAACAAAAACGTATTCAAAATAAGAATACTTTTATAAAGTAATTCTCTAAAACTTATCTCTAATTAACATAACTTTCTTACTTATTAAAACTAAGTAGGCTTCCTGATAACTTTTCGTTTTCTTCTAACAATTATTCTAACATCTGGTACATCTTCAGTTTGATTTGAATTAATATTGAAACTTGAAGAATTATTTAATCCTAAACTAACATTACTTGTATTTATAGTATCGGAGTCTTTTGAAATGATCATTTTATCATTATTAACAATCGGTTTGTACGGTGTTGAAGTAGCTAAAGCATTGACTTTGCTAAGTGCATCTTTTTCAATACTACCTTGTTCATTATTACTTTTTAAATTTATAGCTGGAATTTCTTTAAGGTTATTGTCATCTGTCCGAGGTTGAACCCCTGTTGATATGATAAACGTCTTAACTACGTCATTAGAGTCCATTGGTGTTTCCACTTTGGCATTTTCAGTTAAATGTTGATTTTTATCTAGTTTTTCACATTTATTATTTGATATATTGACATTAGGAAACTCATTGCCTTCATTATTTTCTTTACTTGGTTGTGTTATGGTGTTAAAGTTAGTATTGGTTGCCAGTTGTTCAATTGGTTGACTGACTCCCGCGATATGGACATTTTGCACATTCAAATCCATGGCGTCTTGCGTATTTTCAAACATAGAGGCGTATTTAACATCTTGTATATTACTATCACTTGCTGGTATACCTAGATCATCAGGTGTTATTAAACTATGGGCCTCACTATATATATCATTGAATTTATTAGCAGTTTGCTCGGGAATGCTCTTTTTATTATCTTTTTCATTACTTTTCTTTTTATCTTTTATATCTTTTTGGTCCTTTGACGTAGTTTCTTTGGATTCGGACTTGTTTTTACTTCTACGTTTTTTACTATCCCGGCTTGGATCTTTAGATGAGCTCTTTTTGTTGCTAGAACTTTCTTGTGTTACAATATTTTCTGTTGTATTTTTCTCTATCAATGGATGCTCACTATCAGTATCTTTCTTCTCGACAGAACTAGTATTTGTGCAAGGTTTGTTAATAATTGTGGCCGCACGTGTTTTTTGGCTGCTCTCACTACTCACGACTTTCTCTTCAATTTCTTTATGAAATTCCATTGTATCACTTTCTTCATCGCTCATTTCCAAATCACCTTCAACAGTTCTTATTTTATCTTGTATTGCCTTGTCCATACTAGTTTGCTTATTATTAATAGCCTTCGCTAATTTAACACTAGTTTGAACATTTTCCACAACTTGATTATGTTTAGATTCATTGGTTGGTTTTGATTTTTTATCAGACTCTTTTAACTCAATATTGCTTTCCGTACATTCCTTTCTATCTTCACTAATAATGTCACAATTTTTAGTAATGTTCTGCATATTATTACTGCATTCTTGATCTTTTTTAACTTTGGGTATTTTATAACGACCAGTAGATGCACTTTGCCGTACTTCTCGGTTATTTATTTTTTGCCCTGTGTCCTTAGTTTCAGAGCTTATATTTTTTGTTTTAAAATCAAAACTCTGCTCTTTATAGTTTTCTGGAGTCTTCGATAAAATAACATCATCTTCTAAACTTTGAATTTCTCCTGATTCAACTGAGTTGTTGTCATCTATATTATCATATATTTGATTTAAATAATTTTCACTTTCAGAATAAGAACATGGTACAGTTTTTAAAGCTTCTGGTACTTTTACATTCTCTAGACCCCATGCCACTTTATCTATGCATGGAAAATCAATATGGCGGGCGGAAGGTATGAATAAAAAGGTCTGATCATTGTGAGACTGTAAAATGTATTTTTTACTTGAAATTCTTGGATCTTCAAGTGATGTTGCCGCATTGTGTCTAATTTCTAGAACAGATTATATATGAAATTTATTGATAACAATTTCGTCCTAAGAATAGCTATTAAAATATGCATATTTCATGTCATAAGTTTAAAAAATATTTATCTTTTACCTTTTATCAAATGTTGAGGGATATGATTGTCACTATTTATATAATCTGGTGACTGGCAGGATATCTGTTCAAATTCCGGCTCGGTTATGTACCTTCTATCGGAAAACTCCTTTTCCCTGTCACTTATATAATTACTATCCTGTGATGGACATTTGGTATACAGCTCAGTTTTTTGTCGTTTACTGCTGGGTTCATCTAAATGATTTCTTGTTTTATGTTTCAGGGTAGAATGTTCATAATGTCGGTGTCTGTCATGATAAGATTCTTTTTCGTAATTGTACCTCCTGTCTCTACTCTTGGAACGATTATATTTGTCCGTAGGAGGACTTTTTAACACTCTTTGTCTACTGTAATCATTATGTCTACGTTGATATCTTTCAGGACTGCACTTTCTGTGATATCGTTTTGTATCACAGTCATTGTGTCTTTGAGTGTTAAAGTCATACATATTGCTATTTCTACTTCTACTTGATTCAGTTGAGCCGTGGCTATGTATGTCTGTCCTATAATCTCGATTGTCAAGCCTTAAATTCTTTGGAGGTGATTTTCTATTGTTTTTGTTGTATGGTTTATCTGTTTCTTCATCTGAACTAAATTTTGCTTCCTGAAAACTTTATATGAAAATTGTTTTAAATAAAATTTCTGTATATATAAAAAGATATTGAGATCAATAGTTTTAATTAAATAAAACAAGTGAGTAACCAGATAATTGTGACATCTGTACATAATATGACTTGGCTTAGCTTCCCACTGAATCCCCGCCCACGGTTAGGCAGTGGGAACTTGGGAACCGGGTTGAGATAATATCTTTAATGTAACTCAATAAGAATGTATGGACTAGAAGTGCTTGTGCACCATTTTCAAGAACTAGTTATAAATGTCACTTCAAGTTATTACTTTCTACTTACCTCGATGCTGGCATTGATTTTCTTCTGTTTGAAATTCTCTGGCTTGATGAATCTTTATTGGATGGTATGTCATCTTTATGAATAGTTTTTGATATATTTTCTTTTATTTCAGTATTGGTTACTGGATGTTTATCAATATTTAATAATTTATCTACACTAGTAGTATTTGTAGTAGGTTTGTTTTCATTTGCCTTTGAACTTTTGTCCAGTCCAGACCCAGTATCTAATCTAAAAAATATAAGAATAATTTCAGTCCTAAATGTGTAATGATTGTATTGTGTCTTGGAATGTGTCCCTTGAGTTGACAGAGTTAATTATTCAATTTTCTTCCTTAAGGACCAATTTTCTCCCTTAAGGATGTTAACAAGTAATGTTTCACTCAAAATTGGCAGGAGAGTGAGGAACAGTGCTTTAATATTAGGTACCCTTTGCCGGCTCTGATACATGCTAAATACAATGTGAAGCTAACTAAGGCTAAGCTAAGGTATAGCTAGCTATATTAAATGAACAAAAAATATATTATGTCCTACCTATTTTTATGTCCACTGACTTTGTCTTTTGTCTCAACACAACTTTGTTTTTGTTTGGCTTTATCTGTGTTACCATAATTGTTTTGATCCTTAGAACATTTCTGGTTTTCATTAAAGTTATTGCTGTTCCATGACATGCGTTTACCCTTTGTTTGTAATGCATTGATTATTAACTTGTCTTTCCTGAAAGTTTTTTTTATTATGTAACACAATATCATAAGAGATATAAGACAAACACTTCACTGGTTATAAATATTTGAAAATTTCAATCACAGAATTATATTTAGAATTAACAAGTAAATCAATCATAGTTTTTTATTTATTGTTAATTAAATTTGTGATTGTATCATTTTATTTAGAAATAAAAATTCTTCTTACACATCACATCTTCTTTCTTAATGCTAATAAACATATTAGCATTAAGAAAGAAGATGTGATGTGTAATCTAAAAACTATTATAGCTAACAAGCTATAATAGTTTTTAGATTTTAAGCATCCAACACTTACAGTTAATTTCCTAGAATAATTTGTTATTTTTTATTTTCTATTATTTTACTATTAATATTATTTATGTAGTTTAGATCTAGTTAGGATGCATTATAATGCACCCTACATCCATTCCATCTATTAGGAATCAATTATTTTTATATCACTCCCATTGCTCGGAAGGACTAAATTGTTTAACTTATTTGTAAAAAAAATACTTACTCTGTATTTAAGTTCTTAATTATTTCACCTTTTCTTTCAATTTCTGCTCGAGCCGTTTTTAATAGAGAAGAATAGTTAAGTTCCAATTTTTTGTATTCGGAATTTAGTTTTTCAAAATCCTGCAAAATATTCTACAATATCAGTGCACATCCATTCTTATGAACGATGATATAAGATACTTGAATTAATATTAGAATTAAAAGCACATTCTTCTTTCCTTGACAAAATAATGCAAATGCACTCCAGTCAAATAATGCAAATATTTAGGAAGCTAATATAATTATTGAAATACCTACTTTTTGCAATTGATTCATAGCCCTAGAATATTCTTCTAGTTTTTGTTTAAGTTCCTTATTTTCATTCTTGAGCTAGAAAAAAAACATAATTACTAGTTTTGGGTCTTGATATTCTTAACATATAATTATATCAAGGAAATTATCTAGTTAAATGATAAATAACAATTGGCGCTAAAACACGATACCTCTGTAACGTCATTTACGTTTTCATAATTTTCCAAGTTATCATATATGTCATCCATTGCAGTAGATATATTTGTTCAGGTAGCGAAGCAAGCAAGGAACATAAATATGCGAAAAACCTAATATAGATTTAAATAAAAATATTAAAACACTTAAATTAAAAATAGTGATAAACGATCCCGGACGAATTATACTTTTTGACGTTCAATAAAGTTGCCATTCAGACAATATTAATGTCTATTTACGTTTCGAAAAAAAAACTAGTGAGCTTTTTCTTACATAAATAAAAGTTAAATTAAGTTTTATTTTTTATTTATAATAAAAATTCTTTTTTTATGTTTTTAATTACTAGAGCACTGATTAAAGTGTTTATATTGTCAATATAAAATAATACATCTATATTTATAATAAAGCTGTAACTGATCACTGCCTGTATATATATAAATTTATAAAAATATCTTAGAAATGGGTAAATATTGTCTTAAAGTGATAATGTTATTAGAATAATAAAGTAATCAAGATTAGTAAATAAAATAGTGTTATTCAAGCGAGTGCTTAGCTCGCTTGAATTAGGAATTGGCACGGGAGGTTTGTATGGTACGATATTGTATGGTACGTTAGTGTTAAAATAAGATCAAATTGATAATAATACAATAGATGTGTATATGTTTACTACATCAGACAAATTAAAGCATTCAGTACCTAATTTATAACAAATACTTTATATTTGTATTTCTATTAGAAAAAAATATGATAAATTATTGGTGAGAATTCATTAAGCAAACACTAACAAACAACTTTAATCACCAATACTAAATAATGTAACGCTGCCTCAGTTTTTAAAATATCTCTAATTTTCTGAAGCTTGGGTGCGCCGAGCGTATGGCATCCCCATTCCGCACTTAGTGAAATAGAAGACAACACAGTTGTTGCTGTTACGCCTCGCGCCGTTTACCATTTAGTATCTTGTACGCTATGGACGTGAGATCCGTGTAGTGTTTATTTATAGGTGAATTTAATTATTAACACTTCCAATTACTAATTTGTTATACATTTGTGATTTTAAATATGTTTTTGTTTATAAACTGCATTTTTTCGTAATTTATACGTAATAGTGAAGAAGTGCAACAGGCGTTCTAAAGGGCCCGTGTAAACAGAGAAGTACATTGTGAACACAAAATGCCTACAGATTCAGAAAGTGGCTGCGATGTTGTGTCGAAGGAGTGGCTTTTAGCCAAACTACGATCAGATGAAAGAGACACAATTCTTATAGATTGTCGGGGATCGAATGAGTATTCTGTATCCCATATACGTTCAGCAGTAAACTTCTCAATACCAAGTATTATGCTGAGAAGGTTAGCTGCAGGGAAAATAGAACTAGCATCAACTGTTCAGTGTAAAGAACTCAAAGGCAGGATTACCCATTGTTGTGCACAGGGCACTTTTGTGTTGTACAGTGATGGTGCTCCAAGAGATCCAGATTCCGTTCATGGTATTCTGCTGAAGCGTCTGAAGCAAGATGGCGTGCAGGTCGTTTGTCTTGAAGGTAAAATCAATTTTTAATCATAATCTTATTATTCTTCTTATTTCATCTATAATATAGCCTATTTAATAATAAGCTTAAGAACTTTGGTCTCATATTTCCAGCTTTGTTGCAAATAAAAAAAAGAAACTGCTGCATTAACATAATAAAAAAAATAATATCTTCCGCTAATAATTGACATTTACAAACTTATAGTTAAATTTAAAACCATAATATTATAATACATTTTTGGTACTATATTGAAATGAAAGTTATTATATCTGAATCTTACTTAAAGTGTAAACATTTATTTATATGTATACATATGCAAATCTGACTGCTTCATTTCATATATAAATATAATATACAAACCATTATACCATAGATTGATTTATTATAAAGTTTTAAAGCACCCCACTTTCTGCCATTTTTTAAATATGTGTGTGGAGTGTCTCAACATGATGCTTATTTTAATAATTTGTTATCTTGATTGGGAATTGAACCCACAACTTGGTTGTGCATTGACAGTCACAACTTGCACTTGCATTGACAGTCACATACTGTCCGGCTTTACTGCTGTTCTGCTGAATGAATAATTAATCTTATATTTTTAAAATATTCAATAAATAAAAATTCCATTTTAACAAATTATTTATAGCAGGCTATTGTAGACACAAGAAAAAACAATATTGATTAAATTATTTAATTTTATTTATTAATATAATTTGATGTACATTTGTTAACAACTAAATGTTAACTGTCACAACAAAAGTTACAATACTTTTTATTATACATCAAATTAAATAAAGTAATAAATGTACACTTTTATTAATCTTAAGTCTTCCTACATACTTTATATAATACCAACCGATTTATATCAAATTTCAACTGATTTGATAAGATCACATCCTGCTTTTTGCATAAATAATTATTTTTTGATTGATTACTAAATTATTTTTTTTAATAATAATATGTAATTCTAATAGAATCTTTTTTTTATCTTTACATATCTCCCATATCTATTTAGGTAGGCAGGAAGGACGTATCAATACGTAATCTACTTTTCGTTAATTTCACGGCGCGTATTATATTAGCACCCATATTGTAATTCATGTTGTAATTATTTAATATATATTATCATATTTTTATTCGTAATTTATAAATCGTACCCCTAACTTACATTTGACCTGGAAACAATCGCGAGTGTAAAGAGCGAAGTAAGTAAGTCGTATTGTTAATATTTTTGCTCAAAATCTTTTAAATTATGGCATATACCGTCGTTGTCATGTAATGGTGTGTGTCAACGTTGAGGCTGTATAAACTTAATCTTCAACATATTCTTAAGAAATATATATTAATGTCTTTCATACATGGCAATGTTATAAATTAAATATAACTTACTATAATATATTACGGTAGAACTTTATAATAATACAATATACAGTTATCATTTCCAATTAGTTTCCTTCACCGCATTGCCTAAACATATACATATCTTTAAAAGTAAAGACGGAGGCCGAAAGTGAGGCATCCGCTCTACCAAACGTGGGAGAGGAAGTCTGCTACTTATTGTGCTCTTCAATGCGAGACGATAGATTATGATCGCTGTACTAACTCGAGTCCGCCCGTTCGGGTTTCCGCCTATGGTATATTTTATGGGCTATTAAAAATACAATATCGTGAGAGTGTACCGATCTGTTGTTCTTTACGATTATATTTACTATTTAGAATTTTATTAAAGACGGTTTCTAAAAATGTTTTGCTGATTTTTATACATAATATGTGGAATATATAACATAATTAATGGAAGAATGTCTGTCGATACCTACACACTATCTAGCGTAAGCTCCTTTTGCCCCGTTTCTCGTAAAATGAAAAAACGAAGCATAAAAAGACCGGAATAAAAAGGTATTATCTGTAGTAGAGTTAAGTAGCTTAATAGGAAACAATAGTTTATGCACTAAGAACTGAACTGATGAATAAAGATTATATTAACGGCTATGATTAAGTATTAAAAGCTATGTAAACACGAGTATATTCTCGATCGAATTGCGTAATATACAGTTATGAATCACATTTCTTGTTGATATCGTTATGTACTTCTTACTAGTTGCAATAGCAACTGCTTAAGTATATAATTATATCTAAAGCAAGTTAATATTATTTTTACAAAATGTTTAAATAGACAAAGGTTCGGCGTTGAGCTCTGCAACTGTAGACTAAATATGTTGAAATTTAGGCGGAATGCAGGAAATCGTGCATCTCAACAGGTAGCATGCCGCTAAGCGTGAAACCACTTTGATATTTAAATATTTTCAAATGTACGAACATTTGCAAGTCAACCTGGTTAATATCATGATTTCTGGTGAAAGAGCTGTGAATGAAGCATTAACACTAATAATAAACACACGATCAAAGGAGGCCGGATGCCTGCATCGCTGCGGTCTTCGTCAAACGGAAGAGTGCCGCAATTTTATTAATAAGTTCCTGTTTTACTCACGTCCTGCCAATTCTATCAAATCATATTTTGGTTACTTAAAATATTGCCACCACTCTAAGTGATTAAAACTATTACATATTCCCAGTAATGTGAAAAAAATCAAATATTTGTCACTGCTATGTTAAGTTTCAAATATTTAACCGGTTAGGCTAACCAGTTTTTAGGCGACTTAATGGTTAACGTTGTTAAGATGTAGGTGTACTGGAGTCTGTTATGTTCGAAGATAATACTTTTATATTTGACAAGCTTTAACTGTGATTTCGCCCTCACGACCAAAAGAAATAAGTATTAATCTTGTTTTCACTGGTATACTAAAGCTATGAAAGAAAACCATAATTGGTTTGTTTTAAAAATTAAGTTTTTGAAACACCTTCCGACCTCAATGTGTGTTCCTATTAAAACAATCTTACAGTTTATTGTTTAGATCGTGTCAATAGGAAATACTTTCAAAATATATAATTCCTTGTCCTATTCAAATAAGACAAGTGTTTCATGTTTTACAAATGGGAAACATCTAAAAGCGGGGCTCAATTTTTTTCCATTGGTAAATTTTACTAAAAACTTTTATCTAGAAATTAATGTCATATACGTTATTTATATGTAATATATTATATGTATGTGTATAAGTAACAGGATGCTATCAGTTCGTCTCATCTAAGAAGCTTTTAATTTTATTAGCAGAGGAAATGCCATGCATCTGGTTCTCGTAACCGGACATAATGAGCTCATAGAGGAAAACGAAATAGTAAAAGGATGCTATATCTTACCGAACTGGACCACGCATACGTTAATAAGAATTATGAATGATATAATTATAGTTTCATTAATTTTGAAGTCATTTTGTAGTAAGAAGATTATTTTCCTCTTTTGTCTTGATGATGATCGATGACGTGTCTCGTTATGTCTTTCTCTCTGCCAACCTCGATTTACGGGCCATAAAGCTTGGAGCTGAAAATTAATAAAAAAATCTATAAATAATACATCTCTATGCACGGAATTGAAAGATATATTTATGGTAAATCTATTATGTGGAGCATATCTATCTATATAATATAAAGCAAATCCAATGATTTTTTTTTATTTTTTTGTTTGCTTGTCTCTGCGTTTTTGCATGCTAATCTCAGAAACGACTTACCCGATCGTAATTAAATAAGTTTTAACCTGATATTTATTGTTTAGTTTATTTAAATGGGTTTATAAATACAAAAAGAAAAGAAATAAAGTATTTTTTTCTAATGTATATTATCTTTAAAATGATATTTTATTTGAACACGAGAGATTTTTTTTTGATTAGTCAATAGTTATATAACATACTATACAATAATAATTCTATAGCTATCTTTACGTTTTATTATCATAATTCTTTATTTTAACTATATTTTTTTATCTTTTTTATAATAGAACATAATAATAATATTGTTATTCTTATTGTGTTCTTGTTAGTTGTTAACTTGTTATACAATACACTTGGTACGAATGCTACCTGTTTCGTATCGTTGCGCAACGGTGATCATGGACTAAAATTTGTCTTAAAATATATACAAATTATTATTCTTATTACATTTTTTATTTAAACTTAAAAATTGTTACCTCTCACTAAAATTTTTATTTTTGTTTCAAACTTAATTTAACTTGACCCCTAAGAAAATGTTCGGTCTTCATTATAAGAAGTAACAATAAAAAAACGTCTTGCTATTTTCAAAACTTTAAAAGTTGCTAGAATTACTTCCAGCTTGTGTCACACAGTTGACAATAAAGAAATTAAAATGTAAAATATTTTATTTCCTCAAGCAGAGATCAAACCCACAACCTGCTGCCTTTACAATTGCACCAAGAAAGTTAATAAAAACAAAAAATGTGATTGTATTCATATGAATAAAAATATGTTATCTTAAATCGTTTGCAATGCAATAAAATGCAATATCCGGTTTATAGTAAGTACCTAAGCTACACTAAAAGAAAATGGAAAGTATTCTACTACGCTAATATTTTGTAAATTTCAATAAATTATTATAAAAAGAAATAAAAATCGTCGTGTCGTGACACATGCGGTGACTGTCTACGCGACAGGTTGTTGGGGGTCGATCCTCTGACCCGAGGAAATAAAATATTTAATATTTTCAAATTAAATATTTAATGTTTTCATTTCTTTTTGGTAACAACTTAAAGCACGGCATAAATTCCGCCACTCAGCTCGCAATGCCTCCATTTTGGCAGAAAGTAGGAAACGGAAAGGATTGTCTCAACACTAGGTTCGCAAGTTCCTCCTGCCTACTTTACTATGCTACACATATGTAACTTAACATAGTAGCGAAAAATATTTGATTTAGTGTGAAGCTGGAAAAAAATAATATCATTTTGCATTAAGTTCAATATGCCACAGTCAAAGAATTTATTATTTAAAGTCAGTGCTATTCTCTAAAAATAATTTTTAAATGAATTAAGTGCATGGAAGTCATGATAGTTATTAGTCATAGTGGTAGTAAGAGGTCGGGTGCTTGCCGCTTGCTAAGGCATCGGCATTGCGGCGACTTTGTTCCGTTGATACTGTTATCTGGGAATTATCGCTCGTTCAACGGCGCCATGCCATATTATCGACTCATCTTCTAAATGGGACAGTGTGTGTATTAGTTGTTTGAAGTTTTATTAATTTTATTTATTTTACACTTGTGTTGTAAAACTCGTTTTAATGACTTTTATACGAATCCCGTTTGCTTTTATTTTATATAAATAAAATGGATAGTTATCATATCGTAATGTTCAGCGATTCTTAGTACACCATCAAATATAGGAATTTCTAATTTTTTGAAAACAAAAGGCGATTTTTGATTAACAAGAAAACAGTTTAAGGTGTAGACTTCGTTCGTTACTTTTTTCTATCGTTATTTCGTAAATATAAATAAAAAACAATAATTATTTTTAGCGATAACTGTAAGGGGCTGCTGTATTAATATACGGAGGAAAATATTTGCTTCTTGGAAAAAACATCAATACATTAAAAGTTAGAATAAATCTAAAAACGTATAATTTTATATTAGCATACAATGTGAAAAAAATCTTAAAAATATGGTTTTTAATAAAATAATATTTATAAAATACCTTTAAAATGTTCGTTAATAATTACAATAACGTACGATTCATTTTTTTTGTTTATTAATTAATCTAATCGTGCTGAAATAACAATCATGTTTTGTAACGTTGTTAACACCTTAGTCTAATTTGGTTACTTATAGCGCTTTGCACATCCTTCTCCCGTTTCCCAGAATCTCAATCTGTAGCATTGACGTCAATACCGTATGTATATTCCGAGAAGCAAACTGGATAGCATCGATCAAATACTAAGCAAGCAAGCAAGCACGCTATTGTTGCTAGTTTTATAAATATAAAATTTATGGTCTTGAATATTATGTGTTTAAATTATGAATATAAATGTTCATTATAATTTCAAGTGCGTAAAGCGTATATAATTACTTTAGTCATATCTATGAGTTTTTATATATTAATATAATTTTAAATTTTATTAGCATTTTTATTATTAAATTCTAATTGTAAATCGTGGAAATTGACTTGGAACTTGATACTTTTCATGAATAATATTGGTAATAGGTATATTAAAGTTGAAAAGTGGAGTATCATACAATAAGCAGATTAGCGATACATTTTATTGATATAGATTCTCTTTTGGCAGGAGGCTTGTTCGATTCACTAAGAGAACAGTGCCAAATATTTTTCTGTTAAGCATTATTGGTGATCTGTCACTTATAATAACATGATATGTGTAATTTGTTCACTTTGCTAAGTGTAATTTGTTCACTTTGCTAAGTGAAATTTGGGCGTGATATCATAAGATAATGTTTTTATAAAGAAATTTCTTATAACTGGGTTATCTTTCATCCTTTAATAAATTTATAATGTTTACTTATTTCTAACGTAAAGCCTTCTGAGAAAAAATTATACCTAAGTCAAAACAGACACAGATAAAAAAATATCAAAACAAACAAGTCCCATTATTAAATAATGAAAAATACTTTTTAATTCCCTTGTATACGTTCTATTAATAGAAACTGTGCCTTTGATGGACTTGATACAATTGACCTATCTTTGGGTACATAAAGCCAATCGTAGCCGGAGTCCATGCGGTAATATCTCGCCCACCATTCCTTTAAATTGATATAAATTGCCCCAACTGGCTTGATTAAACTCTATTTAAGGCGAAAAATTATTAACACTCAGTTATAATTATTAAGTACACATGCGATATTCGCATGATATTTCATTAATATTATTAAACTACAAATCATTTTCATTACATTTTCTTTATTTAAGTTATTTTATAATAGCCGATGTACCATACGCCATGTTTACTTGGTTTTAAATATATATTTACACGTATTGAGGTGGTACGCACTTTACAATGTTGACCTTCGTATATATTTAGGATTGTGGAATCATGGATTTATATATAAAATACAGTAAGAGACTGTACAAGATATATTGACAGCTATACTTAATAAATGAATACATATATAGTACATCTGAGCAAGCTTGTTATGAGATGAAGCATCACTATATTAGCGCATAAACAAGCAATTTATTATCTATAGGTAGTTTTTAGTGGGCCGTGGTTAGCGCAAGGTTATCGGTAGTGCGGAGGACGCGGGCCAAGGCTCGCACCTGCCTCCCACGCGCAGCGCAGCGCCCGCTTTCCAGCAGACGGCTTGCGTTGTAAAAACGACCGCCCCCGCCCCAGCCCCAGCCCCCGCTCCAGCCCCTAGTCGCAGTTATGCTATTTATATTATATTATATCATATATGAGTATGACTTACTAATTATTTTTACTAGCAGGCCCCGCGCAGTTTCGCATGTTTGAACTGTACTATTATTTATCTAATATTATTACTTGTACGTGTACTTAGGAAATATTAGTTGTTTATTATATGGTTAGGCATTCCGATATGTAAACGTAGATATGCACTTCGGCATAAATTCTGATCTCACGCGAATTCAGGGACATAAATATCAGCCTACATGCTTATTAACCCCTTTTATGTTTCAGTGAAAGTCTCATAAAAATAAGCTCAGTTGTTTCGTAGATTAGCCCGGTAATCGAAGTAAATAGAGTTGTTTGTGTTTTAGTGTAAAAAGTATTTTTATAATACACATGCACCTGAAAAACAAACTTTAAAAAACGATCATTTTGAAATCGCAGACAGACATATTCTTGAATTTTTTATACATGTAGTATAGATGTGAAACGTAAACGTAAATATTCTAATGCATGAAGTTGTTCCTTATATGGCAATAAAATTCATTTTTGCTTTTATTCTAGATATGTATACATTTTGTACCATTGTTAAGATTATTAAGCTGCTTAACGCTGAGTTTCTTTCGCCGGTTCTTCTCAGGTCTGAGGCAGTAACTTTTGTGAACTGGTGGTAAATTGTTTGACGTTCAAAAAACGACGCTTGTAAATTCCTATTTTGAATAATAATATTTGAATTTTAATAAGATTTATATTACTACTACCTTGCCTTCTCTCCACACAAAATAACGTTTTTAGATGTGCATAAATCTATAGTAATTATTTTTGAATATTTAACATCTTTCTTTCCAGAACATGTCTAATATAAATTTAGGATACGTTTATTGAGAGATTATGATTTATTAGTATTCTGGTATATAGTATTGCTTCTTACCTTATCTGAAGGTGGATGATAGAATTGGACATTTTAAGTAAGATTGTACTTACATTATATTTATTTCTATTTCTGTCTGTATAAAATAAAATGCCAACATTTTTATAATATGTAACGAAAGATAAACCGAAATAACAATATGTAGGCGTTTACTAATGCAAAACTCTCGGTGGTTAAAGCGATGATGTTTTCGTGCGTGGGTGTACGGGCTAAAGGATTTGATTCAGCTGGCGAGGGGCGAATAACGAATTTAATGGAGTCCTTGGTAGCGAGGACACGCGCGCGGGCGGGGGCGGCTGGCAGAGTGGGTAGCATAGGGGGTTTACGGCGTTCATTGAGAGCGGCGGATGAATGGGCCGTGATGAGTCATCGGATCGATGCGAGCACCCCGCGGCCGCACCCCCCGCGGCTGCGTGCTGGGACGATCTGCAACTCCGCCTCTGCTGAAACGACCTGCAGTATAGCAATGTTGAATAGTGATGCTTTCATTAACACTTTTTTGTTCTGAAACTTTCTATATGCCCCAATTTTAATGATTTTTTTAATGTTTCTATTTTGCGGTCTCAGTAAAGCGTTAGGTATGATTAGGTACCTAGTACATACAAATGTGATTACCTTAAGAAATCAGTTACAAAGCAGGAATATTATCCGTACTAGAAATTGTAAAAATGGAACCCTTGTTCATGTTGTTCTCCGTCTGTCAAGACCGCTTCTCTCTACATTGCATGTACTCCATGCGATCAATGAGGCTGAAATAGGCATCAAATATTCAGGTCGAAAGTAACCAAAATTTGTAGGGTATTCTCTTGGACCTACAGTGAAGAAGCTAAGCACGACACGAGAATTTAAAATACAAATAAATCCGGAAGTGAGAAAAAAATATATAATAAACTTGTATTTCGTACAAGATGACTAGATTCGTCCGCAAAAGTTGACTTGAGTTACTTAACTTTATTTGCCACACAATTAAAACCTATATCATATTCTCATAGACCTACGATTATGAAATTTTGCGAAAACTTGCAGTACAACTGATGGAGAAAATTTGAAATATTAAAATTTATACAAAGTGAATGCCCACAACACTATTGTCAACATTTATACTTAAACTTAAAACTTTTATAAATCCGTTAACCAATAATACCAAAATTGATACGAAACCCTGTGTTACCGAGTGCATTTGACCATTTTTTTCATCTTCACTTCTCGCGCGTTAAATGTTTGGCATGGATAGGGATTGCTTTACCCTTTAATGTTCCCTTTTCTCATTTTAAAAAATTACATATTGTGTAGCGAAATATTGCGCTTAACCCTACCCATGAAAGTCATTATATTATCTAAAAAATCTTATAATAACATGTACATAACATAAATTATCAGTTGATATTTTTTATTATTTTACACAGACATTTTAACAAAATTGCTTAAAATGCTTACGTTGCAACAAGATAACATATAGGTATATATGTATCATGTATATATATATGTACATGATTTTGCTTTCGTAAAAATGATCTTATAATATTATTTGCTATAAGAAAATAAATTGCAATTTCACCTTATATACTTAGTGGAATGACCATTATCATGACAATGCCGACTGAAGGCAGGAAACAGGCGGCCCGCACAGGAAATGTCGGCTATAGTCGGCACCAAGCACTGGTGTGCATTAATGTTCTCTAAGCACAATTGATTTTTAATATAAACGTGCTCACATTTCAAACTACTTCATTAGTTAGTCCTACAAACTAAATCATGAATAGTTAAGTAAAACGTATGAACATTTCTGTTCTTTAATAATATTGATGTAAAATACGTTATCGCAGTCCCTAATATAGGCGTATTATATATATTTTATTTTTGTTTGAATATTTATTTTATTGTCACCAGGAGATTTCGCAGAGTTTCGCCGCGCCTACCCTGAGTGGTGCAGCGAGGCCAGTGCGCAGCACGTGCCACATTTGCCGCTAATGGGACTACGGTAAGACCGGTCTATAGATATAAAGCCAAAACTTACAGAAAATTCTTTTCAACTCCATCTATGACATTGAATGTCTTACAATTTGAATGTTATTTATTTTACTATTAAAACTTTTATTTTAAGTTGGCAATATATACCTACATATATAATCCGACTAATGAATGCAAGAAAAAGAAAAAGTTCGCAACATGAAATCTTCGATAAATAATTAATAGCTAT
The DNA here is from genome assembly GCA_019049475.1 of Eueides isabella. Lineage (NCBI taxonomy): Eukaryota > Metazoa > Arthropoda > Insecta > Lepidoptera > Nymphalidae > Eueides > Eueides isabella. The sequence continues at coordinate 11,821,984 of CM032393.1, read as the reverse complement.
ATGTACCCGGTTGCTGATGTTACGCAGCCGGTTAGGTTAGGGTCTAATTTATCGAACAAGAAAAACTTGCACGCGTGGGAATTCGATTTCATGTGCGTGAGACTTTTTCTCCGATCACCTTTTAATCGATTCAGAAAAAGCTGTTTGCCAAGTGAAGTGACTTAGGTAGGTAGCTGCTCTGTCTCGAGTCACGACTTCATACTAATACGATAGCTTGTGAATGTAAGTTTAAATTACTTGCACTATATCATCGAAAATATAATGGAAATAGCTCGAAATCTCTTTCTGGTTTCCTGCACGTTATGAAGGATTCCAAAATATCTAATGATTAATACATAACATAAATATATATTAAAAATATGCGGATTTGTTGTGTTGGAATTATTTTAACACTTATCGACGTGGGAGTTATAAAAATAAGCAAATGTTCTAGAGGAATTATGTAGAAACATTGTGGATATTAGTCATCAGTATACGTATTTGGTAGTGGACTATATTTAGTCGCTAAAAACGTTGAAGTATACTGCTCAAACTAATTGTCCCACACAGTTGCGCAAATAAGCGTTTGTTCATTGAAGGCTATCCGGCGATTCATAATACTTTTCAATGTCGAATTGTTCACTCATTCACAAATACAAGTATCGAGTTTGGTTTGATTGTTTAATTAAATAAGGCGTGTACTAGACGGCCACTTAGCGTCCCGGCTGCGCCAATTATAATAAGCACATACTCGTTGATAAAGTTACGTATGTCATGATGTGATGTGTCACGAGAATATCAAATGACAATGAATATTACAAAATAGATACAATATTTATTTAATTATTTTCAGTAAATGAATGATGTTAAATAACAGTTTATTATTTCTATTAGAAACACGTGAATGCAATTGTTGATCTAATTATGTATCTTTATTTAATTTGACAAGGTTAAGAGGCAATAGTTAAAATGAAGCGAAAAAATAACACTACTATATTATATAAAATAATAAATCAATATAGTGTAGGTATGCAGGAATGGCAGTTATATTTAATTATTGATACGTTCGTAGCGCAACACACGCAGGTGTGCACTGCCACATTAATGTTACACTGCATACGCATACATAAATAATGAAACAAAAAAAAATGGTTAATGAACTCATTCATTTTTGATTCGTGAGTGCGACGTCGTTACACCGAGCCGCTCATTGATGTAGGTGTGCGCGATTAGCCAACTGAGTTATGTACGTATTGCATTAGAGAAACGCGAGTTGCGCCTTCAATGGCGTCCGCTTCATTCATGCAACGGCCGTGCACACGGAAGTGGAACCGTTCACTATTCAGTTTTTCACCTTTCATCGCAAAATCGTACTTGAAATCACTTTATATACGAGCAGTTATATTATGCCAGTATAAATAATCAACTTACTGTGGCGAGTCAATGAACTGACTGCTGACGTCACTTGAATAAGTACACAAGTATAATTCTAATTCTTATACGTATTTCTTATTATTAAAAACCAAGTTTAATTATATTTCATATATGAAATCCGTTTTCTGCCCACGAATTTCACTTTTACGGTATCGTGCTCTTGTCTATAAATAGTAATGTATATGGTGTAAATGTTAGTACTCCTACGCAATCGCTTTTCTAAGTTGTGGTTGTTAATAAATCTGCTACATAGTCAAAATAATACGAACTAAAATAAAAATGTTAGTTTATATTTTTTATTTAAATTTTATTATTTTTTTATAACTTGTAAAGTAATGAGTTTCGTACTAATTATGGCGACGGTGATCACTCACCATCAGGGGACCCGAACGCTCGTTTGCCGATAGAGAGATAGAAAGCTACTCACATAAGTTTCTTGAGGCCTGTCTTGGCGCAGCGGCAAAAGCGTGGTGTGTAACCGTCAGGTTGTGAGTTCGATCTCGAGAAAAAGAAATATTTAATATTTTCAATTTAAATATGTATTTCTTCGCTCTGATACTAGGCAAAATGCGGCGTCGAGTCCCGCCACACAACACGCAATGCCTCAAGCTCGGCGGAAAGTTGGGAACGGTAATGGAACGGAGTGTCTTAACACTAGGCTCCCAAGTTCCCTCTGCCTACCCTGCCATGTGCGGGATAGAGCGTGAAGCTGAGTCTATAGACAAAAAAATACCGAATGAGAATGAACTTGATAGAATAATTATTTTCCTAATGTTTATAATAATTTTCGATTAGAAAAAAAAGAAAATCAGACATTCACCTAATGTAGATTATACTTAAGTGAAGGTAAATTGTAAATTAAATAAGTTGAATAAATTATTTATCTAAATTATTATTAAAAATAAGTCAATATATAAAAACATGATTTATTTAAACATAGATTATTTTTAAATATCTGAAATCCCTATGGTAATTACGATAATGTAACCCAAGGTTAGAGCCACGTTCGGATCTAATATAAAATATAATAGAAATACTATATTATTTATTATTATCGTCCTATGACTACCTTGACTGTATATTAAATATATTAAATAGTTTATAGTATAATTATTTCTAAATGAAGAAAAAACTTCAATCATCTTCTCGATTATAATCCATAATTATGGTAGATATATCTCATATTTTTATTAAATCAATAATCGAATAAATTTTATGTCTAAAATACTATTACACTATATTATGGTGTAGTAATAAATGTTTTAATTGTTATTACACTTGTATAGCACTTTTTAGTTGCTTAAAAAAGTTTTAACTTCTGGGCTAGCTAAACGTTATTTGAGCATTAGCGGCTTACCTACCTCTGCATGTTGACCTTGCCGTATCTGTGGACATGAAGAATTCAGGTTGTTCAATTATTTCATATTACTTGCCAGACTACGACGATAATTCCATCAAGCAAAATACTTAATTCCATTGTGTTTGAATGATTTATCAAGGCTACAAGAGGCTGGGAGACGTAATGTTCTGTAACATGTTGGGGAAACTGTAGGTAACATTGTTCTTTAATGGCTTGTTATATTATAATTTTAAACATCTTTTTTCTGTGAAGAAAAATAGAATAATATCGTGGAGATCAGACCGTGGGTGTCAGTATTATATTTATGCAAGTAATGTTATTGTAAATAAACTACTTTACTGAAAAAAAGCTTAAGAAACAATATTTATGATGGTATCAACCTTACGTCATGGAATCGTCTGACGTCAGCGTCAGTCACTCGTGAACCATCCATTCACGAATACATCTATGACTGCGGCGATCACAGCTTAATTTATACCTATAATATAAATACATATATACCTTTAAATAAAACCAATAGGTGGTTCAGATAACATTAGCAAAACATCGGTGTGAGTGAAAACACGTATTTTGGCCGTTGAGATTAGTCACTGAACACGTATTGAGAATAGAGTGTTTTTTCATACTATTTGAAATTAAGGAAATAATTAATATTAAATATTGGTTTTAAGGTTCTCTTTGTCAATTTTACAAAATTAGAGTAAGTGATTAAATTTAAAAAAAAGGGTTTATTCATAAAATAAGTATTATAAAAAGGGTTTATTCATAAAATAAATCTAATTAGGGAAGAGATTGTTTTAGGAAAATAATTGTTCAATGCACATAACTCTATATTTACGATTTTTGATCGCAATCGTACCGTATCTTAGCAACTGTTACTCGATAAATGACTTTATCAATGCTCACTGAACGGTGTAACATAATGTTTTTCCTGTAAGTTTCCACGCGGCTTGAAGGTCACTATTTATACTAGTTGCAAAATAAAATATAATTATTTATTTTTAATTAGCATTTATTTCTGAAAACTATGATAAAACTTGACATCTTTGTAAAATTTATTGTTATATATTTTTTTTATCTGCGTATATTTATGTATTAAAAATAGCTAAAATTCTAAAATTTTCCATTTGTTAGTAAAATAAAATATTCTTAATATTATACGATAAATTATACGATAATTATTCTTTATCAACAACTTATAATTAGTAGAAACATTTGTGACACATCGTGTTGGGTTATTCGATACGATAATGTCGGTAATGTCTTTAATGAGCGAATTAAAGAAGAAAATACTAAGTAAATGGTGTTTGCGGTTTGCGGCCTCGGCACACTTGATGCACGGTGTTAACATTTATAAAACGTACAGGCGAAATGTAATATGACGATGTTCAGTGCATTACACTAAGCTTGTTTAGTTCTTTGTCCGGTTAAGTTAGCTCGTTAACGTCCTGGCAGGATGAGAACTAGTAAGTCAGACATAAAAAAAGCGTCCCTTGCAGGCGGTCATTGGCTGCGGCCTGCGGGCGGCCGGGCGGGTCGGCGGGCCGCATTCCTGTGCGCCAGCGCACGCAGCAGCACGCCCACACATACGCACACACACACGTACTCCGTACACGGCGCTCGGCAGGCGGCTGCGGGCTACGGCTATATTATAAACGCAACGACTCATATATAGAGCTCGTTCATTAATAACGCCACCGGCCGTGTCACGGCTTCCGGCGGCCCCGCGCTCGCTCGCTTCATTCAAATACAAATTACATTCGAACGAAGCCGATGCGCGATGTTGTCATTGTATTAGATGAAGCTAATGGAACTGACTAGCGAACTGCTTTACACCTACGTGACACGCCCGAGCGGACGTGTCTACCGGCCGAGTCGGTACTGTGTTTTATATTTGCGAGGGCGATGATTATTTACTAGTATTTTATTGAGTAGGTATAAATAAACAGGTGAGCTTGCGATAAAATTGGTCCGCTCGCCCACATTCAGATCGAACTAAATAGCTATGTTGTCAGTATCAGATCAGTTAGAATGGCGCGGTGCGTGGGTGAGCTCCCCTGAATGGACGTGTCGAGCGTCGCCCACGCGCGGCCTACGCGCGCTCCTTTGACGCTACCTACTATAGGTGCTTATTGCCTACTATCTAGTACCTACTACTTTATACACATTATACGTAATTCATATACAACGAGGATAAGAAATTAAAAAATAAAATTTTATCAGTACCTCATTTTACCTAAGTTGGTACCACACAATTTGAATTATTAAAGTAACAAAAAACTAGTACAACCGCACAGAGGAATTTACTTGGTGTTTTAAGTCTTTTGAATAATTTTTAGTACGCAATGGTAGAATAAATTTATAATAATACTGAAAATTAAAAAGAAATACACATACATATTTATTTGGTTATCTTCCTCAATGATTTAAATAATTCTAATATTTAACTTAACTATATCTATTACTGAGATATTATATGAGCAGCAAGTATCTATCCACCTATATTAATACCGCTCGTTCATGTGAAATATAATAATTGCGTATCGGATGCGTGTTCAAGTGGCAAAGATTGTTTTCAATAAAGTTAACTGAATGGCGTCTCGCGAGTCGCTATTGAGAGGGCGAATCCGGGAAAGTAACCGCGTGGGTGTAGACGCGTTGGCGTCGCGCGGGCTGACGTGGGGCGGCGGGGGCTGGAGTAAGGCGGCCATTGATCCACGGGGGCAGGTGAATGGGGCACCCCTCCCTCATTGAACAACCCCGATCGATCTCACCGAGGCCCGGGTGCCCCGCCGCCCTCGCCGCCCCCGCCTCGCCCTCGTCACGAGGTTACATACTGACGGCGCAAACTTCAACCTAATTTGATAAATTACATGTCAAACTTATTTATATTACATTAGATGTTATGTATACGAGGTAAAATTTAAATTGCATCGCTCGTTTGTTTAGACAAATGCGAAGTGATTGGAAATATTTTATAGCACTGTTTATTATGTTTTATTAACACATTAAGACATAATTGTAAATCATGAACTTATAGTTTTACGTCATGCTAAATTAAAAATAGAAGGTTTATGTTTTAATCTCGCAGGTATATCCTTCAAACTTGTTAACTATTGTATATAGTGTCTATAGTTATTATACAAGAAAGGTTAATTTTTATAGAGTGACGGAACTCTACGTCGCACTTTGTCTCGTTACAGGTACATTAGCATAATAACGACTAATAATGCAATGAAAAAAATATTTAGGTTCACACTACTACGTGTTTGGGTAATATTAAAAATATAGTTACCCCGGGCCCCGTTTTGTATTGTGATATAATTGAGAGGTGTTGTATAGTTATATCCGCCATTAGTATAATACTGTGGGGGCGGATGATATAATTCAAAGTTATTTATATTATATTATAGCTCGAAGCTAGGCATATAAGGCCTATAATAAAAAATCATCAAAAAAAAATATTTAAAGAAAATAATTTAAAAAACACGTATATTGATTATCGTTCATTTTTTAAATCCGACGCTTTGAACACTGCCCGTGGTCACAGTCTAATATGTGCTAAATGTGTAGTAATCGCGAAAATCAAAGATCTTATTGATTTATTATTGAATGTATATGAAAAGCCTAAACGGATTTTATAGATTAACATAAATATAATCTGCCTATATATAAATGCACATATATAATCAAATACGATAAAGTTTTAACTGTAATTTCAGGTCACTCCGTATATCCGGCTCGGGTTGCGACGATGCGCTGTCGTCCGGTTCGTCGTCCGAGTGCGAGGATACACACACACACGTGCAACAGGACTTTCCCATTGAAATACTGCCGAACCTCTACCTTGGCAATTCCACGAACAGCGGGGACTGTGAGGCCCTCGCTAGGCATAATATTAAGGTATAAAATGGTTTCTATGCACTATTGTTACCCACTACATATGGATATATGTATATACTATGGACTATCGTAGCGCAGGGGCAAACTGCAAACTTCAGGTTGTGGGTTCGATCCTCACTTGAAGAAAAAAATATTTTATATTATAATTTCTCCGGAACGGAACTAAACGTCTTTTGTTATTCGGTAACAAGGCAAAGCAAGACATTTAGTTCCGTTAACACGTAATGCCTCAAATTCGTCGAAAATTCCGGAAATGAACGGAGTGTCTTAACACCAGGTTCCCAAATTCCCTCAGCGTACCCTGGCATATACGGCATGCAGCATGAAACTGAAAAAATAAAGATATTATTTAGATGTAATTTTTGGTATGAGTGTTAAATCTAATGGATGCCCATGAATTATATTTTTTGTCTTATTTATTACATATCACAAAATTAGAATAGAATACTCTACTCTAGTATGTAGAGTTACGAGTAACATAAATTTGTATCATATTTCATGCTCTATTCCGATTTATTTATACTTCTTTATTATTTATTTCTGGATTTCGAAATTGATTTAAAGTATTTATTTTTTAAAAGATACGAGGCGGTTGTGACTCAGTAAGGCAGCGTATATATATGTACATTCGATTGTTATGAGTTCTATCCTGGTTTGGGGATATGAATATATTTAAATTATTGTATGTCCCTCTGGTTGGTGGTACAAAGCGCGGCGTTGAGTTCAGTCACTCAACACGCAATGTGGGAACAGTGGGAACTGGGCATCTTGTCATTAGGTTAACAGCACCCTCTGATGTGCGTAAAGGTGCTCAAAAGATTATGTCGGTTAATTACTTTCAAAATGAGTATGTGTGAGTGAGAGACAAAAGCTAATACACGTAATTATAATTTTCCAGTATGTGTTGAACGTGACGCCCGATCTGCCCAACATTTTCGAGGCAGAAGGATGCGACATCAACTACCTGAAGATACCCATCGCGGACCACTGGAGTCAAAACCTCGCTGTACACTTTCCACAGGCCATACGGTTTATAGGTTAGTATAAATATCTTCAATTTCTTAGCTTCACGCTTTATTCTCAGGGTAAGCCGGAGAACGGCCTATTTTCGTGCATATCTAGTATTATCGACATTGTGTTCTCGAAGGTATAGCAAGTTCGCTTATAATGTAGCTCATTACAACACAGATATGTATTTTGAATCAGCGGCAATGAGACGGCGTTTGATTGTGAATAATATGGTTTTGAGGTCTTCCACTCTGGAGTAAAAATTATTTTCTTTTCCCTGCTCTGAGTAAGACAAACACCGTCATGAGTTTTGCCACTAACACGTAGTGTCTCGAATTTAAGTGTCTTAACAGTATATAATTTTACTTTAAAAAAAAACAAAAAAATAAGGAAAATAATTATTTCAAAAACAAGTAAAATATGTTATAAGAAGTAAATTTATAAGCAACTATGTCATTTACATTTTGATTGCTATTTGCTGGATGAACAGAAAAAAATATTTGATATTATTAATTTGAAGTAGGTTCAATATTATTATATGATAAGATAGTTTTTGTACTATTTACATATTTACTGTTATTGCTTATAGTTTTGCATTTTAACTATATTTTTATTAAAATTTGTCTGAAAACACTTTCGCTGTAGAATATCATTTGGGTCAATCATTTAATTTCATTGATACATAAATTTTGTGTGGTAATATTTTCGTATTAACATCCATTATGAAATATATGATTAAAACCTGTTTTTATTGAGCTTTTTACAACAATTTGAAGGTTGGCAATTTTTTTATGTTGGTATTTGCCTTTTACTTCCGTTGAGAATGTTGAAGCAATTAGTACCATACAGTAGGGCAATGAACTATGGGCTGACACTGTGTAACTTGTAGCACATAAGTTAATTTATTTAATAAAATAAGGGCGTTATGATGCATTTGGTATCTATACATTTAATATATAAGCTTAACAGTTTGTTCGTTTAAAACACGCTAATTTAAGTGCTTCGAACTACTGGTTCAATTTGGTTGTTGTATTTATCAAGAAAAGCTATCTATCTATTGAGGCTAGTCCTGGAATACAAGTGCGACTAAATGCGATAGGTAGTTCACCCGAGGAACTATAATATTTCACTGTCTTGTTCTGGTAATGAAGCAAAGCGCGGCGTTGAATTCCGCTACTCAACAAGCAATACCTTCAAAATTAGGCGGTAAGTGGGGAAGTGTCTATTCTTCACTTTAAACGTAATGCTGCGGGTTGGGTCCCCACCCGTGGGGATTAAATATTTTTATTTTCTCGCTTTTGTAACACAATTTGATGTTAACAGTTCTACCATTAAACACAAAATGTCACACACTGTTCCCTCCTTCTTGTCATATACGAGATGCAACGTGAAGCTAACAAATAGTGATATGCCTCTGTGCCGTGACGCAGAGGAAGCCATGTCGGCGCAGTGCGGCGTGCTGGTGCACTGCGTGGCGGGCGTGTCGCGCTCCGTGACGGTGACGCTGGCGTACCTCATGCAGCGCCACCGCCTGTGCCTGCGCGACGCCTTCGAGCTCGTGCGCAGCCGCAAGACCGACATCGCGCCCAACTTCCACTTCATGCGGCAGCTGCACTCCTTCGAGCGCGACCTCGGCCTGCACGAGCGCGCCGCCAGCCTGCCCAAGGTGTGTACTTTACTTCATTGTCAGTCACTCTTGTCAGTCCATATTGCATTACAAATCTAATGGTTTTTTTTTATCATTCTAAAGTTAAGTTATTCGAAATTAATTTGTTTGTTGTTTTTAATATTAATAAATGAGGCCTGTCGTGGCGCAGAGGCACAAGAGTGTGACTGTAACCGACAGTTTCTGGGTTCGATCCCCAGTCTTCATTTCCTCGACTATTTAATATTTTCAAATTAAATATTTAATGTTTCATTTCTTCGCTCTGGTAATAGGGCAAAGCGCGGCGTTGAATTCCGCCACTCAACAAGCAATGCCTCATATTCGGCGGAAAGTGGGGAACGGAGTGTCTTTACACTAGGTTCCCGAGTTCCCTCTGCCTACCCTGCCTAGTGCAGGATACAGCGTGAAGCTAAAAATAATAATTAATAAATAAACAACAAAGTTGTGAGGCAGTTTTTGCCTCACGGACTTACAAACGATAGCCATTGTGGGTTACAACCCCATTTTTTATATAAAAATATTATCATTCTCCTCGCCCGGTTTGATAAACGCTACACTAGCTTGTATCAACAAAATAGTCGGAAAGAACACGTATGTGTAATCTCGTGCGTGAACACATTCGATGTGGTGCGTTGGTGGTACAATGGAGTGACGTGGTGCAGTGCGGTCGTGCGTGCGCAGGTGCTGGCGGAGCTGGGCGTGCGTGAGGCGCCGCCGCCGCCGCCGCCGCCGCACTGCGCGCTCTGCCGCGTGTCGCCCGACTCCGGCATCGAGTTCGACCGCTGGGCCGACCGACACTAGCCGACACTGACCGACACTAGCCGACACTGACCGACACACGAGACTTCCATTGTTGTTATTGTACGTGCATTTAGTGTTAAGGGGGGAAGGAGAAGGAAAGTGTAGCGGGGGACGTGTACAATGTATTACATATTACGATTTATTTTTTGTCATGTATTAATATAGAGGTGTAATTTTCGTTTCTATTTTTTATTATGTTGTATCTCATTCTTTTCCAAACAAATTAATAATATTATAATACTAATATATTTGTAATGTGGTAAAAAAATGTTCTGTGAGATTTAAAGAAAAATAGTGTAGGGGAAAATGTTATGGCGTCCTACGTAGGACATGAAAAATGTAATAAAATATAGCGTTACGTAATACTTGAACAGCCCCTGTGGAGCGGAGTGCGGAGTCGGAGGTGAGCGATTGCGACTGACGGACGCGATACGATAGTAACTGTTGCGTATTTATAGTTAAATAGATACATTTTATATATACACTATTGTAATGGTAAACGGTATTAACATAATTATTATGTATGTTAGTAATATTATTTTTTACAAAACATTTTATCTCTTATTTATAATCGCCCACCTCTAATCAATAATTATGTTTAATTATAATTAACTAGTTAGTTCACACATAGATGGGGGCAGGTGCACTTCGACTGCTGTATCCATATATTTAAACTTTAAAATCGAAGAATATATTTATAGTTCAAATAAATGAAAATACTATTGTTTATTTTTCTATTGATCTTCTCGTAACTGTAACGTAAACTGTAACGTGAATTCTGTAACCTCAAATGATTCCTTTCTATAGTTGGTAATATTTTAAATGTTAGCTATTAGTCACGCTTATAAATGTGTATTTTTATATTAAAAAAAAATAACTATAGAAGCTGCAGCGACGACAGAGTTTAATTGATAATTTTATTTTATACAGTTATTATTATATCTCAATTGGCATTTATTTATGAAAGTGCTGTTAAATCATAATATTTTTCTATATTGTCAAAGTTTTATTTCGCCGTCTCCTAAATGTATGTAAATAAATCAAGCTTTAATGTTAAGTATGTTACGGTATTGTAGTGAATTGTTACGAATTGTAAATTTGTTGTAGGCTAAGTTGAAGGGGAAAGAGCCTTCCGTGAATGACGTCACACTAATTTCATAATTTTTTGACCTCTCCCCGTCCTTTTCATCATTGATAAGAGAACCCCCACGCTGTAGTATGGCGTCACATGTTTTGCAATTTTACAGACAAAAATGACTATTATATAGGTAATTAACTATAATGTTACATAGTTTAAGAACCACCCCCGCCCCCCCGTCCCTCGTCACGCACCCCCCACCTTCCCCATCAAGTGTGACGTAGTTCATGGAAGGTCCCCTTGTATGAGATGAGATTGGACTTCCTATCGATGCCAAGCGGTCACGCGTCATCACTCGTTATAAGCTTCACGTTGAAACAGTTTTATTAACATTTTGTGAAAGTTTTAAGTGTACACGTATTCCAGTACTTCGCGCGAGTACGCAGGGGCGATGGTGATATCATTTTTTTTAGCTTTAGTTGCACGATATACTCGAGTTTTATATTTCTAGACGTAATTTTATGGTAAATCGTATTGCACAAAATCACCAAAGCCTGAAATTTGCGTGTAACGTCATTGTATGCCGTTAGTTTATTTTCGGAGGTTGATTCACACTGGAGACAACCAGAAGTTGTAAATTAAAATTTATTTTAAAAAATAATTGATATATTTTGATTTATCAACAGCCATATAGACAAAGTGTTAAGTTCATGTGAGAATCACTCTCTGACAAAAAAAAAATACAAAAAATTGTACCTGTAAGATTAATAAAAGAAAATCCTGTGACAATTTCATGTTTGTTTTGTAAATCATTTCATGTATTATTTAGAAAATCTTTGTGACAAGCAATTGAGGTGTCTTGTCTTAAATATTTGTATCGCACATAGTATAGAAAAAAATTATGGATCCATTGTGAGATCTTGTACAAATTCATTAAGGCCACACGGCAAACATAAAATTAACCTCAAAACAAAATATAAACACTGTTAAACTATTTGTTTTTTATTTCTCCCTATATTCCTTTTTCAGTTTGTTCCATCTGATGGTCTACGAGACTAGTAAATGAATTTGATTTTTCTATATATCTTTTGACTTTTATATAAATCGTTCAATGTGATAAATAAGCAAAAAGAAATAATTTCAAAATGTATAAGATTAAGAAGGAAGATAAACCCAACAGCTATCATCAGAAGTATTACGTTGTGTGTTGTGTGTAAATGAAAGTAATATTTTTTTATGTCAAAAACGTTTAAAAACTTATTTAATTTTTTCTCTTTCTCTCTCTCACACTGTAGAGTAGACACACGCGCACACGGCAGAGTAGACAGAAGGATCTTGGGAACCTAGTGTTAAAAAACTCCGTTCCCCATTCCGCCAAATTTGAGGCATTGCGTGTCGAGTAGCGGGACTCAAAGCCGCGTTTTGCCTTATACGTTATACCAGAGCGAAGAAATGAAAACATTAAACATATAAATTGAAAATATTAAATATATTATTCTCCGAGTGGGGATCGAACCCTCAACCTGTCGGTTACAGTCACTCGCTTGTACCGATGAGCCACGACAGGCCTCAATATTTCTCTTAATGTTATAAATTATGAATACTTTCGTCATGATAGGTATTATATTTATATCACTCATTTTGATAACAATAGTATATATTTTTAAACCAATGAGAATTTAATAGAATTGAGATTAAATTTCCTACCCTATGATTTGTTCACACTGTGGGAAGGAAACTTGAGAATCTCTTGAGAATAATCTGTTCTCATGAAGACACCATTTCCTAATTTCCACAATTTTTTGATTCATTGAATCATTTACAGTTACAAGGTCAGTGTAAATGATAAGATATTAGAACAAGTGAATGAGGTAGTATATATCTGGGAGGTATGCTGAGCAGAGACGGAAGATACGAAATGGATGTGGAAAGGCGTATTGCTGCCGGTAACAGAGTTAACGGTGCCTTAGCTACATTGTTGAGACGGCGAAACGTCAGCATAGCTGCGCGTTTGGCCGTACACAATGCAGTGTTGGTATCGACACTGTTATACGGCAGCGAAACGTGGGTATTACAGAAGAAGAATGTAAGAAAGATGATTGCTGTAGAGATGCGATCTCTTCGTCGGATATGCGGAGTCAGTTTATCTGATCGCATATCCAATGAAGAAATACACAGAATGGCAGGTACTAGCGTGGATGTCACTGTGAGAATGAAGAAGAACGTGCTCAGGTGGTTTGGGCACGTCGAGCGAATGAGTAAAGAAAAAATGGTAAAAAGATTTATGAAGGAAAAGTGAGTGGGAAGAGAGGGAGGGGGAGACCGCGGTTGACCTTCGAAAACACAGTATCGACGATACTGGAGGAAGGTCACGTAAAACGCGCCGCTCCGTTCTCTCTGCCTACCCCGCTAGGGATATAGCGTGAAGCTAAGTAAGTTGAATCATTTACCAGTTGCTTAACGGAACGGACATGTTGTCTCTGTCTACCCTATGATATTGCAGAAGCTAAAAAACATAAATAAAGATATGTCAGTAGTATAAAGGTAGTAATAATAAAACAAAATGTATGTTAATTAATTTATTTTAATGATGATAATAATTAAAGTAAATACACTAAACTCTATAAGCGATACAATGATTTGTGTAATAGTATAATATCAGTTAACAATATTGAGGGTCCTCTCGTAAGATTTCTAACGTGGAATACGGGAGTTGCTCCCATTTCTACAGTATAAATATATACAAGTGAGCCGAAACCGTTCTATAAAATATTTATTCTCGCTAATTGACTATCGTTGGGTGAAATATCGAGGACAATAAGTCGCTCAGTGACTACTCTAACGCCTACCTCCGCTAGGCCTCTCATACAATCCGTCAACTTTCGATATAATTGTAATTTTATTAAATAAACTTTTACAAATACAACGGGAGTAAAAAAAATCTACCTCAATGCGATGTTAAAATCTTACCATCTACTCTATATACAATATAAATTGGTGCCACCAAAGATAAAGCTAAGTAGTTGCTAATGATTAAATATCTACGAGCTACCGTAGTTGTGACCTGCAGTCGTATAGCTGCCTCGCGTGAACCAGCGAATGGGGCCAACCATAAATTACGAATTTAATATATTTTGACACATACATCGTCCTTGTCACGGTCTCTACCTCGTGTGACGTCACAAAGTTATGAAACAGCAGTTTTGAAGTGATATTTGTATATTATATTTTTAAATGAGTAATTCATGTCAAACTTTATCAACACCTTTATAAAGCCTTAGAAAGTCCCAGTCCCACTAAGGGTGTGACGTAATTTATGGATAGCCCATAAAGGCAACGGAGCAAACATTCTTTTGGCACTGTACGTGCTAGTTTTTATATCAATTTACACGTATCTTTTGTCGGTATTTACAAGAGGGCAAAGTTTTTATTGCTTACTAATTAAGGTTAACAAATAGAGGGTCAAGAAAGAAAATGATTAGCGATACTCGTGATGAAATTGTGTCATACACAGAATTGTGGTTGATGATATCAAGAGGAATGCTTAAAAAAGACAGCAATTACAATCATTCTTTGGAATGTAACGAAGTGCTAAATACAATAGAATTTATCTGTGAAAGTAAATGATAATTTGATTACTTGCTAAAACACACAAAGGCACCCACAGATTTAATTTGTAATTAATATTGGTCCTTCTGACAAAAACATCGTACATAAAATATTATTAACAATTATTATTATAATAATGGCACGCGGCAAATTTGGATTAGGGGCCATACTTTTCTATAATTATTTACTTTCTATGTGCCATTTATATGTTCGAAAATATCCTTATACATATATAGATATCTAAATTTCAAATATACTCAAATAATTTCTATATAAACGGTAGTTGCTATAAATCACTGTAAAACATTGCACTAGCTGCTAAGGCGATATATATAGAATACCGATCAAAATCCCTGTCATAAAAATATATTCCATAAGACATGTCTTAAATCTACGATTGACATAAAAATTGGTGCCAATATTGGTAAATCATTTTTGTGGAATAATTTCCAAAATATAAAAACATCTCTCTGGTCCATTAGCGTGTAAACTATTCACACATAAAGCACAAAAGGGTACGTAGAAACGCGTTAAACGAATCCTTATTGTAATACTGAAAATTTGTTGACAAATTATACAGGATTCATTCATGTTCGTTGTACCGCTATAGTCTCTAACGATATATTTATATATTCATCTAAAATTTATACGGTTAATATAGAAAAGGTCATTTAATTTGTATGATATTCACTTTACGTCGAAATTAGGTTTAGGTCTACATCGAACTACTTCAATGTAAGTACGTCACGGATAAGCGGCCATTTTCGATTAGTGCACTGCATCGATGTCTCGCTGTGCACGCGATATTTTCACCTGGAAATAAAAGATTAATGCTAACTACTAGTTCGGTTTATTTTGATATCGAAATAAATGGCACATGATCATGTTTGTAAACAAAAAAGAAGCTAAAAGAAAGACAATATCTTATATTGTTGAAACTGAGAAGAAAATCAAAGAGTTTAATGTACTTTATGAAGAAACAACAAAAAAGAGACATTCCATTTTTATAATCAATGTACGCAATTCTAATTGGCAAGAGTTCAGACTAATTAATCAATAAGCATCATTGCCTCAATCCATCGATGCCTCGATTGATATATTCCATGAATTCCGTCGCACGGCTAGAGGGGAGATCGTCAACCAACTTACGAAATATAATATACAAACATCATTTCAGATCTGCTGTTTAAAAATCTCTTGGAAGGTCTTAAAAATGTTGGATCAAAGACAGATCGGTGTCGAAAAATCATGATTTCCTAAGTTTTGTCTAATGATAATACTAAGCAATTATCTTTGGGTAGCGGTCATTTGTACATATCTCCCTACAGAAATGTGAACGACATCAATAAGTTGTAACAATTGTATAATAATGTCAACGTAACTAGATTAGAGCGTATGATATAGTTGGTCAGAGCGCTTGGACGGCTTGTTTCAAAATTTTAATACGTTTTCTTAAAAAGTATTGATTAAATTTGTGTAACATATTAGATAGATTAACTACAATGTTTTCATAGTCTTAGGAGGAGACTCCTAATTTGAAATTATAATAATATAAAATATGTAAATAATATAAAGTCAACAGTACAATGATACCTTATCCTTGGGTGTGCTGGCCTCCCCGGACTCGAGGGCAAACATTTTCATTTTCTCTTTAAAGGAGAGTTGTTCCGGGACCGGCGCAGGAGCGGCGCGCGCTTGCGCCTCGGCGAGGCGACGAGTGCGCGGGTCTCTGTTGGTGAAACGATGTTTTAATTTTAACATATGTTTCCCACAAAAAAATGGTTGTCTTAACAGCAAGTTTCCTGTGCCTCGGTGGGGCAGGCACAGGAAACTTGCTGTTAAGACAACCATTTTTTTTGTCTTAACAGCAACTTTCCTCTGCCTGCCCCACTGACATTTAAGACAACGTTCAACATTTTTTACTTAATTTTTGAGAGTAATATATCTGTAGGTCATAGGGGGGTTTCTCATTGGCCATACAAATTTAAATAAAATTTAGCCTCTGAACAAAAGGTACCTGCCTTCTTTCCTATGTTAAAGATACATAGGAAAGAAAAGTTTAAATTAATAATTGTGGATGATTACATTTTCACATTCGCTTACGATTCTGATAAAACAAAAGTAAGAAAATACTAATCAGCTGTTATTCCCTAAAGTAATTTATACATACATACCTTTGTAATTGTCTGACTAATTCTGTGATTATATTATAATACAATTAGAAACCACATATAGTTTGATACATTGAAATTGAAAGAGATGAGCTAGCTTTTATGACAGAAAAAAATATTTTATAATAGTATAAGATAACTGAAGGATATTCTTTAGGAAAGATGAATTTGTAGACTTTTATTATATTTTCTTTATTTTTGTAAGTAACATCATATGTATTATATAATTAAACTACATTTATTAAAATTGATTTTGTTTAGTTACACGTATAATTTTGTATACCCACCGTCATTTTAGTCATATGAAACCGTTGCCTATTTTAATAGTTTTATTCTCCTTATTATCAATTCTTACATAATTACTGTCACAATCAATAAGTATATTGGTTACTGATAATACAATTAAAATCCTTAGGTTATAATAATGTATTTAAATGAGTTTAGCAGCAATAGGTATGCAGCTAGGCCGTACCTGTAGACCTCCTGCGCGCCGATGACGCCGGGCGTGTGCGCGGGCGCGGCGGCCGACACGCCCGGGGACACGCCGCCGGACAACATGCTTTCCGCTTCTTCGATGAAACGCTACAACAATTACAACAATTATTCATTTCATAATTGTACCATTTATCATCTTATGAGCAATTATATTATCAATTTTTTCTTGGTAAAGCATCGAATATGAATAATGTATCTAAATTATACTGATATTACGTCAATAAAAGTGGAGCAGCGGCACAAGCGTTTGACTGCAACCGACAGGTTACGGGTTCGAACCCCACTCGAAGAAATGAAATATTTTCAATTTACGTATTTAATATTTTCATTTCTTCGCTCTGGTACAAGGCAAAACGCAGCGTTAAGTTTCGCCACTCAACGAGCAATGCCTCAAATGCGGAAAGTGGGGAACGGAAGTGGAACGGAGTGTCTTAACACTAGGCTCCCAAGTTCCCTCTGCCTAACCTGCCATGTGCGGGATACAGCGTGAAGCTGAGTGAGTAATCAAATCTTTTAATCTATACAGACAATTGAAATGTTAAAGAGGCTAGAGGGACTCCCTACGTTTCCTAAGACACTATTTCACACCTATTGCTCTATTTAAAAGAACACTGTACGTGGCGGAGCTCAACTGTCTACAACGTTACTTAATTTATGTATGTCACAATGTATTTATTTACATATTTCAATATAAAAGTAACAAATTATTTTACAATTAAATAATATGTGACAAATAAAGACCAATAGGGGTAATCTGCTTAATATATAATAAACTATTTTAAAATTAATTAAAAGGGAAAATTTGAGCCTGTGCGGAGTCCCTCTGCCTACCCATGTGCAAGATACACCGCGAAGCTGAAGAAGATTTAACTAAAGGTGTCAAACTGGGAAATTGTTTTAACATTTCCAAGTAAGAGCAGCAGCCGCCATAAAATCATTCATACTATCACAATTACATTCTACCCTCGGGAACAATGCGCAAAGTTCCGAGGTGTAATATCTATGGCGGGTGCACTCACGTCCGGGTCCTCCCTGGCGGGCGCGTCCAGCGGCGGCGGCGAGCAGGCGGGCGCGGGGGGCGCGGCGGGCGCGGGGGGCGCGGCGGGGGAGGGCGGGGCGGCGGGCGCCTGCGCGCGCTCGTGGAACGACACGCGCTTGTCTCGACTGCCTATGGGTGACCTGTACATTTGTTTTTTGTATATATTAGAGTGAGATCCATGATTTGTGACATAACAATGAACACTTAACTTTTATGTATAGTGTTAAATGTGAAATAATCGTTACGTTATGTTATTTAATTAACATTAAATTATAATATTCAATTCGGTAACAATACAATATAGTTGAATTTAAATTGGAATCAATATTTTTTTAAAAAAAGTTTAAAGTTAAGTTAGCTGTAGATTCATATGAAAAATGGAAATATGTAATGACTATTTTTCTATATTTTTCGACAGAACAATGTGCAAAAGTCAAAGACACACAAGTTCCGAGCGGCCACAACTGGTCGCCCGTGCTATACTCACTGCGGCGGTAGACTGTCGTTAGGCGTAAAGGCGGGCTGAGCGGGGGGCGCGTCCAGGCGCCGGCCCGCCATCACCGCGAACGACGAGCCGCGCTCCGGCGGGGGCGGGGGGTGGCCGCCCGCGCCGCCCACGGAGATGTTGCCCATGCTGGAGCTTAACTCCGATATGCGGGTCTCTTCTGTCACCTGCGGATAGCATTTCCAGTGTAATAATTCATCTAAATTATTATTTTGGAATATGTTAAAATTTGGTGTATTAACATTTCATCAAACTAATAAAAAATAAATAGGAAACAAAATCTACCCTCCATACCGTATGCGACGCGTGCGTAGCATATCCATTAGTAAGATCAACACGTTGATTGGTCTTAAGTATGGACTTGGGCTGTGGTGGTTGTCGTTCTCGCTCGGGTTCCCTTTCGGGCTCGGGCTCCGGTGAGGGACTCTCTTCTTCATTACCACCATCTGGGCCTCCACCGTCATCCTGCAGTGAACAATGACATTAGTAGATCATTTGGGCGATAAAATATACTTGTAATAACATCTATACAGAGATATGATAACATCTATACATATAATAAATCTGCAATGTGTGTGTAACGTGTATGTCTGTGTACTGTCCGGAAATTGAATATTTATTAACAAAATTCTTATAAGGACGTTTATTAATATAATAAGGCCCAAAATTCTTCAGTCCTTATTATATTCATAAACATCCGTATAACACTTTTTTTTGTCTGATTGTCTGTTGGTTTGTACGCGCTAATGTAAATAATTTTATTAAAACAAGAAATTATTCATGATTAGTAAACAAAATAGAGTAATTCATGCCGACAAAGCCGCGGGCAGGTCGCTAGTAATAAAGAAATCATTTTTTTTTTTTTATATGTACTATTGTAACAGATTTTTATTATATAAAACATAATATGTTTCGTACCAAATTCCTATGTTATTATTAAAATTTATAAAAACAATAAAATTTAAACATACCTGATGCTGTGTAGCACGACGTTCAAAATCACGCTCCAGCTGCAACGCCCGCAGCTGCTGGTTCTGTACGGGTGTGCGCATGCTGCCCAACGCGACCAGCTGTGCTATGGCCGCGTCTCTGTTGGGGAATTTACACTTTATATTACTAATTCTTTATTTTATTTTTGCAGCTTTACGCTGTATCCCGCATATAGCAGTGTAGGCAGCGGGAATTTAGGAACTTATTGTTCGAACCAGAGCGAAGAAATCAAAACATTAAGTAATAACTATTTCATTTCCTCGAGTAGGGCTTGAACCCACAACTTATCGCGTTTAGAGTCACACGCCGGTGCCACACTAACCTCCTATTTCTTCTGGCTATTGTTAGTAAAATAAGCATAAACTGTTTTAAGCGTACCTGCGTGCCCTATTTGCGGCTCGTTTGGCCTCAGCCTGCCGCTCCCGTTCCTCCCTCTGCCAGGGGTTGTGCGCGTGCGCGGCGGGCGGCGCACGCGCGGCCCCCGCGCAGCCGGCCACCGGGTACACCGACACCGCCGGCGGCTCTGACGCACTTGCTACGTAACGCTCTACATTAACAAAAAAATATAATCAAATATTTTATTTTTTATATTTAATTTAAAAACCATGTTATAATAACGAAAACTTGAGAATGTAGAGTCTCCTACAATTTAATATTTATTAATTCCCTAACCTTAACAATTCCATGATATAGTAAATACAATTTATCTGGATACCATTGCTGCTGTACTAGCAGACCTCAGAAATTATACATCCATACAATACAATATTTTAATTTGTATACTCCAGATTAGGTAGTTAATACATACACTGTTAGGATGTTTATACATATTATATCTTCTATGATTAGTAGAATAGATATTCTTGTTTGAGCTCATGCATATCACATATTTTATTCACGTGTGAAGTATTATAGATTTATATGTTATATCCGTATATTGCTTTAAAAAAATATTAAGTAAAACTCTGAAATCGCAAGCAACAAAGGCTTAAAAGTACAGATTTTCAGAACTGAAACTCCGTTTACGTTTAATGTTATGAATAAGAATAAAAAGAGACATTGTTTTGTTGATACAGTCAACATACATATAACAAATTATGAACTATGTCTATAAAGTGGACCATAAATGTTCCAATGGAGAAATGACAAAAGGCTTAGCCTAATACTATTGGTCTCAAGAGGAATTGTTGATATTTGAACTAATGTCATGTAATCTCAAACAAAATTCTCTTTGTGTCACCACAAACATACAATTTATTCAAAATTAATGATAAAGCAATAGTTGATAACGATTTATTTCTATAAACAAAAACTGAAATATTGATAAAAACTATAATATTACCATCTTCGGGCTGTACAGTCGAGATCTGTTGCTGAGACTGCTGTGCTTGTTGATATAAATCATCTTGTTCCGCTTCAAATCTTCTGTTAGACTGGAAATAGAATTTATAAAATTAAACATTCAAAATGAAGCACTTTCGTAAATATTTTCAATTATTTATTTATTGTAATCCGTATTCATTGTATGGTCGAACATTCAATTTATTGTAAGTCAAAAAAATATTTAAATATATAAATGTCTTACTTGTGGTGTTGGTTTAGGTGCAACGGGCGGTTGCGTGCGTTGCGGTGAAGGAGGTCCGGGTGGGTACCAGTCGTACCTATAATCAATATATTTCAAATAAAAAAAAAATTCACCTTTGAAAAATTTATATCAGAAATATTTATAAGCTTTAATATTTTTTACTTATTACTGAAACGAAGAAATATTAAAACAATTAATTACGTATTTGGAGATGTTTACAGTCCGATGATGTCCTACTGAGTCATGACGATGCCTTTATGATTATTGATATTTTTTTCGATTATGATAACTTCAGTCCAAAGTGAAAAGTCTAATTTTTAAATATTAAAAGTACATTGTGCTATCGAAAAATAATAATTAATCAATAATAAATTGTTAATTTGATCATCGCGTGACCTTATGACTTATGGAAAGGTTTGAATTGTTCAGCAAATATGTGTTTTAGAATATTTCAAAATTCATTATTAAATAGAGGTTGTGGGTTCAGTTCCCACTAGGGGAAATAAATTATTTTCATTTGACAACTGCTACGCTTCAACTTAGTGACGAAACAAAGCACGGCGTTGAGTCTCATAAAAATAAAACAAATAATACCTTTGGGACTGAGTGTGATTTTGATACTGATTGGGTTGCGTCGGTGTGGCCGCATATTGCGTGTGCATATTAACATGCATGCCCGCGTGCACATGCATGCCATGACTTTGCGGACTTGCATGTATGTGCATACCCTGATTCTGTGGGCTTGCGTGGATATGCATAGCCTGGTTCGTATGGACGTGCATCTGTTGGTTTGGATAGGTATTTGTCTTTTGTAGTAGTAGTTGTTGTTGTTGATACTGTTGCTGCAAATGTTGTTGATGATTTTGTAAATTTTGTTGTTGCTGTTGATGCTGTTGTTGTTGCTGTAGCTGCTGTTGTTGTTGATGTTGCTGGTATTGCTGTTGTAAGTATTGTTGTTGTTGTTGTTGTTGTTGTTGACGTCTAGTTACTTCTTCGGACATCTCTGCTAACTTAGCTGCTCTTGCATTAGCGGCGTTTGTTTGATTAATCTGAAAATTATGTTTAGTAAATTAAACATTGTCTTGACCTTGTAGATCGGATCCTATTCGAATAAATCATATTGATGTCCCGCTCTGGTACCAATTAATCGGCATTTAACAAAAAATCTCGCGAATTAGACGGAAAATGGATAGCAGTGTTTTAACACATTCTCTAATCTGCTATATATTTGTATAAAATACAATAGTTTATATATGAATTATGTGATAAATGATAATAAAATTATCGAATGTACCTGATTAGGCAAAGTGCTAGTCCCATCCGGGGGTTTATCCGGAGTAGTGGCTGGGAAGTGTGCAGATTGGGGTCGACCGCTTCCGGTTGAACTACGAAGCGATGACCATCTAGATATAGAAAAATAATGTTAAAGAAGTATAAGGAGGTTTTACTCATTCACATTTTACATGCAAGCAAAAATAAAAATACATACAAGTTTCTTTATGTAAAATATGCTATAATATATTTTATATTTACATAATGTGATATTAAATTTATCTTTTTTGACAAGGTAATGGTAAGGCTATGGCTATGGCTTAAAGAACCGCATAAACTTTTAACCGCATAACGTTTTTTTAATTATTTGAATGTGCCACAGCATAATTATAATACATTTTTTTTATAAATGTTCAAAACATTATTAGTATATACTTAGGACCATCGATTTATAGTATGTTCTAGAAACGATATCATTAAAAACATTTTACTATCATTGATTATGGAAACGTAGATGTGACGTCGGCCGTCAACCGTAACTTGCCTTCTAAAATCGTTCATACACATCTGAGACTTACAGCAGGAGTGACATATATAAGTGTCAAAACTTACTTTTTGTGCTCAATTCATTAAAATTGTCAATAGTTGCACTAAGTAGTGAAGAAAAAAAAATCTAACATCGGCATAACGATAATATAATGAAATTAAAAGAATTGATATATTTTTTATATCCTAATTATTAACATGGATCTGTAATAATGAAATACCAACCTCAGCATAAGCCTCGCGAACTGTATTAACATATGTATATAACTAACCTGTCTTGCAAGGGATGCTGTGCGTGCACTGACGACAAGTTCTGGTAAAAGGAATCATTCTGGGCCGATAAGTTGTGGCTACTACGGGATTTATTAGCGGAAATATCGTTCCATGCTGGCGATCCTCCTTTTGGATAACCACTGTAATCAAAAAAAAATATTATTATATGGCTTTTTTACTTTATGTACCTCGAGTATAACAGGTAGGCAGACGGAGCTTAGTATTAAGATACTTAATTTACCCTTTTATCCCTAATTTTTCGAGACAGTCAACGTGTTGAGTTTTGGTACTCAAACCTACGCTTTGTTTTTTACCAGAGTGAACAAATAAAAGGAAAGTACAATTTTGTATCATGGTAGGCAGAGGGAACTTGGGAACGTAATCACATACAGCTTGACGTAAAAAAATATCCAAATGACATTGTGACATGACATTTATAATAGTGATGAAGTACAAATATTTCCAACAATCAAACAATACATTATTCTAAAATAGCTAATAAATAAAAAAAATATTATCTCAGCATTAAATATGAATGTGGCCTAGTTTAAAATATCGACATGTTAGAGGAGTGTATGTCGTCTCACCTCTGTATCACATAGGAGTGCGGCGATATCTTTCCCGAGTGTTGCGTTTGGGACATGGGCACGTTGGCGAGGGGAGCGTGGGGCAAGTGCGGCGTGTGCACGGGCGAGGCCAGCGCGTGGTTCAACGCCGGAGTGCTTTTACTCGGCTTGACTGGTTCTGCTGCGAGGCGGGAAGGGAGATCGCGTTCGGAGGCGCGCCGCGCTGCCCCAACTCCCTCTGTACCGCCACCTGCCCCTGTTATTATATAGCGAAGTTAGTGTGATGTTTTGTTTAAATATTATAATTCGTTAATTAAAATGTAATTTCAATTTAATTTCTACTATATTAACTAAACATTTCCTATAATATAATGCAATTTAATATGCTAAACAGAAAAATTAAAATTATATATAGCTGGAATGTTGACAATGTTTGATATTTTGATTATATAGATCACTTTACTCCGAATATACAGTGTTATTCTAGTAGTGTCAACACACTGTTGACCTATAAACGTGCTGGTCCAATGTAGCACAACAGCTTCATATCGTTTAATCTAAATATATATGATGTCAACATCCCGACATTTGTATATATCTTACATTCTAGTGCTGAAACTAATATAAATACAGCGATAATATAACGTGCAACATTCTCAAAGAAAAAGGAACGAAAATAAAATAATCACAACGAGTGTATAAATTTGAACGATAAAAACATAATATAACATAAAAATAATAATTGCCGTCGTGTCAGAAATGAATATCTGCATGCATTGCACCTATAAAATAGTAAAAAATAATAAATAACGTAAATGGTAAGCCGTGCGTGTGTCACACACCTATTTCATGCTCGGTGCAGAGTCGGCTTACGCGTGGGGGGTTCCCGGCGCCATTGCGACACGTCCGCCGACGACACGTGCTTGCGTGACAATTTCTTATCAGAGACTCGACTCTCGTCCATATTTTCTAAGCTAGCAGTCTTCATTTTCAAAGTTTCTAAGCGTTCTGGACGCTTAAAGCTCGTCAAGTTAGATTTCAATTTTATATTTTCAATTGTAATCGTTTTCGGTTTTCTTATCTAATATTTCATTAAATACAAGACTACCCGCTGTGGACAGATTGGTTTCGGTGTGGTCCTCGGAAGGTAGATTTGGTAATTCGAATTCATTACCTTGAGCCAGAGTATCCTCGCTTCCACGAGAACCGAATTTGGACCAATCTTCTAGTTGTATAAGAATGCTTTTTACTTCGTCTTCAGACATCTTGTCAGTTTTTACGTCATCGGTATCGGTTTTATCACACTCGTATTGAATATCAGCCAAACTAGCACTCGCTGGCAATTGCTCATTAATTACAAAGGGATTTGGGCCTGCGCTGAGATTAGGACTGGACCTACAGTTACGTTTGTAACTCTTTGCACAGTATCTAAGATTAATTCGGTTGAAATGTTTGGCTAAGGCTTTCACTTTTCCAAAAGCTGGTCGATATTCATCTGGTGATTTCCAGGATTTTTTCGCAACGTTGCTTAAAATCTGATTAACTTCTGTATCGACAGGTGGCACTTTCCTAAGAGGTGCCACATCTATGAAATCCTCAAAAGATTCTGAGGTTGATATGGATGGATCATCTGTATCGTCCGATTTATTGGAAAGTGATTTTGACATAGAATACAAAGTCTTTTTCAGTCGACACTGTATGTTCCGTATGTCGTGAGATGAGCGTTTCAAATTAAGACTTAAATCGACCTTCTTCGTGACTTCCACAATACGAGGTTCAGTGTCAGTTTCTAAAGGCGAGTCGGGAGTTTGGCACGTGGCGTCGGCAGTCTTATGTTTCTTCTCATCTGGCATCAAATCTAACGATAGTGAAGGTAATATCCGCCTTATTTTCGGTGTTGCAACTTTGTTATGAAAACAATCATTTTCGAATATCACAGGTTCCGAGTTAGGTTCATCTATGTAGGGTATTTGTTGTGCCTCAGGCTGTGGAGTTCGACAACATTCGCAGGCACTAACGCATTCGTCGACGCCTGTACATCTACGTCTATAATCTTCATCCTTAGAACGTGCGTTAAACAAATCTAGAGTTAATTTAGTGTCTATCGGCTTCATCTCCGGCGGTAAGCAAATAGCTTCGCCACTTTCACTTGACTGGTCATAGTTGGGTGGCGGGTCGGGGACCGGTGGCGGTATTGGCGACACTTGCGACACTTCCGGCACATAAGTGTCTTGACACAAACTGTCGCTAGACTGACGGGCATCTACATCTTCACATGTAAATGTAAATATCGGTATAGGTTGTGGAATATATCCAGATTTAAGTTCCAAAGGACAACCCGGAGTGTCTGGAGACAGGTCGTCTTGCAATTGATTGTTTTCTCGATCTAAAGTAATAATGAGCTTTGGTATAGAGCCGTGATAGTGCGTTTGATATTCTTCAGTCTCATCTGTACTAGATTCAGATGTTTCGTCTCTTAACAGCCGATTGCGATACGAATAACGGCCATTTCCTGTAATGAGAGTAACTTTAAAACCAGACGAGAGAAAACGAAAAAACGATAAGAAGCCAAAAAAAAATTGGAATATAAAAACCAGATTCACAAATTTCACACAAAAATGTATATATGTATATATACAAAAGTAGACGAAAATCAACGCTGAAAAATAAAATAAAAAGTCGCAAATAAAAACAAATATAATTTTGTAAATAATTTGCCTGCGGTCACGAGTTCAGTGAGCGGAGACGCCGGCTTCAATAATGCTGGATGAGGATTTATGAAAGTACCAGAGTTACGACGCGCGCGATCCTCGTATTGGACCTCTTCAGCTACGGAAATTTTGTTAAACACTCAATATAATACTTATAGAATATTAAAATAAAGTTAAATAGTAAGTTCCATTAATGCGAGCCCCATTTAGAATATCATGATTCAGTCGTTAAATACGCTATAATAATAAAATACAACTTACTTTGTTGGTTGTATGTCGGTTGATGTAGGAGGGTCGCCAGACCGTGCAGCACGGCTCCTTGCTTCGCCACTTCCAGTGTCACTGTAGGCCCCGTGCGGACTAAATACTCAGCAGCCTGACGGATAAGACATTTGTAGTTACATTTTTTTGGTTTTACATTGTTATTTTATTGTGATATGTACGTTTTAGATTGTGAGACCAATCCCTACTCGAAGAAATTAAATATTTAATATTTTCATTTCTTTCTACAGTGTGTGATTTTTGTGTTTAATTCTCACTGCTTACACTGCTATGTGCAGGGATTTAGCGTCAGCAAACCTTAATAAAATACGAAGAAAAATAAAGTACAATAAATGATGCTTGTTAACACTCTAAACGTCAATTATAATAAAATTAAACTATTCTATCAAATATAAACTATTCTACCTACATTTAATTTATATATAAAAAATAATGTGTAGTATTTAAAACGATATAATAATGGAATATAGGCAAGGTACCTTCTCCTGTGTGATCCCGACGAGGGAGTGTCCGTCGACGGACAGCAGCTGGTCGCCGGCGGCCAGGCGCCCGTCCGCCGCCGCCGCGCCGCCCGGCACCACCGACTTTATGTAAATACCCAGCTTGCTTTGGCCAGCCCCCTGTTCATTGGGAATTATAATTAAAAATATTTAACTAAATACAAATAAAATGTTATATAGTGTGTCCATTAGATTGATTAAAAATTTGGAAAACAATATAAAAGCAAACATGTTAAGTTACCTTAGCAGCAACTATACTGAGTCCCATTCCATTCGAATTCTTATGCAGCTGCACTATATGCACTCTCGGATGCATATCGTGGGATGAATGAGCTGGGGCAAAACTATGCATATATACAGTCCATTCACCCTTGGCATGTGGTTGATGGGCTAAACGACATAGTCCACCACGTTGTAAAGGTGCTACGAATTCCGCTAGCCCAGGGGGTACACCGCGGACTACTTCTGGACTAAATCCATCGCCTGGTATCAGCAGGGCTGCTCCGAGCCAAACGCTTTCTTCTAGGGTTATCTAGATGAGTATAAAAAGTATTTAACATAATTATTAAATTGTTTAATGCAGATAATTTATAAATCAATTTTCTTATAAAATCTATTAAGAAAAAGAATAAAAAAAGAAGTATACAAATAAATGCTTTGAATATCGGGTCGATAATTTTGACAAAACAAAAAGTTATATTAATTAGTATATACCGATCTAAGCTTCACGTTATCCCGCATATTGCAGAAGAGTGACTCAAGTGTTGAGACACTCCATTTCTAATCTTTCGATCGATATCAGGTTAAAATTCAGGTTAGTGAATTATTTGCATTTTATTACTGTGGCATAAGGTACAATACTACAGTATGTAGGAAACAAAGTGACTTAATACAACTTCGCTCCACCATTTTACTATGAGAACTATAAAGTAAATCTAAACAAAAAAAAAAACTAAAACCAAAATGATTAACTCCTTACCTCTCTTCCATCAGCCCTGTATAGCTCGTCTGCATGAGCACGCGCATGCGCAGCGGCCGCGTCCACCAAGTCGGGGGACAGTAGCGGGTTCAATAAAGCGCGCACTTGTACTGAGTTGAGCTTGAAACAAGCACCTAGAGCACCGCATACCTCCTCCGGTGACCGGTATGTGCCGGATATTAGACGTGCTGGAATGGTAATTTGCCGGTTTTGATAAGTGTATTATTTAAAGTAAAGTAAGCTAAATTTAATTGCAAATACATATTTTCCAGCTAAACATACTTTTGTATTTCTGATAAATAATTAATTTAAATAAAATTTCAATCATTCATAAAACATTCCATATAATATTCCATAAATATAAATGGAAAAAATATACGTTTTATTATTTGTCTTCGAATAACGGTTAATTCATTTTTTAATTTAAAAATATATATATATATATATATATATATATATATATATATATATATGTATATGTATATGTATATGTATATGTATATGTATATGTATATGTATATGTATATGTATATGTATATGTATATGTATATGTATATGTATATGTATATGTATATGTATATGTATATGTATATGTATATGTATATGTATATGTATATGTATATGTATATGTATATGTATATGTATATGTATATGTATATGTATATGTATATGTATATGTATATGTATATGTATATGTATATGTATATGTATATGTATATGTATATGTATATGTATATGTATATGTATATGTATATGTATATGTATATGTATATGTATATGTATATGTATACGTATACGTATACGTATACGTATACGTATACGTATACGTATACGTATACGTATACGTATACGTATACGTATACGTATACGTATACGTATACGTATACGTATACGTATACGTATACGTATACGTATACGTATACGTATACGTATACGTATACGTATACGTATACGTATACGTATACGTATACGTATACGTATACGTATACGTATACGTATACGTATACGTATACGTATACGTATACGTATACGTATATGTATATGTATATGTATATGTATATGTATATGTATATGTATATGTATATGTATATGTATATGTATATGTATATGTATATGTATATGTATATGTATATGTATATATATATATATATATATATATATATATATATATATATATATATATATATATATATATATATATATATATATATATATTATAACTAAACAATGAACAAACAATAACCAATGATTAATTAAAACTCACCAGCTTGGTGGGTCCTTGCCAGATGACAATCAGCGGCCAGCTCCAAGCCCTGGCGCTCCGCCCACGCCGCCAACAGCGCGAGCCGGGCGGACAGCGCGGCGCCCCAGCGACCCGTCACGCACCCCGGTTCTGTTACTAGCTGAAATGACGTATGAACATTATAATCATTATATTCATGTATGTTGTATATACATACAGTCGTGATCTCCGTGATTGGGTTACTGTTAGATACTGCAAGTGCTAAGAAGTGTAGGGAAAGCAATAAAAAAGGTTTTCCAAAATTAATCGTAATTTTACTGTATATACCAATAGTAATAGTATTTGTACTGAATTTTTATTAATTTAGATAATTATTTTCAATAAATATATGTTATTTAAAGATTTTAACAGTGTAACTGAATAAATTCGTATATTTATAGTGTAACAGAAAAGCTGAAGTATGACTAGTAAGTATACCTTGTTGAAGCAACAAGCGTTGATGTAGTGGAAGAGATGCGAGAAGAGCTGTATGGTGAGCGCGGCGTTGACCCGGCAGCGGCGCAGCAGCACCATGGCGGCCGCCAGCGCCTGCAGCGTGGGCGCCGTCGCGTCCGTCGCGTCCGCCGCGTCCGCCGCGTCCGCCGCCGACGCGTTGCTGAGCTCGCTCAGCGCGCGCGACAGCTCCTCTTGGAAGCAGCTCACCAAGTTGCTGTATGCACAAATACATAAACGAAGGTTTTCAAGAAGCGCGGGTTCAAATGTCACTTTTTAAATACAGATTTTTCTTTTTTCCTAAGTGTTAGAATATTACACATGTTCTATCCATTTGACAAAAACGTTACAGACGGATTTTATGTGGCGTTGCCGATTACATTTCCATACTAAACAATGTTTATATCAAGACATTTTATATACTTATTGACTTTCGCAAACTTAAACGCAGTAATTCTAAAATGAAGACCAAACATTGAAAATTAAAGAAAATAAAAAATATTTCCACAATCCAAACAAAAACGCCAACGCCGAAACAACGCCACCACATATTTCACGGCCTCGGTCAAATAATAGTAAAAAAATAAAAGATAATAATTACTTTATCGATTTGATTAAAAATCTTACCTGAATGCGTTTTGGACGGTTTTCGGCAACAAGTCCTGAGCCTGCGTTGAAAATGATGAGATGTGTCTATCAAATTTAAGAAAATGCAGCAATTCACTCGCGTTGGCCATCCAAAACGCTTGTGCGGCGGAGTCGGTCCGTCGTTCCTGAAATTAATTTATGCAATAACTATTATAGACACCTGAAGCCTGTTGTGGCGCAGCGGCACAAACGTGTGACTGTAACCGACGGGCTCTGAGTTCGCTGCCCACTCGAGTAAATAAAATATTTCATACTTTCAATTTAAATATGTAATTCATTTCTTCGCTCTGGTACAAGACAAAACGCGGCGTTGAGTTCCGCTACTCAACACGCATTGCCCCTAATTTCACGGGAAGTGGGGAACATAAGTGGAACGGAATGTCTTAACGCTAGGTTCTCAAGTTCCCTCTGCCTTTGCGGGATACAGCGTGAAGCTGAATGAGTATTATAGACATACATAGGCGAAGAAAACGCATCAGGTGGTGAAATTAATTTCCACTTATGGAAATGAAATATTTAATATTTTAATTTCTTTGCTCTGGTTTACAGGGCAGAGTGTGACGTTGATTTCCGCCCCTTAACAAGCAATTCCTCTATATATGTTCATAATAGGACAGAATTACTATTTATAACTAACCATAATGATTTTTTCAGTAAAAAATTTTTGTTGATAAAAAAAATATTAATAAAATTATAAAAATGTAAGTTGAAAGGTTGAATTTTAAAATTGTTATTGGCATTAGAAAATTTTCAATCATGTACAGAAGAAAAATAAACAATATCGTCTTGTTAATAATTAGATAAAATTATAAAAAAGACAATAAATATTAAATGACATATGTAATACATTAAAAGTAAATGAATATTCCCCAATACTACCTGTACAGTGGCGTGTATGAGCGTGGCGACGTGGTGCAGGAAGGCGGTGAGCTTGTGGGCGCGCTCGGTCGGCGTCAGCTCCGGCCGGTAGTGTGTGGATGCGCGGTACCTAC
Organism: Eueides isabella; assembly: GCA_019049475.1. Lineage (NCBI taxonomy): Eukaryota > Metazoa > Arthropoda > Insecta > Lepidoptera > Nymphalidae > Eueides > Eueides isabella. The sequence goes on along the minus strand of CM032393.1, from coordinate 11,789,857 downwards.
AAAATATAACTATATGTTAGCCTATATTTTAATTTATTAGCTAAAAAAAAACTTAAAACTCATTCATAAGGCCTAAGGGCCTTATGGCACAGCGGTACAGTATCTGAACAGCGGTTGTGAGCCCGATTGGCACTCGACAGAAGCAATTATTTTCATTCCTCACTCTGGTACTAATAAAAATCGGGGCGTTGTGATCCGCTACTTAAACAAATAAGAAACATCACGAGTACGACGCGTCTTTGAAATTTCCCTACAATATGATGCATAAAACATGAAACTTAAAAAATACTTTAAAGATATTGTAACACAAAAAAGTATACCTAATAATCAGGAAATGAACTATTTTAAGACAAGGCAAAGCACGGCGTTGAGTTACGCCACTTAACACGCAATGCCTTAAATTGGGCGGAAAGTGGGGAATGGAAGTGAGACGGAGTGTTTTAACACTAGGTTCCCAAATTCCCTCTGCCTACCATGCCATGTTCGGGATACAGCGTGAAGTTGAGTATTTATTACTTAAAAGAAAACCATTTTTAAGTTTCTTTTTCAGTTTCTCTCATAAAGCTTACCTGTATTCGTTGAAATTTGATACAAATGGAGTAATTTCATGGGTACATAATGGTGCCCGAATGAGCGAATAATAAACAATATTAGGTCAAATACCGATTCCCATAGCATAAAATGAATATTTCGCTCTAATACACCAAATATGTCCAGATTGGCTTACAACCGATGTGTTCGTGGCATTTCTTAATAAACGTTAATAATATATATGAAATATATGTATAAGTATTTTAATACTTGTGTAATATGTATAGGGTAATCAAAACACCATGGTCTCCGTTACGTGTTACAAGTGGCGGAACTTAACACTGAGCAATATCTAATTATAGATAACCGAACAAATTGAAAATAACTTAGAAATTTATAATTGTATGAAGAATAAGATAGCGGTCACACAAGCATATACGTATAGAAATAAATACAATCGACTCTTTAATTTCAACTAAATATTTAAAAAAAATAATTATATATATATTTTTTAAACATTATTAAACCTGAGTAAATAATTAAAATAATACTAACCTCGCACATAAATAAAGTGTATAAACAGGCGCCAGTTTGAAGGCAGGGGCGTGGGGGTCCAAACGTGTGATAACCGCCGATAAGAACTGCGCCTGACCTGCTTCAGGAAACTCCAACACTGCTGGTAGAATGGCTTCTTGGCCACGAGAGCTCATTGCACTCCTGATATATTTATAGATGGATTTGTAATATTAGTATTATTTTTATAATTCCTCATTATAAAGATTTGAATTTGAAGATAATGATCGTTTTTAATTTGTATAATATATTTTCGTAAACTGAAGTGATGACATGTTACAGGTACATTGAAAATGTTCTAATTTAGTAGTAGTAAAACCTTTAAGCAATTAAATGTATTTTAATTGGACCACTTTAAAAGCTTAAAAATATTCTTATCATAACACATTAAATTATTTGTCTCTGTAAATTAACAGTAATTTCGTCTTTTTTCTAGATTAAAATGAGAAGTGCTGTAAAACTAGCTCCAGTACATGAATGACAAAAGATAGCAAAACTACAAGAAGGTAAAAACAAACATTCAAGATTTACAAAACAAAACAAACAAAATAATATATAAACAAATAAAAGTATACCTGTTGTCCTGCCCGGATCCTCCGCTCTTAGCGCTACAGATGCTCTTGGTCTCGACGTTCCCGTCTAGATCAAAGGTGGTCTCATAGTTGTCCTTGTAGTGAGCGGGCGCGCGGGCGGCGGGCGCGCCCAGCTCGTGCTCGTCGCGCGAGTACTCGTCCTTCGAGTCGCTCAGATGCTGCGACATCATGAGCGACTCGTTGTCTAGCTTAAGCGTGTTGTTGTTGTAGGGCGGGTCGTAATTGTCGTGCGACCCGGGACTGCCGGGCCGGGGGTAGTCGGCCGGGTCGGCGACGTTCGCGTTGGGGTCTAGCGGGTCGGGCTGGTGGGAGGCCAGCGAGGTGGGCGACATGGCTCCGCTGTTCTCGCCGGACGGCGATCTAGCAATTGCAATACACAAGCGCATGTCGGTGAGCCAGTGACACACATGCAACGAAAGAAAAGAAAACGACCATCATACATGGACAACATAATCGAACACAACATTTAACAGTGAATAGAAAAGCGTAACGGTACAGTGATGTAAAGTTTACATTAAAAAGAAGGAAATTAAAAATAAAGCTAGAGTGGCGTGTGATTTTCTAGACTAGTCTAGGCTTTGAGTCTAAGTGTAAAGAAAAAGCTATATATAGTAAAAAGTAGCTATTTATCTAAATAAAGAGTATAGAAAATATACATATATAAACATTTAAAACAGATATTATTTTCACCTGTCGTAGATAGAGCCGGAGCCGAAATGTTGCGATTGCGAGAGATTCCGATTCATAAGGTTCTCTTGAGCAGGGTCCACGAAGCGAAAAGTTGACACTCGACCGAATTTTAATAAACAGCCGTGCTAAGAAACAAAAATATAATGATGTGCTTATAAGAAAAAACTATTTAATAACATATTCTTCTATCCTGGCTATTATTGTGCTATCTAAGCACAATAATGGTTAAGTTTGCATATTCCGTGGCAAATAAACATAAAATATAATTAATTAATTACTTTTCATCCTTTTTTTTATAAATTTGTGTTGTTGGTAAGTACTTAGTGCCTACATTGGTTTAGAAATAAGAAAATTTAGAACATTTGAGGAGTGCCATGAATAATTACATAACACGTAGCGTACTACTCCCTTAAATTATAATATTCAAATTAAGGAAACTAAGTTATTAGGTAAATTAATTAATTAAAGTACAAGTGGAACGACAACGTATTATTTGTCGACGAATTCTGATTTCCCAATAAATCGCGATATTTGTTAATTATAAACATAATATCCTTTTCTATAAAATAGACAAATGATCTAAACCTACAAGTTTTCTTATTTAACAATATATTACATATAATGTAATGTATCGATTCATATATAGATGTGTAATTTATTGATAATATGTATGGGTGGACGGATAGAGAAAATATTCTAAGTAGTGGTTGCCAAATTAAATAGCCAAGGGAATAGGTACGCTATGAAAAGACGACGAACGGAGTCCGATGCCTGTGTAAATGTTTACAAGCCACAAGAGCCCTGTGTTGTGCGCATGTCGCGTTAATATTTTATTAGACAGCTACAACTTCGGCACGGTAAACCGCACATTAGTTATTAAGCAATATTCAATAATTGTTCTTATTAGTCGTAATTAAAGAAGTATATAGCAATGTTATACATGTTTATTTATAATAAAAGTGCTATGAGCCGGAGTTTTTTGATGCTGTATTCTGCACATATTAGTGTATTACGACACTCTTTCCCACTTTTCGACAATGCGTGATGGGTAGCGTACCTCAACCCCCCATACTGTCACCAGAACAATGAAAAAAATAAATATTCCACTTGTGAGAATCGAACTCACAACCATCTCATTATAGTGTATAGGGGTATTTTTAGCTAATCTCAACTTTTATTTTATTGCTTAAATATAAAAAAGGCGTTTAGAGTATAGTGACCAATACGAATCATGTGAATGTAACATTTTAAAAGTCGCAATAATACCAGACACTAACAGTTAAAAATAAGCGTTTACCTGTAATCTCTGTGAATGCATTGTCCTGCGCCCGTTCACATAGACGTGTGCGTCAGCGTGTAGCGGCGTCACAGTGTACCCGCCGCCGTCCGCCGCCGCCACCACGCAATGTCGAGACTGGATGGATGGCCCGTATAATTGCAGCGCTGTTCCGTTTCCAGAACCGATCTGATTGCAAACAATATCAACTTATATTATATAATAAGTATCGGAAATCATTCCTCAATAAAATATTATAAAACAAACTAATGAAATATAAAAGTATACCACTTAAAAATATGAACAGTTGTTAAAACATCTTTAAATTGGTATATATCTTAATCAGTTGCTTAAATGGGCGAATAACATGGTGCCCATACGCGATATCTAGCCTAGCTTCAAAATCAAAAAATCAATTAAAATCAAAATATTCTTTATACAATTAGGCCATTACAAGCCCTTTTGAATCGTCAAGTTACATAGAAATGTGTGTCGTGTCAGCCCTTCCAGAAAGCTACCAACGGCTCGGAAGGTTCTCTGTTGAGAAGAGCCGGCAAGAAACTCAACAGTTGCTCTTTTCAAAATATCAATAAAAGTAAATATATAACATAGCTTCCTGAATGAGTGCCAAAAGCATTTAATCCCACGCGCTTTTATAAAATATAAATACTTAAAGTTACTAATATTAACTTATTTTAAAATACAAATAATTAAAGTACATGTTGTGTCATATTTATCTAAATTGTAAATATTATATACTTCACTAGTAGCTGGACTTTGCAATAAATTCTTTAAATAACGGTGAAAAGTCTGTCAAATCCACAATTAATCAAATTATTAATCAAATCTATCAATAACAAGTTTAGACGGAAAGAAGAAGAACTTTCTCATTGCATTATTAATTCCCAGTATTACTGGAATGATTAACGTGATATTCCTATGTGAAATCCTTGTATTGAACTTTCTGTTTATAGTTACATACAAATATACAAGATACGCGCGTAAAAAGTAACCATTAATCGATAGTCGAGTACAAATCACCAATACAGTTCATTCATTATGACTACCAACATTTTTAAAATATACTTAATGATAACTTTAAGATAGAGACTACCTAGTAGTAGAGCTAGGTACCTGTTTTAATTCGCGGTGCGATGTACAGAAATGTGCTTTTGCCGTTCTCTCTTAGTGTTTTTTTTTTCATTTCAACGTAAGGCATTACAATTAAATTATGTTATCATAGTGTCGGTGTACAGAGTACATACATCTTAGGCACAATTATACCTTTAAAGGTGTCACCATAAAATATAACATCAGACTGTTCATTCTACTGAATACAAAACTGATGCTTGTATCCATAGATTTCCCTTTCCCTCAGCGTCACGCTGTATCCCGCAAATGGCAGGGTAGGCAGAGGGAAGTTGGGAACCTGGTGTTAAGACACTCCGTTCCACTCTCGTTTCCCACTTTCCGCCGAATTTGAGGCATGAATATTTAAATTGAAAATATTAAATATTTCATTTTCTCGAGTTATCGAACCCAGAACCTGTCGGTTCCAGACACACGCTTGTGCCGCTGCGCCACAACAGGCCATAGATTTCCGCTTAAATATTTTCTATTTCATTATCTACGTCAGTGGTAAAAGTTATAACAACTTTTTATTTCGGCTTGAAACCATAACTTCTGATTAGATGTATTAAATGCTTTTTAAATCGAAGAATATATTTATTTAAATTAAAAATCATTAATTTCAGTAGTTTCGAATATAATACAATTCTTGTAAAGCTTTTTAGCCCATACAGAATTTGAGTATATTAAATTTATTAATATTTTTCTCTTATTTTCATTTGAAAAATATTTACTCAAATATAATTTATGTATAACGAAAATGAAACATGATTACACCCTCATCAAATTGGATTTACTGCCGTGTGTAATAAAGGAACGCCAACGTAATATATTTTTACGAATATCTAAAAATCCACAATGTATTTTGCCCATGGCTCTTCGACATCTTACAAATTTTAGGTGATACATCCGTGCCATAATGGCAGTTTATAAAACAAGTGCGATTATTTGGATAAGTAACTAAAGAAATCTTGAATGTGCGAGTTGGCTACAACGGCCAAACTCAAAATATTCTTTATTTAAATAAATTTTGATAATTATATAATAGAATGTGGATAAAGATATCACCGGCTGAGGCAAATCTATTGAGAAAAGAAGAGAAAAGAAAATTCTAGCCACAGAGCTTTTAGTTACTATAACAAGATATAATACAAGTGGAGTTTCTATCCTTAGTACACCCTGAACCGTATCAAAAAAACTATGAATAAATTCACAGCGTCCGAGAACATACATACAACTGGCATAGATATTCAATATACATACAATTTGCAGGTCAAAGAGTAAAAGAGCAAAGTAGATTTAACGACAATAAACATAGATTTTGTACATAATTGATATAGGTTATGGTCACGATCCATACACTGGCTATAAAATATTATGCGTTTTGAATGCTAATATACGTCTACGTGTTTTTTTTTTTATATAGTTATTTCCGTTTAAGATAATTCAAAGGCGTCGATGGCAAATTGAATATACTGTCTATGATTGAAAACGAATAGAAATGAAATGCACGTGGATTGCGTTAAGTACGGAATAAGTGAAGTAGCAGTGTCTGTAAATCTCTGAAGGAAATAAAATAATACAATATCACTTGAGATGAGGGGTGGATTTTTATAGACGTTACATATATCATGTTTCGATATATGTATATCATTTAAATAGCCAATAATGTGTCTTAAATGTTTATATCTCTAGCAACCTCGTTGAACTTAAATTTCTATATGTTAGCGAAGTCATGGCCGTTGATGAAGCGTTTTAAGAGGGTCAAAGTATATATATATTTTTAAATTATTAGCTGAGTTTGTAAGTAAGATTTAGTCCAAAATGCGTCTTATTCTTAATTATAGGATAGAAGAGAATATACAGTTATATATCGTTTGTTTTATTTTATCAACGTTTAGGAAAATCAGTTTAAACAGTGTATATGTATATAAGTGAACTTATAAAGATTTTTTACTAACTATAAGAATGTCATTATAAATACATTATGTATTTATTTAGTCTATTTTCATATAATAAAGTAAACCAACGTACGTTTTACTAAAATATAAAAAACACAAAGGCGATTGAACACTAGCTGTACTCATTTGAAATTTAAAAAGCTTTCCAGTGAAATACGTTTTACAGGTACATTGAAATTCAAATATGATCAATAATTTTTTGTTCAATATGAAAGAGCATGAAAATGTTTTTTAATATTGAGAGATTTTCTCACGTGTCATGTTACTTTTTATTAAAAAGCAACGTTGTACTAAAGAATATTTACTGTAGAGATGTTTTTTATAAATTGCATTTGACACCCTCGAGTTTATATTGATTAAATGTATCTAGAAAGCTCGCTACTTAAGCTTCACTGCAATGCGCTTCGTTATGCTCTTCTGGGATATGAATTGTTTAGAAGATTTTGGCTAGACAGACTCTAGAGACAAATTTTATAGTTTAACTATTATTCTCTATTTTTTTTATAATTGTATCATACAAATAATTTATTGTAGGCCTTTAATTAGGTATTACTTTAAAACAGAACCATAATATTGTTTTCAATAGAAAATTATCGATAAGGAGGTCGTCACTTAGTAGCTTCCCTCCATGCATTTTTTAATAAAATATGAATGCCTACCTCAACAACATCTGTGATTCGTACACGTCGACCATTTTCTAAGACTGTCCCTTCAGGAGTTACTTCTACCAGCATGGGTTCATTGCCGGGCCGCGCGCTGCCCGTGCCCGCACCAGTCTTTTTCTTTCTTCTTCGGGGTTGGGCATCTGATGGTCGTCGTCGCACGTGGAACATGATGGAGCCTTCACATACAAGAGGATTAGTTTATTTTACAGATATGTAAAATATCAATGTATAAGAAAGTACGTATATATAAATAATAAGCCACACCACTTTTCTAGATTTTTGACAATTAGGTCCGAAGAATGGAATCCTCCCTTTTACTTCAATACAGTTTTGAAGAAATATCAATGTTATTTCTAGTATAATTTCAAGCTAACAGCTATAATATATAAAGATTGACACATGAATTTTAAACATTAAAAAATACTTAAGATAGCTTGGCTTAACTTACATATAATTTATATCTTTAACAATTGTCTTGTTGGTCTTAAAAATATTACAAAAATTATTAGTATTTATAAGTCCAAAAGACAAAGCCATTTCTTAAAATAATAATTTAGGCAGTTCTTTTTGAAATTGGTAAAAAAAAATGGTTAAAGCCGAATCTGCGTTCTCACGGCGACGATACAGGCTCATTATACACTCCTGAAACTGTAGATTTGTATCTAGTGTCAACATCATTAGTGAATGGCGTCTGCGTCAAATGATAACGTTCATGCTATCGAATTCCACATATGCTTCTATCTTTATATTAGACATTTCATTTACATATAATATAACAAAATACAAGCATTTTCAGTTAAAATAAGGTTTATTATATGTTTGTACTACAAAAAAGTCAGAACTCTGCTTCTAACAGTGAATCATTCACAATAAAACATGTAACTTTATATGTGTACTCTATTTTTCTATTGAAGTTCTGCTCCGTTAATCGTAGACCGTCTGTAAATATACCGATATAATGACATACTGTTGACTCTTAAAGGTTACCAAAACTTGACTGTGACTTTCAAACAAAATAAATCCGAAACAAATATTACGTACTTTTTAAACAAAGCTTTTAGAGACAAATAAAAATGTATGATTTGTTAATAGCAGTTATAAGATGATTTTTGTAATTATTTAACGTTATGATGAACACTTTAAAACGTTAAATAATTACAAAAAAAATAGTAAATATTTCAATTAAATTTGATCGACGAGAGATTCTTCTTAGTAACCTATAATGACTTTTTTTTCTTATATATTGCAAAAATCTACGGGTCCTCAATTTTGACGGGTAAGTTATTTTAAGGAATAATTAAAAAAGCTCATATAATTTATAAACTAAAAATTACGTTTTAATCTGTAATAGATTGTTTTTACTTCAATCACTACATTTATGTATTAGTATACAACAGTTACCAAAATGGTATTTCACGTGACATTCAAACCACTATCATTAAAATAGTTTTTTCTTATATACATAAATATATTTGAAGTAATGCAATTGAAGTGAACAGAAAATACCACACATCAATAAAGTACAGTATATATGTCACAACATTAAATCGATTTCCATTACTAAGGTAGTTATTTAAACTTCTCAATGTTATTCACAAAAGTTTTAATTTTATGTCTTTATTTTTTAATGTACTTCTGCTACAAAAGTCAGTATTTTATGGCTGATATTTGTTTTCTCGACACTGGGGAGCTAGCAATTACAATTTGATAAATTGATTTGTGATATTTTTAACAGTAAAATATAGGCATTATTATGAAATTGTCTCATAAATTAAATTTGTTAATGAACGAAGAATTTACAAAATGAACAATAAAATTTCTAAAGGTGATTTAAATTAAATAAACCTTAAAAATATATACTTTTTATAGATGAAATCATATTAAATTATGAAAGCAACAATACAATTGTGTGCGTTTGTTACCGAGTATAACTTCCTTCTGGCCGTGTCGCAGTCGTGAACTAAATGATCGGCTATAAAGCATATCGCAGTATTAGCAAGATTATAGTGTAGGCCATGATCAGCATAAGGCGCGTAGACAGTATGTTACTTCAAACCAACGCGCCACACGACGGTCTAATTGTGACTGGTGGTAAGTCTACTACGTCATGTTCAATTGATCAACTATCGATATCATTCAAATGAAAATACCATAGTTTTCATAACCACGAATTTTATCTTATTAATAACTAAATTATATATCGGAGGTAAATATATAAATTAGTCTATATATTTTCATAGTAAAAATGGTCGCTGACATCACCACAATGAATCATTTATGTGCTTTAAACGGCAGCCATTCTATAATATATTATAAAGTCGACTACGACTATATATGCATTTGTACGCAAGACTCGCTGACACTTTGTATGCTGGGATGAGTATGGACCATGTGAATTCAAAAACAAAATTACTTGACAAATTAACCTTCAAAAAATATTGTAAGATGGAGACAACACTTTCTATGTATGACATAAAGACACTAATGTATTAATATAACATACAATTAAAATTAAATATAAAAAAAAAACAAATGTAAAATATATCATATTAAAATTTTTCAATGGAAAATGTTTTTATTTTTGTTTTTTACTTTTTCATGAAACATCATAAGTTTTTACAATATTATAACAATGAGGCGAGTGTTGACCGCGGGCGTCCGACGTCCTTGTGAATAAAGGCTTGTATGATGGTTACGTGACATGTAGGGTTCTACTAATTGTCTCACTTGTTGCTCTTTAACCACCACCACGCGACGGTATAATTACTCAACTTCAACCGTAAGTCTCAAGCGGATAAATGATGAAAAAATTAAAATCGATGTATAATACAGTATTTAATAACATTTAGAGTATTCATTAACACTTTAACTTGCGAATATCTTATCATATAAACCGACATAAATTGTTTAAAAAAGTAAATTTTAAATTACTATTTTAAGTTACTTTATATATTCAAGTCGCATATCATAAGTTTCGCAAAAAAAAATCTTAATAAGCAACGATAGAATTTGCAATTACCCATTCTATATTGAATGGCTCACGGCTACTTTAAGTTTTTAAATTTAAAATACGGATTTGTCAACATAATTTACTACTTATGGTTATTTTTAAGTACAAATCGTATACAATTTTAACAATTTGAGAGTTTCAACGTCAAAATTTTAATCTAAACTGGATCATCGATCCACTAAAAGCAGGAGTGGCTAGTTCATTGTCCATATGTATAGCACATAAACATAGAGTAGTAGTAGTGACCTACTAACAAAATACGTCATTCAAGAACACGATCTAGGTACGCCTGGCAGTTATACTAGAATTTAAATAAAATAAGTAAAAAATTGCCTTTATAACAATAGTTAATACGACTGAAGTTTCAAAAATGTTTTATAGAAATATCATGATAATATCTGTCAGAGCCAAGAAGCTTTAAGATAAAAAGTATTCAAGCATCTACCGAGCGTTATTCTGTAACAAGAGCCACTCAACGCTGCAGCGGAATAAGCAAAATATGCTAGATATCATACTGCATTTCAATTGTTTATTTAAAATGTAAAACTATTACAAACATTTTAAAATATTCATACTTATTCATCATGTAAAATTATTTGAAAATTATTTGTATATCTAGATATTGATGCTTGTCGTAAGCGCAACTGATTTCGGATTCCGTCCCCACTCGAGGAAATAAAATACATATTTAATATTTCCATGGTAAATATTTAATGTTTTCACTTCTTCGCCCCGATCACAACGCCAGGCGTTGAGTTCCGCCACTCAGGACACAATGCTTTAAAAGGTTTCCCGACGGAAAGTAAGAAACGGAACGAAGTATCTTTACAATAGTTTCCCAAGTTCTCTCTACCTACCCAGCCATGAGCTGTATCTTACAGCGTGAACGAAACGAGAAGCTGAAGAAGATGTATTACATAAAACGCAAAACATAACTAGTAAAATAAGATTTACGTAAACGCTTAAATCACAAAGTAGTACCGAAAATTTAACCAAAAACAATTTACTAGCTGAAACTATTATATTACTTATCGTCTGACACGTGTTGTTTTACACCGAAAAGTTTACATATAATATGAAGCTACCATCATATTGAATATAGTGTTATATTACTTTAAATACAAGTAGTATATAAAAGTAATTTATATAACTACCTTTTAAAGAATTTACTTATCGGGCTTTTGGCAACCTTTTAGACGCCAGCTCTTTCACTTAAGCGTTAAGAGACCTTTTAAGTCACAGTTGCAAGGATATAAAAGGTATAGCTATGTATCACGGTCAAAATGTTTTATCTGTCTTTCCAGGTTTTACATAATCACTTTTATATTGGCGCTGCAATGTTTAATATTTATAATATCTCAAGGAAAACAAATACGTAAGCTTTGGATACATTTACTGTACTCAATTTAAAGTAATCTTAGTTCACACAAGTAGAATCCAACATAGTTTACCCCACTAGCGACACTCTTTATAGCTAATATTAGTATTTTTTCTAGAAGCATCACTTGAATAAAAAATGTAGAATCCACCCACCCACATTCCAATAAACTGATAATTTACCAGTTATAATAACGAGTCGGTCGAGCTACATACTTTGTGAAGCCGACAATTGTTAATGAAATAAGGTTACTTATTCTTCGAATACATGTAAAATTCTATTGAAATATTAGCCACCTAGCTCGCGGCTTCACCAGCTTGAACTATATAATTATTTATTTACTAATCTCAAAAAGCTGTTTACGAAACTCAAAATTATAAATAAGAAAGTTTATCTTTCATGTTCACGCATGTAACAGGGTAGATAGAAGAGACTTATACGCGAGGGTCCACATCCATCAGGCCGACGTTATATTACAAATCCTGAAAGTTTTTCTACGCAACATCCAATATGTACGTACACAAATGGTACCAGGAAAGAGAGATTTAGAGTTGCTTTGACAGTTATGAAAGCTTAATTATATAATATTTTCTTAGAAAATATTAAATATGACGTTATCTATTACCAGACATTTAGTAAAGTTTGTATATGTAACGCCAGCCAGACACATTTAAACCCTAATAAACTACAACCGCCTACAAACATAATATAGGTGATATAATATATGTTTTAACAATGTGAATATTTTATTAATTTTATAAAATAATATGAAGAAAATCACAATTTTTATCTTTATAGGTTCGTATAGCTTTTAAATTTTCGAGATATTATGGGTTGAGTGGCGGATCTCGCCGTCTTATTATCAACCCACAAACGTGTAAAACACAAGCTGTGCCACTGCGCCGCTACTTCCTCAAATAAAATATAAAAGCATATCATATAAATGATACTTATTGAAGTATCAAACAATATAATAGTTACGTCAAAAGGAACATAAAAACTTAAACTAAAAGTCCTAAGCCAAATGTAAAGTTTTATTATCCTTAGCTTTAGTGGCATATAACGTAATAGACGTTGGGACGTGACCTTTACAGAAGTAGGACGTGATCTGTTTGTAACGTAGTTTTCGGGACTCCGCCGATGTAGAGTACAAATAGCGTTTCATTTTGTATAAAACCCAAGTGACAGTTCAATTTTAACTGATTCGTGAAGAATACGTCTAGTTACAATCAAATTTTATAATATAAATTGCTATAAAATAAATACAATATTCAAACATATTCATCACTGTTGAAACTAAAACAGTTAGTATAAGTGTTTTACTATTAAAATTTAATAAAATATAAACATAAAATAAAAAAATACAGGAATAACTTCAAAAGCAATGTCCACATAAAACATTTTATAATAATGTCTATTTTAATAAAAATTCAAGCTAAAACGTATTGCTATCAATCATAAAATAGTTAATATACCGATTAGGAGCGTGCGTGACAAACGACCATCAAAGACAGGCGACGAGCTCCGTTCTTCCATAAGCAGTAATAATCCCTAAAGTTACGATTTACTAACAAAGACGTACATCCACCCTTTGCAAGCGCAATGCTTCGTTTACTTTCACATCACGTGTACTTGCTTAATTTTCGGATATTCCTCGCGCCATTACAAAGTGTTAATTATCTCTCCCTCATCAACATTTTAAGCATCAATCAATTAAATTAAATTAAAAAAGAACAAAAACATATATTTGAAAGAGATTGTAAATTCATATAGTTAATATTTAAATAACCTATTGTAATTGCGAACAATGTCGAAAGCTGAATAAATTAAGGAGTACAAAGTACATGTCGTAGTATATCCCTAAACCCATAGCTAGTAGTAAAGGTATTATAGAGATTAGGGTATTAGTTATGCGTAAGCTTAATAGAGCTTTACATTATACTAGCTTTTACCTGCGACTCCGCCCGCATGGTCCAGTGGGAATAATTACTGTTTGACACATTCTAAGAGAAAATAATATATCGAAAATACTAACGTGAAGACAATCCAAGACGAAAACAGATTAATGCGCTTAATATTATGTATAGGTATATAATTGTAGGTAAGCGCCTAAGCGCCGCAAAACGTACAGTACGTACCACGCGCTATGCAAAGAGCTCTGTTCCTGTACTTCAAATTATAATATCCTATAAAATACTTATTTTATTGATATGATTAAGTACTATTTATCTAAATAAAAGATACAACGTTTTTATCTTATTCAATTAGAGAAGGAATTTAATTATGGTTCATGTGTGGTTTTTGCGTAGCTTTACAGTATTTACACAACGCAGGCAAGGAAGCTCTCGACTTTTGTTTTTGTGATCTTATCTTCATGTAATGTAGTCTATATTTTACAAATGCAACCAGTAGTTCTTAAAACTAGTGCATTTAACAAAACTCTTTTCCTTTATAATATTATAGTAGAGTCTATAGTATATTACATACATGTAAGTATAAATACAGATAAATATAATAAAATTCTCTTAAAATCTTATTAAAAAAAATGTGTTAACTTTTACAAAATAATATTGCCTTAAACTAAGTATACATATAAGTGCCTCTATATCTGTAAACAGGCACAAAATTAGGTACAAATCACACATCACCTTTAAGATCCTTTCTCAGCTAATATACGATCTATTTGTCTCGTGAGGCTGTTTTATAAGGTTACTGAAACGAGTATTCGAAGCGAGTAGCTATTCGCATGGACTTTTGTGATATAATATTAGAAATTATAACATTATAAAATAAATTATTTAACAAAATTACTTCAATTAAATACCTAAACTGCTGTGACGTATTATAACAAAGTGAAGAATATAAAATGCCTATTGTGGAATAAAAAGCTTAAGAAAAATATTAGCATCAAATAAATTTATTTAATTTAAAAAAAAGAAATTTTAACTGTACATAATCTGAAAATAATATTACATTATGAGTGATCTCACTAAAGCTAAAGGTCAATTGCTTGTACACCCCGACACAAAGTTCTATAAAAATGGCATTTGTCGAGGGAAACAAACCTTCTTTATATCTTTTAGTTTTTATATTACCAAAATATTTAAGTTGAGAAGTCCCCGTTAGATAAGAAAGTGAACGAAATCATGCGTAGCAAAGTTCAAAACAAGTTTGTGACTTACGAGTGAACGGCGAAAGTTAGTGCAAGCTAAGCTTTGGCCTTAGGAGATCATGAACACTTTTGTAAACTTTCGCGACATAAAACTTTCAAGGACGTTATTATGCATATCGATTCGGCGAAACAACGGGCATCGAACTGCGAAACGAGTTAAAAATACCAACACAGGCAAGTGGACCGGCATCTGCGGACACACCGGTCGAACTACTCGGCGGTGCCACATGCGTTTGTTTACTATCGGCTTCGATCACGGCGGTAGCGAATAAAGCGTCCGAATTCACTACAGGGTACTCTCGCGAGTTCTAAAAAATAGTTGGTCTGGTCGAACTTACGACGAATGCCCCAATCCATTTCGGAAAGGTGCGCGAAGCGGGCGGCACGCGGCGCGACGTCTGCGAGACTACTGCCGCGTCCTGCCGCCCGCGCACTCCCGTTCATATGTTCCCATTGTGAGCCACAACGAGCATTGTCCGCTCCAGAAGTCTACGCGCGAATAACTTAAGTCAGCCGAGGAGTAGGGAGCTTTACTATCAGTATTAGTAAGTGAAATCATGATTCTACAACATGCGAACGTCTTATTGTATTATAGTTATTTAGTTAGCAAGAAGATACCAAAAAAGTTTATTTAACTTATGGCTTACTTTGCACAAACATATAAGTTTAAGAATAATGATTTCACATAAAGCCAAGTTAGACACACATAATCGACATGTTCCTATCTTTTTGGGATTGACATTGATTGGGATTCTATTATTAGCATCGTATTAACAACCGCCTCGTTTACAGTCAGATTTTATACAATTGACAAATTAATGCCTTTCAAGAGTATTATAATAGGTTTTTCTAATAGAAGTTACAACAAGCTTTTAATATACTACTTTTGCCAATGAATATATTTATTTTAAGATTTTACAGTTCTTATATGAATCTATTGAGCAGCAGCAGAAAGATCATAAAGATACAAGTTGAACAACTTAAATCCAACTGCTCCAAATATTTGGAAAGTAAACTGAAATGGCACTCTAAAATGACATTCAAATTATAACAACTCAGCTTAGGTACATTAAATGTGAGATGTTTTTTAACATTGTGCATGAATGACTCGGAATCATTTTATTTTATTATAAATTATTTATAAAAGTTTTCATTCTATTCATTTGAATTAATATTATTAATATCTTTTTACAAAAATATTTATTAAATGCAATAATTTCAATTTTGAATAATCATTAATACGAGAGCCACTCCAAATGCAAACTTAAATTAAGACAATAAATATTTAATGTCGTGATACTGTTTTGATTTAGTCTGATGTTACAACTTGATGTATAATGAATGCAGGAAACGTAAAGTTAACTTCATTAAAATTCAAATGCTCACAAACTGACGACTGGCAATGTAATTCCAAATTGCTTTAAGATAAAACAGAATAATTTATGTAATGACACTCATATAGTTTTAAAAGTAAAATATGATTGTACGCCTTAACACAGTAACCCTCGTACATTTATAAGAATGTATTGTTCATGTCAAAATACGCACGATCTATACCAGACGAAAATCTTAATATTTTACTTATTACTAAACAAATAATTACTAAATAATACGTTATTTCAAGAAAAATATTTTAAAACCTTTATTAATGTATGCTGTATCTAAAATCCAAATAAAGTATGTCAATAAGAGCCGTGCAAAGTCGAAGTGGATTATGAATCCTCCGGTTCGGTACCACTCTATTATATACATTTTTCAGCTTCTCGCTGTATCCCACGCGTGGCAATATGTACGGTAGAGGGAACTCGGAAATATAGCGTTTAGACAATCCGTTTCCATGAAGATATTCGTTCTCGACATTCCGCCTAATTCTTTTAGCATTGTTTATTGAGTTATAGTACGGGATCCCCTGAACTATTTTTACCATTTATTACTAACAAGCTGATTTTTCGTGAGTAGCTTCATTTCGACTAGACGCCCAACTTTTTTCCTTACAACAATTTTGGTTAATGGTAGCTACTAGGGGTAGCAGGGATGAAATGTGTTGATTTGACGAATTTCAAAAATTTATTACTAACTGAATTTTTCTTCATTAATCGTCAAGATAATTATCTAAATAAACCGAGAAAATATTTGTCCTACAAAATTCAAGGTTTTGTCAAAGAGTCCCCCCTCTCCAACATGTATTATTAACAAGGTCATGAAAAATAATTACTAACCATCTAATTTTTTTTCTATTATTTAGGAAGTATTTATGTAACTTAACAGCCACATTGTCCTACAAATTGCGTGGTACAACATCCTGGTCCTACGCTCAAAAGTTGTAGTACTAATACTAGATGTAAAAATCATTACTATCAAGCTGAATCTTCGTGTATAGCTTCACTTCAATGAGACGCCCAACAACTTCCTGTACGAAAATTCTCGATTGTGGTTTATAACTAAGGTAGCAGGGATACAAAATGTTGATTTGACGAATTTCAAAAATTTATTACTAACCAGATTTTTCTTTGTTAATTCTCAAGATAATTATTTACATAAACCGAAAAAATATTTGTCCTACAAAATTCAAGGTTTTATCAAGGAGTTCCCCCATGTCCAACATGTATTATTAACAAGGTCATGAAAAAAATAAAGTTGTTTTCAGTCAAACTCGTATTTTATTTAGTGAAAATAAAATAAAAAGAGTTATTGATTATAACCTTTCTTGTTATCATGAAGAAGCTGACACCAAAATTGTGTACCACGTTTGTCAACTTAATTGTAACTATAATGTGGAGATACATTGTACAGATTCTGATATTCCAATAATAATGTTGGCAAATTTCAAGTATTTAAAGGATCAAATTCAAATAATAATCAATTTAAGCACAAGTAAAAAAAAAATGTACTTAAACATAAATGAAATTTACGCCAAGCTTGAAGATCAATTATCTTGTTCACTTGCCATATGCCACATTTTTACAGGGAATGATTATAATCCTGCTTTCTTTCGTGTAGGAAAGAAGAGACCTTTCTGCATTTTAAAAAAAAATTTCAAGAGGCTTTTATTAAACTCCTACGAAGCGATCATACAGTATTAACAACTTCAAATGAGGTAGTTCGAATTATTGAAGAGTATGTATGTAGATTGTACTCGTTAAAAACAAAAAATGATATCAACCAAGGACGGTATGAGTTGTTTGAAAAAGGATATAAATCAAGAAATGAAAATGAAGATGTTTTAAAAAAATTTTGTAGGATATGACCCTTCCAGTTTACCACCAACAAAACAAGAATTGTTGCAACAAATTAAAAGAACAGTATTCATCTCCAATGTATGGTGTAATGCACATATGCGCAGTCCCACCGACAAATTACCAGAAAATTATGGATTTACAATAATTGATAATAAATATCAATATTATTGGTTTGATGGTCCACAAAGCCCATCTTTTGAAGAAATATCTTCTGACTTACTAACTACTGAAGGTACTCTATTAAAATAATTGCTATTTATTTATTAATTATTCGGCGATTTATTAATTATTTCATGTTATTACAGAGTCACACGTCACTAATGAACAAAGTGACGAAGAGGGAGAAGAAGATGAGATTAACACTGCTAGCGAAGATGATGAAGATTTTTCAGATGAATCTGATGAAAATTAATTTTTATTTGTTTATATACATTACCCAGATTTTTTTTACATTAGAAAATAAAGTTATTTTAATTTCAATAAATATGTTTTCATTTACGCTGTGTTACAAAGAAAAAAACAAAAATGACAATTCTTGTCGGACTAGCAATACATACCTGTTTTTTTGTAGGACATTGTTTTATTTGGACGAAAAACATACTAGCCTATCACGTGATACTTTTGTCCTACGGTTACTAATAAAAAAAATGGTCTTGTTGCATTGACAACTTTTGAGCGTAGGACCAGGATGTTGTACCACGCAATTTGTAGGACAATGTGGCTGTTAAGTTACATAAATACTTCCTAAATAATAGAAAAAAAATTAGATGGTTAGTAATTATTTTTCATGACCTTGTTAATAATACGTGTTGGAGAGGGGGGACTCTTTGACAAAACCTTGAATTTTGTAGGACAAATATTTTCTCGGTTTATTTAGATAATTATCTTGACGATTAACGAAGAAAAATTCAGTTAGTAATAAATTTTTGAAATTCGTCAAATCAACACATTTCATCCCTGCTACCCCTAGTAGCTACCATTTACCAAAATTGTTGTAAGGACAAAAGTTGGGCGTCTAGTCGAAATGAAGCTACTCACGAAAAATCAGCTTGTTAGTAATAAATGGTAAAAATAGTTCAAGGGATCCCGTACTATTACGGAAAGACGTGAAAATAATAAATATTTCATATCTTCGGGATACAATCGAAACTAAAACCAGCCCCAAGTTTGTACCTCTGCGCTATGACAGCTCTCGTCTTTATCTCAACTTTATTGTACACGAAATATTTTACCGAAAAATCATTTACTACCTACCATAAACAAATGGAATTGAAACACGAATCAATGTGATAGTAATTTCTTATTGACCTGATAAACAACAAACATTCAACCAACCAAGAATTAAGAACCGATACTTCTATATTCTCATATATATTTAACAAATCACTTAATGAAATAAAACCTAAGAACAAGTCGATCAGTATAATAAAGTCATTAAAAATGGAGACCATAGCGAAACTGCAACGCAGCTTTAGACTATCATTGTTATAGTTGAGAGGTTGATCTTCGCACAGAGAAAAAAATATATTTAAATTGCTTTTGAAAGAGCTTGGTATGATTCATCTAGTCTAGTATGCAAACAAAGCGAAATAACCCTAAAGTAGTATATAAATTAAAAACTGAAAGCTGCATATTAAAGCATAATTGTTTTAATATGTATTTTATATACTTATTCAAATACAATAAAATATGATACACCAACTTGAGAACAACAAAAAATATATATTTAGCTAAAAAACCTGACATCTCTGCAATGTCATCTGAACCTTTTTTTATTATATGGTTATTCGACATTCACAAAGTCACATATTTTTCTTTAATACAAGTTATTTTATTTAAATATCACGTGTCTTTCTTATATCCAATGACCATTTATATATAGTATTTGATACCAGAGATAGGCTCGGGGGCTACTAGCAAATCTCCTTATTAGCCACCGGCTACTACCACTATAATAAGGGATTTTAATACGTAAGCTTCATAATTTATTTAAACTTTCTAGCAAAATATATATGTTTAATGTATATACATTTCGATCGCCGACGACACATTCAGCCATGCATTTTATATTACTAGAGAGTAGAAATTAATAATGAATACCCCTGAAAACTGTAACCGACAGGTTCTGGGTTCGATCCCCAGTCGAGGAAATGAAATATTTAATATTTTCAATTTAAATATTTAATGTTTCATTTCTTCGCTCTGGTAATAAGGCAAAAGCGCGGGTTAAGTTCCGCCACTCAACACGCAATGCCTTAAAGTTGGCGGAAAGTGGGGAACAGAAGTGGAACGGAGTGTCTTAACACTAGGTTCCCGGGTTCCCCTGCCTACCCTTTCTCGTGCGGGATACAGCGTGAAGCTAAAAAGAGAAAATATAGTAGTAATAAGAAATATGAAAATATGAAACATTACTCACTGCGGTGTGGGTGCGCCATTACGATCGCGAGCGGACATTCGTCGTCTTCCAATACATATTCCAAATTGTCAGCCGTATCAACCTAAGGGATAAAGATATTTTAATAAAAGTAGTTTCACATTTTGAACTTGGTGTACCTACACACAGCTTAACGGTGCGCTTTCTCTACAAGAGTGGAACAATGAAAATAATATAATTATTCCACCAAAATTATTTTTGTCAATTCCATCCGAATCGCCAATGAAAAAAAGTATAATTGTTATTCGCACTTGTAATTAACTAATTAATAACAATGATTTCTTACTGACTGAAATCTGTCGCCGATGTATTATATTAGCATCGAATGATACTTTTTTTTTATTTTATTTTTTTAGCTTCACGCTTTATCCCACACGATGCAGGGTAGGCAGAGGGAACCCGGGAACCTAGTGTTAAGACACTCCGGTCCACTTCCGTTCCCCACTTTCGAGGCATTGCGTGTTGAGTGGCGGAACTCAACGCCGCGCTTTGCCTTATTACCAGAGCGAAGAGAAGAAATGAAACTTTAAATATTTAAATTGAAAATATTAAATATTTCATTTCCTCGGCTGGGGATCGAACCCAGAACCTGTCGGTTACAATCACACGCTTGTGCCGCTGCGCCACGACAGGAATCGGAATGTTATTTAGATTTATTTTAATAAATAAGTCAGATGCATAAAAGAGTAAAAGATATAAATCATCAGCATCGATTATCAACATCGATCAACAAACATTTCAATTTGATTGCTAATCCGAACTACTACGCCCCAAGAGTTCTTAGGTTAGGTTCTTTTAATATGAGTCTATATAAAAACACCAGTCGATACATCAAATATAAGCTATCAAAAAAGTCTTATTTGGAATATACTTATGATAAATCTGTAACTGATTTACATGCTGCCTGTACATTGAAGATATATAATAAAAAAATCTTACAAAGGAAGCGCGTCCCTTTTTATTTATGCAATAGTGATTTATAAATATATAAACGATTTAAAATTTATAAGTTGATTACGATAGATTAATATATTTTAAAATACTAGCGACTCACTCGCTTCTTTGCCCGCTTAGACTTTGTAGCAAATTTGTCGATAAATAACTTTGATATAATATTGATATACTTTTTATTTGAAAATCGATTGAGATAAAATAAATATTGAATACAAAAAATACAAACAAACGCCGATGCGTTTCTTAAGAGACAAAATTTAAACATTTAATTTAATTTGAGGCCTGTCGTGGCGCAGCGGCACAAGCGTGTGACTTTAACCGACAAGTTCTGGGTTCGATGCCTAGTCGAAATATTTAATATTTTCAATTTAAATATTTAATGTTTTATTTCTTCGCTCTGCTAATAAGGCAAAGCGCGGCGTTGAGTTCCGCCACTCAATACGCAATGCCTCAAATACGGCGAAAAGTGGGGAACGGAAGTGAAACGGAGTGTCCAAACACTCGGTTCCCGAGTTCTCTCTGCCTACCAAAAAAAAAGATTTAACATTGAACAATTTCGACATATATACATTTAACAATTTACGGAGCGCACATGGCCGTTCTCGACACAAGTTTATTAAAAATTTTTATTTTTTTCTTCCCTTCTATAGTTTTTATCGTGATTTAATATAATTTATAACCAACCAACGTCGATTAATGGGTAACCCAATGCAAAAATATATTCAAATCTAAGTAGTATTTCCCGAGATTTTTGCATGCAGCCAATACAAACTTTTAATATCAGTATAATAGATTCTAGAATAGAAGTAAAAATGCATTATATAAATAAATTTTGCGTTTCACAGGATAGGTGCACGCAATACACCTCTATTTTTAGTTCGTATGTGTCATACATAAAGTCTGTAAAAAAATGTGATTCATATACTTGCAAAAATTTTAACTTAAGGTTTAATGATTGGGTAGATTATTTTAAAAAACTGTGTAATGATAATTTTATAAATAATAATAATAATGGTTTGTATATCATATTAATTGTTTGGCGACGTGTATGAATTTGTATACATGTGTATGTTTCTGTTTATATGTATTTGTTTGGTCTACTTCTCTTAATTTAATTCTTAATTTATTAATATTTTATTATTCTATATAACATGGTTTAACAGAACGTTATAAATATAAGATTTTTAATTAAATATCTTTAATTGAGGCCATCGTGGTCCAGGAACCCAAGCGGGTGACTCTGGGTGCGACATATGTGTTACATGTAATCAAAGCCCATTTAGGGGAATTTAACATTTAAAAAAATTATTTGATTGCTACGAAACGAAAAAAAAAATGCACTATTAAGTTTCGCTTCTTAGCACGCAATACCTCAACAATTCGACGAACAGCAAAGAACGGAGTGTTTAAACTAACCTATCTGTCGTTAATCGCTCGGGATAGTTATACAAGCTCCACAAACCTGCACAATGCAGTAGTGGTGCGGGTCGTGCCTGGACAGCGCGTACTTGTCCAGCATCTCGCGCACGACGGCCGCCGCCGAGTCGCCCACCGACAGCAGCAGCGTCTTGTACGGCACGTCCGGGCACAGCGACGACCCGTAGATTTTCAGCGTACCACCTTGTGAGCAATATCATGTCATTGTTATTTTGTTTATATTATAAAAATATGGTTGAATTTAAATTTCTATAATAGAATTATTATAAAAAAAGCAACACATTTAAGTTTGGATGCGAATAATTATAAAAAGTTGTTTATTGGACAAATATCTATCAAATTAAAACGGCATTACATAATTTATATGATAAAAAAAAGCTTGTCGTGAGATTAAACTGACTGGTAGAATATTTTCAGTTCTAGACCATTTATTATATAATTTTCTGTCGTTTTCTGTCGACGTTTAAACGCAGAGTAAAGTACTCAAAACGCAAATGTTATTGCCATATCGCTACTCGAAGATCGTGCAGAACAATACACTAATAATCAGGTAAGGTAGAAGGGAGTTTGTACTACTCACCTTGCTATGCAAGATACAGTGTGAAAACCAATAGAAAAAATAAATACTGACCAGTATCTGGTCCACCGTCTTTAGACCGGAATTGTTGCAATTTTCTCTCGAGTTTCTGTTGACGACGTCGACGCATAACCGCCTCCGGGTTACTGATGCTTCGGGTGAAGGATGTTTCGGGCAGTTCTAAAACAAAATATTATTTATTTGCTCAGTTCTACCAATAAAAAAAGACAAAATAGAAAAAAATAAGCCTGTAATACATTAGTTTGCCAAAAAATCTGTGGATTCGATTCCTACTCGAGGAAATGAAATATTTCATGTTCTTTGGTAGGCAAAGCACGGCGTTCAGTTCCGCCACTCAACAGGATACGCCTCAAATTCGGCGGCAAGTAGAAATCAGAATGGATTGTCATAATCCTAGGTTCCCAAGTGCCCTCTGCCAATGAAGAATTAAAAAAATATACTTATTTTCTAATATATATTTCTGACACACTACAATATTGTATAAACATAAAAATAGTATATAAACATAACTTCCTATAACATAATTTACCTGTATATAATTTTTCGGCAACTGGTCGATTTTCATCATTAGTGTCAGATTTTAATCGCGATAACTTTTCTTTCTTTTTAAGTTCTTTCTTTTCACGTTTCGATAATTTTCGTTTGAAGTTTTGGTCAGCTTTTTCATTAACCGAAGACAGTGAAACCTGTGAAATAATTAATGTATTTTAAGTAAAATAAAATATTTTCTCGCTGTTTTTAAGTGTTATTCCACACTTAGGACAGAAAATACTAAACTTAAATTTAAAAAGCGTATAAAAATTTCGAACGAAGCAGGATTTGAACCCGCGCTTCTGGAAAACCGTTGAACGGTTTTCCAGAGGCGAAATCTTGCTTCGTTCAAAATTTTTATACGCTTTTTAAATGTATTTTAAGTAAAATAAAATATTTTCTCGCTGTTAGACAAAAAGCAGCGTTAAGCCATTCCATAACTATGTCTCACATTCGGGCTATGTATCAATCCGTTTTTTTTATTGTAAAACTGTCAACACAAATCAAAATGCAATTAGGTACAATTTTCATACACATCATCATATAAGTTTTAAACTTGTGTTTAGACTTGTCAGTGTGTCTGTCTGTGCCACCGTAACTCCTGAATAAATGAACCGATTTCAGTGACTTGAGTGATTTAAGTGATTGTTCATAGCTATTTTAAAGAGTTACAAGTACTTCGAGAGAGGTATTTCTTTTTGGGTCGGTTTTATTTAATATTTTAAATTGTTTTATTTTTTATTCCTTAAAACGTCTTGAAAAACAATGCTAAAAATTATATTTGCGTAAGTCACACATGTGTAAAGCTTGCAACTTTTTTCGTTTTCCTTTCGAAAACAAAATCTCTATTCTTTTTAGTGCAAAAAAGTCTATTTATGTAAGTTACTGTTTAAATTCAAACTTAATATTATTTCTTTGGCTATGGGGCCATGACCATGGATCAAAGTATTTTTAATTTAAAAAGCTTTCGCTTTAAATATTAACACTTAAAAATTACTGAAGTGCCTGTTAAACTGTTTATTTTAATTTTAAGCACTTAACGCTTTCTAATCGTGTTAGAAATATTTTTTTTTTCTTTACAAGTGTGGTAACGGTAATTCTATGGAATTATCTTTGGGGAGCGGAAACTTGTGAACATCTCGTAATTGTTACCCTGTGATGGAAAAAACATAAATAAGTTGTAACATGCGTATAAAAATTTCGGAATAGCTTGATGAGAACGTATGGTTTAGCGGTCAGAGCGCTCGGACGGATTTCAAGATGCGCGGTTCAAATCCTGCTACGAACAATTTATTTATATTATACGTTTACGTTACGATACTAAATAAGCATATAAACGCTGTACAGATAAATATTGTTGTTGAGATAGTTGGGACATGTCTAATTGAAGGCTTTGCTTGAAAGTTTAAATAATAATAATAAATAATAATAAATAAATGTAACAAAACATGGCGTTCATTCATCTAATATCGCTAAAAGCAAATAGAAGTTACGAAAGGAACTACATTTAAATAAGGTCAAAATGATTATTAAGGTTATTGTCATAAAATGTAATATAAACTGAAAGGCCAGTTGACGCATAGTACGCAGTACGTAAATCGTTGCAAGCGTGCACAATGCACATAATCAAATATGTGATGCTACATCAAATATTCATTGATAATGTAATAAATACCGCTTCACGCTGTACCCCACTCATGATAGGGTAGGCAGTGGGAATTTGGGAATCAGTGTTAAGTTCATTCCGTTCTCGACTTTTCACCGAATTCGAGGTATTGCATGTTGAGTGACGGAATGTAGCACCGCGCTTTATCTTATTACCAGAGCCAAGAAATAAAAACATAGAATATTTAATTTGAGAGGCCTGTCTTGGCGCAGCGGCACAAACGTGTGACTGTAACCGATGGGTTGTGGGTTCGATCCCCACTCGAGGAAATGAAAAATTTTCAATTTAAATATTTAATGTTTTTATTTTTTCGCTTTGGTACATGGCAAAACGCAGCGTTGAGTTTTGTCACTCAACACGCTATGCCTCAAAATTCGGCGGAAAGTGGGGAACGGAAGTGGAACGGAGTGTCTTAACACTAGGTTACCAAGTTGCCTCTGCCTACCCTGCCATGTGCGGGATACAGCGTGAAGCTGAGTGGAGTTGAGTTAAATATTTAATTTGAGAACATTTAATATTTAATTTCCTCGAGTGGAGATCGAACCCACAAGCTGTTGCGGTTAGAAATACGCTTGTGCCCCTGCGCTACGACAGGCCTTTATATTGATAGTGTTAATATGTAAATTTAAAATCACGACCATATACGGCTAAGCGGATTGTGATTTTCATAAATACATATTTGAGATATCATAGATACAGACATAGACTCTAAAAAAAGTGTTTTCCAATATTTTCAGTTATTCCAGGAATTACTTTTCTTTGCTTGGCTTGCGCTGAGCAAATTTTATGAGACACAATTGTTCTACAAAATTATTACCCCTTAATTTATAAAAAAGTGGTATATGTTTACCTGAATCTGAATATTGAGCCACAATAACCATTCTTATAAAATAACTATGATTGAGGCCAGTCGTGGCGAAGAGAAACAAACAATGACAAAATTTAGCTTGCGGGCGTATTCACTCAGTTTGTATAAAATGAACAACAGTAACAATTTTGTAAAGTTTTGGTCTGTAAAATACATTACTTTTCCATCATACTTCATTTTTCCATTTTTTCCTTTAGTTACATTAAAAACGATCACTGTAGGCCTAATTTCATATCTGTTGACAGTTGTCCACGAGTGATATAAGTTTTAATCTACAACTAATTACGCTGATAATTTCATAAAAATAAAGTAAAAACGATGTATTAATACACTTCTTTTCTATTACGTTAACCTAGAGGCTTGATTTTTGTCGTGTTTCAATTTACCATAGACCTAAACATTAGATTTTGATAGACAGAATCGATTTATACCGAATGAAATGGCATTGAAAAAAATTCTCTAAATACACTTAATAAACTTAAATAAATATTACTAGTAATAAATGTCCGATTTAATATTAACCTCATTATTTGTAAGGCACTTAAGTAGAAATCTCCCTTCGCGGTCGTCAGCATGCCAGTTGAGCTGAACCAGTAGGGGCTTCTCGTGAGGCTCCAATTTTCTTTCATCATCGGGCCCGTGTGTTTCCCACAGCGAGTAGGAACCGAGCGATAACATACGCATGTCTGGACGGAATTTTTCTATGAGGGTTTCTGTAATTATAAAAATATAAGAGAAAATTTAAAAAAACTAACAAATTGAGGCAATAAAGACGCAGAGGAACAATTAAAATATTTATTACTCATTTGAAACCAAACAATTATTAAACTGCTTTTTACTTTAACTTAGTACAAAAATAACGTTCACACAGACTTACCTATAACATCACTGACTGTAGCATCAGAGCCAACACGGATACACTTGGTTGCTATCTTCTGACCCGAATCTTGAAAGTAGAAGCGCATTACACCATGGAATTCTAAGTTCTGTAAATAAAAAATAACAATCTTAAAAAAATCTTTTGCAATAAAGTATTTTTTGTAAACGCGACAGGTCGTCAGTTTGATTTTCACCCCAAGGAAATAAACATTTAAATTTTATATTTTTATTTCTTCGCTCTGGTAACGAGTTAAAGGAGCGCGGCGATAAGTTCCGCCACTTAATATGCAATGCCTCTTTGGCGAAAAGTAAGGAACGGAAGTGCCTTTAATTTTATTTAATTAATAAATAAAGATAATACAATGAAATCCTCCACCACAACTGTTATATAAATATTAAAGAAATTAGACCTTTCCCACATATATAAATTATAATTGTTTTAAGTGTAAAAGATAATAAACTATCTCTATTCTTGTGAAACATTTATTATGAGCCAAGTACAAAGTAAAAAGCTGCATGATACGGTGCTTAAGAACTTGGAAAAAACTAACAATAAAACAGACCATTATAATATAAGACATAGTAAACGGAAGAACGCTATCGCGATCCCGTTCTAAGTACCTATGATAAAGTATGATGACAAACTTATCTAAGCAAATTGCTTGTCTGAGTCATGTTTTAAAATATACAAAAGTAATAAGCATTTCTGAAACTAAATCGCTATAAACGCTTTCCTTTGTTTATAAATATGACACGTAAGTATCGAATGGAACTTTGCACTTATAATACTGTTAAATTTTATTTAAAAATATTGATGTAGTCAATTCCTAGAACACAGTTATTTCCAGCACTCAGTGGTATAGCTTAGTCTAAACAATAGTATCGGTTACCTCGTTGGGTTCGCTGAGTTCGAACAGGTCGAGGCGGTTGGCGTTCCATTGCTGGATCATGTTGCGGAGCGCCTCGCGATCCAACATCCGCTTGTCCGCCGCGTCCATCCTGTCACCACATTAAGCACCGCCTGTAAAATTTACATTTTTTATTATAATAAACAAGTAAAAAAAGTCTACATACATATTGTCATTAAATTCAATTAAAAAAGAAAAAATAATGCATAAGTATCATGTTATATACGTTCATTGTGAAAAATATTTAATTATTATTGAATTATACATACGAGATGCAATTAGTATAACTAGTCTATGAGAAGTAGGAATCTATTAATTGCGGTTCGTAACTAACATCGATAAAAAAATATTCATGAATGTTTATTTTTATAAATACTAGATTTTCTATGTTATCACTACGATAGAATAGCTATTTAAAAATACAAAAAAGGAAAAAACAAAAAATAAGTCGTAACATGTCCGCCGCGCCTACATTTACACCAGATACCTGGAGATAAGAGAAATAATTTAGATAAAAACGATAATGGTTTAGTTTTCATTCTTTACAACTTAATATAATATAAAGTTGACGACAGGTGGTCAACGAAATTATAAAATGTGTAATTATAATAACATTACACTGTCAACGCGTAAATATCTAATCAGGTAACATATAATACTTACATAAACCTTTAAAAGTATCTAATCACAGTAATTTATTTTTTTCTTTATGTTTACACTACTAATCACTATACATTTTAAGAAGAGCTTCAGAACACGTGGTCTCAATGCAAGTTTGTAGACATGTAAATGTACTGCCATTCTTATTAAGTGCAGAATGTAAGTATTATTTACTTAGGAAATAATAAATATGTAACAATGACATAGTTATGTTATGAAAAAATATCATTTACCTACAATAAAATACAGAAATAAGAAAAATGTTTGTGGGCGGTTTCTGGCATTCATCATGTACGCCTGCACACCTACACGAGTGTTTGTATTTATAACGTAAACATATGGCCCGTCCGAATGTAGTTTTAACCGACCAAACGTTGAAGCGTTGTAAATTGCGCTGTTACAGAACGATTTTTATACATCATTTCTTGCTTACATATTACTAAGCCAATTTAAACAAAAACATTAAATTTTTTAACCTACGAATTACATTTTTTTTTAATTGTTGCTACTAGTGAACATTGTTCAGGGGGTACACACCTCTGTCTTTTAGTTTTTAAATTAATTTTATCTAACTTAATTTGGCTTAGTCAACACAACTATATAGATGACAACACATTTATGATATACCTAAAACTATAACTCTCTTAGATATATCTAATAGAACATTATTTAAAATATTTTAAGTTATAATTTAATCATTAATTTATGCCAAATAAGTATTACTTTGAAAGAAGAGTATAAAAAGGGACATGAAAAACATAATAATAATTAATAATGTCGTTGATTTTCGCGATTGTTATACATTTTAAATGAAACACTTTTAAACGGATTAATCGCGTATATTGAATAGTAAACATTTTTGGGAAACCCGACGTTTCGAACACTATTCTACACGTGACCACGGACTACTGTAAAGTGTTTCATTTCATTTGTCATTTAAAATAATAATAATTAGTTTATTGAATATAATGGATATAAAAAAATATTTAGACAACAAAATAACATTATAGACTCCAAAAATGGGCAAAGAGTTATAAAATTAATCCAACCACAAAGAATCACAATTTGATATGACTTGACTTAGCTTCACGCTATATCCCGCACATGGTAGGGTAGGCAGAGGAAACTTAGGAACTTGGGAACCAAGTGTTAAGACACTCCGTTCCACTTCCCTTCCCCACTTTCTGCGGAATTTGAGGCATTACGTGTGGAGTGGCGGAATTTAACGCACGTATTTTGCCTTATACCAAAGCGAATAAGTGAAAACATTAAATATTTAAATTGAAAATAATTAATATTTCATTTCCTCGAATGGGGATCAACCCCACAACCTGTCGGTTACAGTCACACTCTTGTGCCGCTGCGCCATGACAGGCCTCTACAATTTGATAAGATTTTCATATTATAATTTAACAATCAATAAATATCGTATAACATTATTTGATAAAATTTTATCTAATTACTTGATGACGAATTAATTAAAAAGATTTTTAACAACCTTAATCTTTGAAACAATAATAATAACTGTTTTTAATATTAGTTTGGTGTCTATCAATTTATTGCATATTATTTATAGAGTATGTAGTACTCGACATTGGGTACTTATTAGCAATTGGTCACGATGTTGTCAATCGTGTCGGAAGTTTACGGTTGGGTTCACTCCGCACTTGCCTATGTACTTGCCATGTCTGGATAGTTATATGGTATAGTTGTATGGTATAGTTGTAGTACAATATAAATTTGCATTATGTGCAAGGGCTCTTGAAAAATACAGAATTGGAATGCCTAAATATGGTATATTGTTAATATTATTATTGTAAACGTAAAATTATTATTAAATATAAAAGAATAATATTTCAAAATAATGAGATGCCTATAATTTTTAGCAAGCGATTACGAAGCTAATACTGACTGTAGAAAAAGAACGATGCTAACAAGTTTTAATTTGGATGAAAAAGTATCAAGAGGAAGGGTAATTTATCAAATAGTGAGGCTATAATAAAATATATATTATATAACCACGCCGTATCGTGAGATCGTGGGAAAAAATTAAGTTAAACTTTGAAGGGGTGCAAAAACTAAAGTGAGCACCGACCCCCACGGCAAGTGCATAGGGGCGTAACAAGTGGACGCGCTATTACGCCGAACCTCGCAAACCTATGCTTTAATAATATACGTTTGAAAACATTGTGTACTTTCCGTTATATATATTTTAAGATTAGTATATCAAAAATAATGACTGCCAGCTTGATGTATATTGAATTAAATTATTTTCGCACCCAATCCATACATTGTAAAACTACAATAGCAAGTCTTTCTTATGTATAATTAGCTTCAATTATATCATGAGTAATCATCAGTCAGGTCACTCTAGCGGTATATGCGCCTACAGTGACTCTTGTGACAAACCACACGAAGCTACACGCATACACACATTTATCAGTCCATTTATATGATAGCGCGATCTTCTAACTCATGTTACGGGAATCTTGAAACTTGATGTCTGCCGAGTGCCGTCGCATGATGCGAATGGTGCGAAACGGGCCTGAGAACAAGGCCTTTGTGTGAACCGTGAACACTCCCATGTAGGTTATGTAACTGGATGCTGATGTCGATTGCCTCATATTAACATTTGTTAATTAAATCGGTTTCACATATTTTTATAACTAGACGTTATTTGAAGATGAATTTCACTCTTTTAAATTGATAAAGCCAGTAGTGTATTATCACCTGCCCTTGTTTCAAGAAGGTTGGTAATTTAAAAAATACCGTTCACAGAGGCATTACAGCTTTTGCAGTAATTCAGACATATGTATTAAACATTATCTTTGGTGATAAATCACTTGATAATATTAATAACTAATTCGAATTAATAGATATGATCGAACAAACAGCGAACATTTTTCTGATATATTATTGCTATTCATTACATTAGAATGCCAGTATGGAACCAAAGGGAAATATGACTCACGTAGAAGTTATGCAAAGCACTTCACTAAATTATACACTACCAAATGGCGATACTCAATAAATTGTTATTCTTAAGGATTAACTCCATTTATAATTCCATTTAACAAGTTTCAAAATTATACAATTTAAATAATGAATTGAAATTGTTTTTTTTTACATATTTAAATGAACTTGTGCGTCATTGTTGTAATAAAGAATTAGCTCAAATATATTAGTGTTGACTGTGTTGTCAAATATATTAATGTATATCATAAAATTAAAACACAATGCTAAAATATAGTTCATCTATTACTAAAGTTAACGCACACCTGACTAGTAGATACTTTAAAAACTGGTACACATTATTACTTTTAAGTGCCAAGATGACAATACGATCGTAGACTCTATAAGCAGTGGCAGTATAATAATAAATAGAATATAAAAACATGGTGTGTATTGCATACCGGTCATTAATCGGAATAATTGTGTTTTTTACAATAAAAAAATATAGTAAAGTAATTTTGTCAATATATCAATAAAGTTAATAACTATTACAAATATAAAATAAGTAAAAGGGAAATTGGAATTGGAAGAACTTGACTATCGACTTTTTTTTAGTAAATACTATCTATCAATGTAATTTATTTAGAGAGTAGTTGGTAAAGTGATAGTAGGGCAATAGTTTAGCAGTCGGGTTTCGTTCCGGTGCGTCAGTGAGAGCTTCACAAGTCGAGCTCTGCACAGCAACGTCTAGCCGCTCTCAAATACATCGGACGCTAAAAAAATGTTCCGTGTTATATTCGCGACGCGATAATGTATGGACTTTCGATTATCTATTGAATTTAAAATCATTGAACTTATTTCAAATAACATTTGTTTAATTCATTAAAAATATTATTTTTAAAGTATATAATGACACACAGTTACGTAATTATGAAATTATATTATTATTGTATAGTATAATAATAAGCTCCATTTAACTCAAGGAAAACAAAAATAAACATATAAAAGTTATACAAAACTTGATATTTATTTAAAAATATAGCACAATACAAATAATATTTTTAAACCTCACAAGCCCGAATATTTACGTTATGTAGTTTAGTCGGTTAATGACATTTAAGGAAGCAATATACCTATATTTCATTGTGATTCACTCAGCATATCGACCACCACCAGTTTACGAGTAAATCGGAGCCAGGTACCGAGCCGCGTGTTTTATTGCACTCACGCATTTTTTACAAAAAAAAAAACGTTATATTTAATAACAGGATACAAAATATATTCAGGGGTAGAGTATTAACGTTGGAACAAAAATGATACAATTTATAGAAAAATTCTAAATGCCATAAATCTCATATATTTTCTTATATCAGAAAATATTTTGCTTATATTGAAATGCCAGTAAAAACGAAATTAAAATCTAATAACAAAGGCATCCATACAGAAATAAAAGATAATATCGCACAATGAACATATTGCGTCAATAATGTTCATCCAAAATACAACGCATCCTTTACAAGCCATTGTTTTTAAAAACCGTTGAGCCTTGGTCACTCGTAAATTGCATATCTTGGTAAGAATGAACCAATTGTAACTCAATAATCAGCAAGATGTTAAACATCAACTTGTGTGGAGAAACGAAACGAGTTCTTTCAAAATTAACGTTGTTTTAAGGAAAAATAAAAACTTTTAAAAGTAGAATAACGTAATACATAGTTTAACACGCCAGGAATGTGAGAATCAATAGATGCACTATTAGATTAGTCCCTACGTGACCGTCACCATGTGGTAAATCCTATCCGAAGCGTTACGTACGTAAGCGTACTATATGTTTAATTATATAATTTAAGCTCTACGTACTTACTGGATGTCCACTTACGAAAACATTAAGGATAGATTGTGTTGGCAACGTATCAAGGCAAAATTAAGCCATAGACAGGTATCAATGCATGTGGCTTGTGTGTAAACTATTATCTATTTTTATAACAAAATCGTAACGGATCGATGTCTGTACATGGAAGATATAAAAGAAAAATGTTTTTGGCGGCATTTAATAACGTAATTTCAAAAATGATCAACTCTAATAAAATAACATGCAGTTTCCACTATTGTACTAACAAACAAACACAAAATGTGTTTGTTTTATTTAAATCGGTTAGCAATTGAAAAATAATATTGTGCTATGAACACGAATATTATTCAAATTAGTAAATAAATAATCATAAAGTTTTAGCAGGCGAAGTCGCATGCAAGTCACTAGTAAATAATATATTTATATAATTTAAAATTTCTGATTTGAGTGACTTGTGATGGTTTTAAGTTTTTTAGCAATACTATTTTAAATTGGCCTATAGAACTTATTATGCCAATACTCTTCAGTGAGGAGGCATTCTTCATTGATCGCATCTTCGTTCGGTTCGTATATACTTTTTCAAGCCCATAATACGAGGCTGAAGCCGTTTGTAAGAATGCCAGACGCGTTCTACTTGCAAACTAATTGAATTAGAAACAATCGCCATGTTGATGTGGTATTCTATACCCTAATATGCCTTTGCTCTTATATTGTAGAGTAAATTATTCAATACATATAAATATAATATTTTATGCATAATATATTCAATATCAAATAAAACATAATAACATTCAACGAACCATACTATGATATTAATTACAATCAAATTATAAAGACCATTCGATACTAAGTAAAACAATATTTATGTAATAAATTTAATAAAAAATACAGGAAATATTATTTATATAGTGATTGCGTCAAACGGAAAAGAGTTCAAGCCAATGTCCGTCGAAAGAAGAAAGCTGATGGAAATGTCCCTTATAGTGAAACCATCGTGTCGTGTGAAAGTAAAGACGCAATCAACGAGAGAAAAGAGCGCAGTAGCTAACATAGGAGAAACGTAATAGCTTACTTAAAAATTCAGGACATCCAACAAGCTTTGACCTACTGCGGGGTTCATGTATGAAGTTATCATTGATATACTATTCGACATGTTTACACGTACTTCACGTAGCCAGTAACGGAAATGAGAAGTGTGTATTGGTTACTACACCTTAAAATTTAAATACGTTTTTATCATATATTTTTTTCTTACAGGGCCGAAGTAATAGTACATAATGTATGAAAAATTGAATTTGCATTAAAGGAGGCCGTGGAGGGCCTCTATTAAAGTATAAATAACATTTCAAGATCACTCACCTTGTAGGAATGTGACGTGTGGGCCACGGATACTAAAGTGCAGTGCATTCACACCATACTATCTGAAACAAGTCAAATTATGCCATTACTATCGTTATACCAATTGATGAATAAATTAACGCCGTACCGTAATGGCCTTAATTGATAACAAACATACATGTCGGTCAGTATTATATTGTCTATCAAAAGACCTATCAAAGAATAATCGCAAAACTTATTTATATATATTAAGTACACATTGTTTGAATTATATGAAAAGCCAGTAGGGTGCATACGTTATATAACTGAGTAGTAACTCTCATAAATATTGTTATTTTTTATATTCTCATACAATTTCTCAACGGGTTTTGGTGTATTTATTTCATGAAGCATAATATACAAAGCAAATATGGTTTTGCTTCTTAATGAACGACCGTGAGGTTTTTCTTATTTTAATTACATTATAATTAGTTATAGTCAAAGAACAAATTATTAAAGGCTTATTTAAGACCGTAGCGTTTGGCGTCCCGATCTCTCTACCTACCCCGCTAGGGATATTATAGCGTGAAGCTAAGTTAATTAAGTCAACGGGAGTTTGTTATGGAAATAAACTAATTATAATATTATATTAATATTAATTTAGTTTATCTATTCATTCTGGATTTTTGATTTAGTTCGATCGAATCAAAAATAAAAAAAAAATCTTAATAGTGAGTAATACAGTTTATATTTCTTGCTATTCTTAAAAAAATAATTATTAAATAAACGAAACTTACTCAATCGTATATCTATATAAATAATATAAAGAGAAAAGACTTAGATGTATGTATGTGTGTAATGAAATAGAACTACTGAACCAACTTCTAAAATTCTTTCGTTATTAGAAATCTAAATTATAGGCTATATTTAAAACTAGAAATGACAAAACTTAAATAAGGTAATCCGAGAAGAAAGTAAATAGGCAGATAGTGTCTTTCATAGATCAAAAAATGTTCTAAAAGAATCAGAAATAAATTATAATTTTGACAATATATATTATTTTGTTAATTATTAGAAATGTCGAATGTATAATCAGACTATGTTATTTGTACCTTTATATGTCGACTAAATAAAATAAAGAGGCCAGAAGTGGTGTGCGACTGTGGGTTCGATTCCCTCTCGATAAAATGATAAGTGTTAAATATTTATATAAATTAAACTTATAAATATAATAAATGTGAGGATAGATGTTTGTTTCACTTTCACGCAAAAATTACTTAACTAAATTGGATGAAACTTTACTGTTATATAGCTTACACATCAAAACTTTTTACGTAATATAGTATCGTTGATATAATAGTAGAATATATTATATAGATACAGTTAAATAAATTGCAATAAGGTATGACTATGACAATTAACGAGAGTTACATGTCGCGAGAATAAATTTGACTCTTAATTATACATATAAAAATATTCGCTTTATTAACATCTTAGGTATAATATGATTTTTACACAATTTATTATTATGATGTCAACCTTAGTGACAAAAACAACTTTAATTAAAATTTTATAACAAAAAAAAAAAAGAGATAAGAAATTAAAGATTATTATAAAGTCTTGTCAAATTATCATATATGCCTGCAATGGCGAAGGGACACAAGCGTGCGACTGTAATCACGACAGATTGTGGGTTCGAGCCCCATTCGATGAAATAAAATAATATCATTTGGTCGCTCTCGCTCTGGTTACAAGGCAAAGCGTGGCGTTGAGTTCCGCCATATACTCGTCGGAGAGTGTTTAATGAAACGAAGTGTCTTAACACTAGGTCCCCCAGTTGCCTTTACCTATCTTGTC
The DNA here is from genome assembly GCA_019049475.1 of Eueides isabella. Lineage (NCBI taxonomy): Eukaryota > Metazoa > Arthropoda > Insecta > Lepidoptera > Nymphalidae > Eueides > Eueides isabella. Next base: position 11,752,728 of record CM032393.1, on the reverse strand, counting down.
GTATGCGAAATACAGCGTGTAGCTAAAAATATATACAGAATTTACATTTTTACTTTTAATCTAAGTATTTTTTAATCTGAATCCTATATTTGCTGTTGATAATATTAAAACCAAAAAGACAAAAAATTACAAAAAAACGCCATGTCAGATTTTCGCGTCTTCGTTTCGTAATAAAGGCCATACCATAATACTTAAGTCAATTAAAATTCATCAGAGCCTTCACAAACTATAGTCATTCAATACAATGCTATAGAGCCAACAGATTATACAGTGCGTCATGACTCAAGACCAATGAAACATAGGGTAGGGTTTATAATTATCTTCAGTAGAAAGATAACTATTATGATATTATATAAATATCTTTGCATATATATTGATATTATATATCATGTCTTTTTTTTATCAAAAATATAGAAGCAAAGCTAACAAGATATGTATTTACAATATAAAAAAATGTACTTTTATTATTTTATTATTTAAATGAAATACATGTGTGACAACAGTAGGTACAAATTACTTTTTTAAGGTTAAACTTAAACAATTAATTATATAATGTACACTATATTTGGTTAAAGACGCAAGATAATTAATTAAAAATATAATATAAAGTAAAATATCGGGAAGTAATTGTCCACTGAGTTGTTAGTCTGACAAAATAACTTTGAATCTTTTGGGTCTCCTTTATAACATGAACATCTTTTTTACTGTATTCTCCATACAATGTGACATTGATAAAGTGATTTGTCAACTTGGTTGTTTTGAAGCCTACAATCCAAGAACAGAACAGAAAATGCAACTATTATTATTGTAATATTAATAACAGCATTAAGAAAAGCTAAAGCCTGAATGAGCTACATAAAAATAAATGGGGCAACTACAAAAAATGAAGAAACCAACTACCCATGAAGAAGATATTAGAATATTTGTACCCAAAGACACAAATTACGCACAACTTGATAGCATGAAATGAATATGAATGTAATACAAGAGGATTTGATACCCTGTATGGTAAACAATTCTAAATTTTGTTTGTTTCTGCTGTGGATAAACAAAATGCAGTGTTAAGTAGATGCTATACTATACATACATTTTGAACACAAAATGGAAAACAGAATGTGTCAACACTATATAAATCCTACCTATTCTATTATATGTAAAAAAATGAGCTGCTGCTCTATTTAATCACATCATTAACCAATAAGATCCAATTTTATATTAAAGTTAAAATGATTGTTTTATGATAACTGAATTAATGATACATGAATTATAATATACTGATTATTTAATTCTGTTTATTTGATTTTTATATATACCATAGTAACATTTAGACTATGAAGTCTATATACTAAATATTTTGAATTATTTCTATTTAGTTTTAAAAAGAAAATAGGAAAATATTTCAACAGTCAAAATATTATATATTTCTCCTCAAAATTTAAAGTCATTATGGAGCAATCAGACAAAAAAATAAAACTGATGTAAATGGAAATAAAGCCGAATATCTAATGTTTACATTGAAAAAATAATACAAACATAATATTGAAAATATAATACAAACATTTTTGCCCCTATATACAAATGTAACTTAGCAACAAACCCTTAGTTTCATATTTATAAGAATAAATAAGCATTTAGTATTAAATAAGATTATTTGAATGGGTAGTACATACTCATTGCACAATAATTCAAATTGAGTACTTTTAAATTTGTCGAATCAACATAAAGCTACTACCAAGCCCAGAAGTTCTGAAAAGATTACTGACTCTCAAAGTTCTCTTATCAATATCAAAGGTACAGTTTTGATAATTATATAAGTGGGCAGCTATTCTGCATAGCATTTAATAGCTAATAATCCCAAACATTTTTATCCTCTAAATATTCTTGAACAGCATAAGCTTTATTTGTTAATATTCTATAATAGTATCTACAGATGTTATTTTGACAAAATAAATGCTTTTTATATATTTTATTGAAATATTACTTAAAATATATTTGAGATTTGTTTATATTTGTAAAGAAACTGAAACTGTTTTAAAGGAAGTAGGTATATGTATGTACATATTTTAATAATTTTAAAGATAAGCAGTAAAGTTATAGAAATGTCTTCACATAATAATAGTAAATAATACAAACCTTTAAAAACAACATCATTTACAATATTTACTGCATTCCAATACTCCAACATTTTATCACAAAAACACAATGAAAAGTTCAGCAACTTTCAAAACTTTTTGACAGCACAAATACTAAAACACCTCATCACACTATTGTTTTCACTAAAATAATGTAAAAGCAAGTTATTTAATATACACGATCGGAACGTTCTAACCTATACAAGCAAACAAGTATAAATAATATTTGAAATAAAACAAATATACGTTACGGAGAAACTTTAACCCAACCTGGCTAACTGACGCAAGCAGTGAAGTTTACAAAACGGGAAATGCGCAAGTATCAACATTCAACACTCAATGTACAAATTATACTTATAGCTATCTATCCAACATTCTACATACCAAGCGTCAGGTGTTGCCGCATAAGCTGCAATTGTACCTCATTTTTGCAAAATTGTTAGAAATATAGAAATAATAACCAAGGAAACCACTTTTCCTCAATAATTCAAAGGTATTTGGTTTACAGCACATTTACAATATATTGTTGCAGTGTCACATTTATACTATTTTATGAAAAAAATATTTTCTACTAAGAACAAAATATATTTAAACTCTCAAAATATTTTTTACATGGCACAGTACCACTATCATAAGGTTTTTTTTTTATCATAAGAAAGTTTTTTTTCCAAGGTTGTATATTAATTAAATAACATATATTTATTTAGTTTTTTCTTTTCAATTCAATATCCAGCTACCAAGAATATGACAAAAGTAAAATGAAAAGACACGTGTCATATATAAACAAAGGTGACATATTAATTTTAATATTAAAAAAAAACAATTACATGAAATATTGCATATTTTTTTCGGTTTTACTATAGAAAATGCCGTGCTATGTCCAAATTAAATTCTATTGCATGTATTCGTTTCCCTATATAAAATTACCACATTTAACTCATTAATATATACTTGCAACATTTGATACCATTATGTTAAAGGGCTTTGGTCATTGGTGGAAATGATTAATGGGTTGAAACAGTACAATGCCTAATTTTTCCGATTTTTTGGTTAGAACATTTTAAAAAAATACAAGCTCAAATTTTAAGGATGTTACTGTTACAGCTTTTATTTATTTAGATTTCAATCCTAATTTTAAGAGTTCATATTTCATATTTTGCGAAGCGATCTTATTGTACCAGACACTGCTCATAAAAAGATAAACTATCTCTAGAGTAGTGACCGAAGAGGAACTATTAAGAATATTAAAAAAAATTAACAACTATCATTGTGGTTGTGGGTTCAATCCCCACTAGATGAAATGAAATATTTTCATTTCTTCGCTCTCGCTCTACCATACAATATACACGCAACTATTCGTTGGGAAGTGTGCAACGGAACGAAGTGTCTTAACACTATATCCTCTAGTTCTGTCTACGTACCAAGCCGAAGAGCCATGTTTGAATATTTTATTTCTTCGCTCTGGTAACAAGTCAAAACTCGGCGTTTCGTCACTAAACGCGTAATGTCTTAGTTTAGGTGGAAAGTGGAGATTAATATAGGTCACCAAGGTCTCCTCCTGCCTATCCTGCCATGATCGAGATACAGCGACAAGCTGAACAAAACCTCATAAGTATTAATATATCGATAAAATTTGATAATCCATTTTTACTTAATACTGTTTCTTAAAAAATATGCTATAATAATTTTAAAAAAAATTATGCTTATATTATGCTTATTCTGCAAATAACCAACCAAACAGCAAAATAACAGGCAATCAAATAAGTTACACGTCATTAGCTTCTAATATATCGAAATTATTAATGAATCATTATTTATTTGTAAATATATATATTATAATCATAATAATTATATCCTTTGTAAAGAATTACATATACTTTAATAATCAACTTTAAATTATAGTACTTCACTATAGAGCATTGGCAAAGAAAAATCATGATTTCATAGATTTATTTAATATTGTTCTAAAATTGTACATTCACGCACAAACACACAGTAAATTTTATTTTCAAAACAATAGTTCTTTTCAGTCTGCTCCAAATATATGAATGGCACTACACATGATTAAATACCAAAGAAAAACTCAAAATAATTACAATTTCATTTAAAATGTCTGACAAATATTACTAATAACAGAAAGGGAAGAAAAAAATAACTAAATGAAATGAAATATTTATTGTTATAGAAAATAATACTTGACTTTTCAGTCAAATTGATAAATCTAAAAATTGTATTATTTGATTTCTTACAATATAAATCAGGAGATTACAAAATACTTATTATAATAGAAATAGAATAAATCTACAAAAAAAGATCTTACAAATTATATCTTAGACTTGTACGTTGCTAGGGAGAGCTATATCTGCCCAAAGTTTTAACCATGTAAGACATCCTGCGGCAAAATAGAAGATGAAGTAAATGCAATAAAATCACAAAAAATGATCTCTTAATTTATGTTCTAATTATTTTCAGTTTAAAACATTCCTTACATGATTAAAATTTAGGAGCAATCTCATTTGAGACTTGTTGTTATGATAACCCCTATAAATAGCATATAACGTCTCACAGGTATTTTATATGAAAAGTTATACTCTAAGGAGTTATGATGACAAACAAATTACACTAAGAGTGAGTTGTGAGAGAAACATATGTGTTTACTGATCAGAACCTTCCTCTTCTTCTTCATCTTCTTGTTCTTCTTCAGTAGAACCTGCATCTTTTTTGGGTGGAGGTGCATCTTTGCGTGGCCGGCCACGGGCACGCCCCTCTCCAGAGGAACTCTATAATTTTAAGATACATTAAATTTATATTGTACATAAAATATATGATGTTATATATTTCCAATTTATAATTATGATCATACCTTAGCTTTAGGTGCCGCTGCTTTTTTCTTAGAGCCTTTGGGTCTGCCCCTTCCTCGTTTTGCTATTGGTGCTTGTTCATCATCAGAAGAATTTTTTGATTCTTTAGATTTAGCAGCTGGTACTACAGGCCTACCTCTTTTCTTAGAGTCACCTTTGGCTTCCTAAAATATACAAATTATAAAATAAAATAATTAGATATTTATATAAAATGCTATGTTTAAAATTTATTAAGAAAGTGCTCACTGATTGTGTCCCATTTGATTTAGGTCTTCCGCGTCCTTTCTTTTCAACTGCTGTTGACCCGTCGTCCGACATTTTGGTAAATAATAAATATAGCTATGCTATGAAATTCAAATCTGAAAATGTAATACACTTTTGTTTACTAAGTGACACAATTAAAAATAAGTACAAATAAATAAAGTAAATTAATATATAATTAACATAAATCGTGATATATATAGATATATATTTAAATTACTAACTAAAATTTAATATATACATTACTAAGTAATATTGTTGTTAATAGTAGAAATAAATGAAAGAAACAAAGGAAACATACAAGAAAATAAACAAAACTAAGAGTCATTAGCCTCTAGGACGCTCTCGTTTGTTAAATATAATGTCGATTATATAGGGATTGTACAAATATAGACGGAAAATAAATTAATGCCTTTTCATATTCTAAATTTTACAATTTAAAAAGCAATAATTCCTAGATTTTTTACTTAAGAGCATAGCATTTTTAATACAATGTTCACTATTTTACGAGTCCCAAGCCAATATAATGGAGTCTGCCATTAGGTAATTAACGATTATATCAAAACCAGGCAAGTTTAAACTAACAAAATAATTCTATACAATGAGAAAATTACACCTTTATTTAGTATTTATTAAATTAAACTAAAAATTTAGAAAAATATAAAGCGTACTCACAGAACTGTTTACAGCCAACGATATAGCAGTGGCTAAAAAGAATATTATGGCGGGCTGAACGCTAGCCGCTTGCCGGTGTTTATTTGGCGTCGGTGTAGAGGGCGCTATAGTAGTATATGTTACTAAACTTTTAAAAATTTGTTGCTAAACTAGATAGTACATTCTATATTTGTTGACGAGTAGGTCATTATAATTATTTAACTGATATTACTGCTAGCATTTCGTTTATTTATAATAATTAGTTTTTTTATTATAATTAAAAATGCTAATTAAACAAACACTCATGATTATATATTTTTAAAATTACCATTTATTAAATTACATTTTGCTTTCAGTATCAAAGTATTATAAATTATAAAACTAAATTAAGTTTTGTTAACTTAATTTGCTTTATTTATATCAAAGAAAATAAAATATATACATGATGTAATAGAAATTATTCTTTAGAGTCACAGAAACTTGGGGCTTTTCATTAAATATAAGAACTTGTAGTTGTGCACTTTATAATGAAATAAACAGATATATTTTATTTCTTTCATTTACTATTTTTTTATTGAAAGGCAATTTAATGTTTATTATTCAGACATTTAGCTCATTAAGTGTTCCTATAATTTTAATCTATTAGTAGTTTATTTTAAAATAATTCCATAACTTTGTAGATGCACCATAGCATCATAACTTAAACGACATTTGAACCTTTTTTTATTATCTGTGGTCTGTAAATATAATTATATACTTTTTATTATTGCCTACTTTATTTATTGACTTAAGTTGTAATAAGGAATTAGGTTAATTTGTTTTGAGGTAATAATAAATAAGTAATGTTATATTTAGAATCTAATATATATGTTTATTTAATTACATTACTTTTATGGAAAATTAAAAATAAATTCTTATTTAATAAAATTGACTTGTTATCGAAGAAAGAAGATATTTTATACTAAATCTTTAAAAAAGAAACAATTTGTAAGGTTTTAATAATATCTAGCTATTAGCTAAAAGCAGAGAGAAAAAATTAAAGTATGCAGCCACCCTGCAAACCAACAGAAGAAGACTGTTGTCATAGCGGTTGTAATCCATGTGTATTTGATGTGTATGAAAAACAATTGAAAATATACGAGGAGAGAAAAGACGCAAATTTTGTTAATTGTAATAATCTTATGCTTAATGGTATTTCAGAAATTGAATATACAGCATTTGTTATAAAAGATATTGTAAAAATATGTTGTTCAGTAATTATAATAAAATTTAAAAAAATGTCTCATAACAAATGTACCATTTGGTGGAAGCCTGGTGATCATTTTCTGCTGAAATATTCTCTTAATGACTTAAATTGTACCAGAGCATACACTCCTGTTAAATTAAAAAAGAACAGTCATGAAGATTATGACTTTTTAGTTGTTATCAAAAAATATAATGAAGGTTTGGTATCTAACTACTTATTTAATTTAAAAATAGGAGATGAGACTCTATGGCGAGGGCCTTATGGTTTCTATGAAAGGGAACCAGAAAAATATAGTAGAATTATAATGCTTGCACAGGGAACAGGAATAGCGCCATTCTTATCTATTATTGATAGTATATTAAATAACGAAGATGACATGACCAAAATAATTTTATTATTTTGCTGTAAAAACATAGAAGAAATTTTGTTTAGGAATGTATTATATGAATACCATCATTACTGGAATTTCTCTTATACAGTGTTTCTTAGTACAGAAATTAAAGATGTTCTGAAATTTGCAAAATATGAAGAGCCATTAGTTACTGATAAATTTAATAGGAAATGTTTTGATAAATATGAATTATTATCTACTGATCAAATATTATTATGTGGTTCAAAGGAATTCATGAATGAGTATAAAAAATATTTATTGAATACATCAGCAAATATAGTTCTTTTTTGAATTTTATTTTATCAATGTCTTTATCCTGTTTTTAAGTATTTTTAGTGTCAAATATGATAACTAAATATAATTACATTTTTCCAACACAAACCAAATAAAATGTCTTCACTGGGTTTGCCTTCAGCATAGAAAATAAACAATTATTTTATATATATATATATATATATATATATATATATATATATATATATATATGTATATGTATATGTATATGTATATGTATATGTATATGTATATGTATATGTATATGTATATGTATATGTATATGTATATGTATATGTATATGTATATGTATATGTATATGTATATGTATATGTATATGTATATGTATATGTATATGTATATGTATATGTATATGTATATGTATATGTATATGTATATGTATATGTATATGTATATGTATATATATATGTATATATATATATATATATATATATATATATATATATATATATATATATATATATATATATATATATATATATATATATATATATATATATATATATATATATATATATATATATATATATATATAACATGTTCCCCATCTCTTCACATCTATTTTATTGTAAAATAATGTGTGTCAAGTGTTGGAACTTAACACCGCTTTTTGCCTTGTTATCAGAGTAACTAAATCATAGTTATTTACATGTCTCGGGTCGGCCCAAAATTATATCCAACCATCATGTTAACAAAGTAAGAGTGAAACATTAACTGTAGAATATAGCTATTCTACAGCTATAACCAAATAATGTGTCACGCCATGTCATAATAATATTTAGAGGTTTTCCAGAGGATATAATTTTTTTTTATGTGTGGATGGCGGGCACAATATTGGGCGACCCCACAAACTTGAACTTAAGGTTATATTACACACACAAATAAAATAAAGTTGTGTCTCGGGTAAAACGCAAGCTAAGGCCTAAAAAATGTAACATTTCAATAGACTATTTACTATAAAAGTTAATGTACGCTGTAGTGTAAGTAATACGTTTTTTATTTTATCAAAATCTGGTCAGGATTTATAAAGTTAAGTTTTGCAAAATTTCAACGCTTTTTTTAAATATGCGTTTCTTTGATACTGCAATAACGCGATTGTTCCATGTCACGAGTAGTACTTGCACAAAATTTGATTTGTAAAGTAATTTTGCGTGACATACCTACCTATAAGAGTCCCAATGAATTAATTAAGAAATTATAAAAAATAATATAAGACAGCAAATAACATAAGTCCGCAGAAAAAAAGGATTTTTGAGGTTAGAGTTGGTACACATTTGAATAGAAAATCTGAGCCCTGATATGGCGCAGGGGCCCTAATGTGTGATTGTAAACTCGAAAGGTTGTGGCTTCGATCCGTTTTCTTTCGTTTTTCGAATGGGCAGTATGCTGTTGGCCCTGTTGGCATCTATAGCGTCTGACTTTAGTTTTGTTGCCATGGAAGACTCCTCCTATTCCGTTAGTAGTGGGGTAGGCCTACTGGGTAGTGGGGTAGGGCACTTGATGAGCTTTTGGATTTTTTATTGCGGGCTCCTCTGGCGCTTGGCGCGATTCTTTTTTCAATTTCCTTAGGTCAGTCTGTGCGAACATAACACTGACGTAGGAGAAGATGGGTCTGACGCAAGTCTTGTAAAGACGTTGGGTTCGGTGCCCGCTTGAGGACATTAAATGTTTAATATTTTCAAACTTCCCCCTACTCAACACGCATTGCCTCAAATTCGGCGGAAAAGGGGAAATATAAAGTAGGTCTTAATATTAACACCCTAAGTTTCCTTTGCCTACCCTACCATATACCTACAACTCAAAAAAAAAAAATTTTTGTAGAGAAACCGTGTCAGTGCGCCGTACCAAATACACTCTTCACCCTCACCTCCTACCTCTTTTGCCGCTCACTATACCTTTAATCTTTTTTACCATTCTTTAATCTCTTATTCTCTCGGCGTTGGGTGCGACGGCTCGAAGCCATCCATCACATTCTTCTTAATTATTATTCCTAAAATCCTTCCTAATATCTTCTTGTATAATACCCCCGTTTTGCATCCTTATAACAGTATTGAACACTGCATTCCGCTAAATGTATTCCGCTAAATGTATTCCGCTAAATGTATTTTCTATCAAAATTGTACAAAACAACATCATTAAACTGAATAGGCCTAATTTTCGTTATTTTCGCGAAGGAAAGCGTTCTGTTTCGTTTTAACGCATTCTGGCCTCGCTGCTCATCATGTCGGGCCATTTATTTTAAAAATAAAATCTCTATTCCATAGAACTGTAACACAAAACGTTTCAGGCGATCTTGCCACCGTTATATTTCAATATAACTTCTTAATCTAAAAATATTTCAAATCAGTACGTCGGTGGAGTCGTTTCATTTTTTATAAATAATGTAATAGCTACCACCACAATGTGCACAATACAAGTGAACACGTTTTGAGCGACCCAAGACGACGCAAACCAGTGTATCCCTGCTGATGTGTTAAGTGGAGACAACCGCAAAAAGGTGTTAGAACCCGAGGCTGAGGCAGAAGCTTGTGTCCGCTACAAGTTGCGGATAACAAGAGTTTTTGTGTTATGTTAACACGACGTATTATATAGTATTCTCAGCTCTATTATGCGAATTGGAGGAGTTTTAGGAGAGTGTCAGGGACGTTTTAGGGTAAAAATTTATGAAGGAAAAGTGAGTTGTAAGACTACATTTGACCCTCAAAAACATATTATCTACGGTAATGGAAGAGGGTCACGTCAAAAGCATGAGGATCATGGGGTAATTTATGAAATGTTTGATGCTAGTGGACGAGGCGAAAGAGGTATAATATAAAAACTAATAACTACCCGTATCGGCTATCAGATATGTTTGTCCGCGGAAATATAGCTAACCAAAGTTTTATTTGCCTGCTGTACTTTCAGGTTCTAATAAATTTTTGTTTTATATATTTTTTCCTATCCTACTCTTTTGTCTAAATAAGTTTCATATACAAATTTCATTATCTCTACGTAAATATTTTTCATATACATATTTTTAGCAAGGGCAGCACTCACTCGCAGTGTAACGTTAAACACTGTTAATTAGCCGGATTTTGCCACCGCGTACCTAACCCTTATTATAACAGACATTTTTAATAATAAGCAAAAATCCACAACAGTTTAAATGGTTTTATAATATAACATTATTTTTCTTATTGAATAATATTAAGTTAAATCCGTAAGCGTAGCGAAGGGATATAGTGTAAAACATAAAATTATAAGTATGGTAACATTAATATCGTACCTTAATCTTTGGATATGCAGGTGGTAGTAGTATTTTTAACGATGGCAATACTATTCATGTAGATGAGCCAAAATATTCGCGTCCACATCAACATTGTTAAAATATGTGGTATGGATTTTTTTCGCGCCGGCGCGAACGGCGAAACGTGCCTTGCGAAATTTCTCGTAGTCGATCGAATATTTAATTAGTAACAATAATGTTTATTGTATAACCTTCTCGGTGTATAACTTTAATTCTTATTCGTTTTATTTTAGAAAGCTATTACATATTGAATTTAATTTCATTATAATTTAATTTTAAATAAAAATGGTTTTCAAAGTGTAATTTTAATTAATTGTTCGTGATATTTTTCGCACAATCAAAATGGGTTCCATAGTCCTGAAAAGTTTGTCTGTTCTTCTAGGAATTTTCTTTATATTTGTCGGCATAACGAAGCTGACACCTCTTATATCAAAAGAATTACATAAAGACTTGGTAAGTACTATTTACTGTTGACTTTTAATTCTGAAACTGAATCCAAATTATAAAATCATTCGTTAGATGCATAAAAATTTTAGTTGCGGAGCAATGTGGCTTGCTATTTTTGTATTTGGCCAGACGCCTAATGCCCAGTAGTCTTAATGTGACAGTGGATATGATGCTATAATATTTCATTATTGCAAAAAAATATTAGAAATGTGAAACATTAAAAAAATATAATATATATCGATATAAATATATCATATAAACTTTGAAGTTATAAACATAAATTATGTTAATTAACTTTATTATAAGCTGATAATCTTTTACATTTAATCATTACAATAACACTTTTAAAGTTTTAATGTACGTAGGTACATACGTACGTTGTGTAATGTATTAAGGAAAAAATGCTTGTCAAATCTGTTATTTATGTCCTGAGAAAAAAGCAAAAAGTAGGACATTAACGTAAAGCTTGTTGACTGAAATAATGAAGAATATATAACAATATTGAGAAAAACAATGCGTTTAAACAGTAAATCATAGAAGCTTTAAAAAGCCAAAAACGCCTTATTTTATAGCACGATAGACATATATATCTGCCTGAACTTGGAAAGCACTGTTAGCAAATCTTGTAACTATCACTAGAAATAATAATTATTATAATATGTTTATCAACAGCTGACATTTCTTGGTGACAAGATTAGCGTAGATTGGGCGGTACATAATTTCATTTTGCAATATTATTAACGACATTGTATTTGTCACACCAGAATGCGTTCTTTACCTTCATGTTCCGACAATACATCGTGTTAAGATTTATTTGAAACGTAACTAAGGAGACTGTGCCAGTAATGTCCTAAATCTGCGCGACATAAATAACAAGACAGCATTTTGTATTGTAAACAAGTCGAAATTTATTACAATTAATGGACTCATACCACGCAATAAAAACAATATATTATATTAAGTATAATGTTGTCCGACTGTTATTAATTTTGACACTTACTTACGAGTAAGCAAAGAATACTTAGTAAAATTTCAATTAGCATAATCAATCCATATTTAGTATATGGATCGTACTTATATGAAAAAGTTAAGACTGGCAAGAACGTGTCCGTTTTAATTTATCAACTATTAAATACCAAAAGCATCCTTACTTATGATTGGCTTATTAAAACGATAAAAAAAGTATACTTTACTAGAGGAATCGAGACATCACATTTATTTTAATATTTAGTGTAATCTAGATCTGTGTATTTTACGGGAAATTAAATTAGTTATAATGCTTTTAAATGAAAATAAAGTTTGAAAAATTAGTAACAGTTTATTATAATTTATATAACTAAAATTGTAAGGCACATTAACAGTGCCTATTAAAAGCTCTTTAACATCTTGATTCCAAGTTTAGTAGACTTTAATTGCATGTAATAAAAGTTTTATGGTTATATTTACAGAGAAAAGAATATGTGAGATATGCAAAAGTATTTCCACTAACGAGCATGTTGGATTTTAAAGTTCCGTCGAAATGGTATCGAAGGACCGTTGGAGGGCTTGAAATTTTATTTGGACTTTGTCTTGCCATCATACCAAGTCGTAAGTACGCACTCTATATTTTAGCTTCACACAGTATTCGGTACATGTCAGGGAAGGCAAAGGGAACTTGGGAACCTAGTCTTAAGACCCTTCCCATTGAGACACTTCCGTTTCCAATTTTGCACCGGATTTGAGGCAACACGCAATGTTGAGTGGCGGAACACCACATCTAGCCTTGTTATCAGATGGAAGAAATTAAAACATTAAATATTTTATTTCTGCCAAGACGGGCCTCATTATTATTTATATACTTGTAAAAATTTTGTAAATGATTTAACTTGAGATGAAATGAACGTGAAACAAAAATCGATACAGTAAATTTCGGAAAAAAATCGGCTCAAAAAATATTGACTTCCCCGAGTACTTATCGAACTTTAAACTAAACTTAAAGCTTAACTCTGTGACTGCACCACGATGGCTTTATAGATACGTTAAGTTTATAATAATAATATATAAATATTTATTAGAAAATGGATTGAATAAAAATAATATTACAACAGATAAAGTAAAGAACACGGCGAACATTGGTCTAGTACTGCTAATGATCCTGGCGGCGTACTCGCATTTGATGGTCGGCGACCCCTTCGACCGCTGCGCACCTTCCCTCGTGTTCTTCTTTATGCTGACTGGAAGACTCGTTGTATGGTAAGTTGGAGAAATTTAAAAGATATAATTATGAAAATCTATTAGTTAATTTATAAATTACGACATATTTTTTCATTTCACTTTATTATAAAAGCTCCAAATATCGGGAGCTTTTTTGTTTAAAATAATACAAAGTATTAAAAAAAATATGTATATTATTAATTATTTATTGCCGTAACCTAGGGTAGCATAAGGTAGCTTTAATTTCTTTAAATATATTTGTATATAATTAAAATGTTATAGTCACACGCGTTAGCGTTATAAACACAAATCAAAATTTATCTATTTCTACGCTACTACTGTACAGGTAAACAGTCAGGTAAAACTATCTTGAATTTATGAGATTGTTCTGTGATCTTACGTTAATTATCTACACAAAAAAAAACACAAATTAACAGCAAGAATATGGTTTAATATGTTTGTTACCTTAGTATACATATTGTTGTGTATCAAAATCAGCCTACACTTGCTTAGAAGATAAAAAGGTTTTTGCACTTTCGTAAAAATAGCGAGTGTATATTTTTAAGTGCGCCATCAAGAGTAATTAAGAACACCTACAACACCGCGTTGAGAGTTGTCTGTCTCATAAACTTATCCGGTACAAACGTTTTGAATGAAGCTGTAGACACATTTACATCTCAAATCACTGGAGATATTAGTAAAAAAGATTTGTATATTTGTGTTACATATCATAACAGTGCGCCTCGGATGTACGTTTGAAGTTGTCAGAGCGAAATAGCCGCCATGACCACGGCCACATCGTGGGCAGGGTTTGCGTCATTGTATATTCTAAAACGAATTCAATTAACTGAAGAATTTGCCTCGCGTCAAAGTCGGCTTTGATCTACTCGTTATATGTGCATCGTCTACTTCATTTTACCAGTTATTAGCTTTTAACACGTGGCGTTTAATGAGCCACGTGCGAGAAACGAGACTTTCATGTACGTAACAGCTAAAGTATATATAGGTAATACTAACTATAAAACCAAAAAAAATATGAAATATTTTCAAATTAAATATTTCATGTTATCGTTTGTTTTCTCTTGTAATAAAGCAAAGCGTGGCGATAAGTTAATCCACCACCATCACCAGTGTCTCCACTCAATATGCAACGTCTCAAGTTCGGCGGGAAAGTGGGCAACAGAGCGGAGTGTCTTAACACTAGGTTCCCAAGTTCCCTCCAACTATTCTGCCATGTGCGGGATACAGCGTGAAGCTGAAAAAATAAAACCTAAAAAGCCCAATAGCAACCGCGTGCACCTTGACTTATTTAAGCGTATGTAAACATGAGTTACGAAATAAAATTAGTTCCATCACGCTAGTATCACTATGGCCGAGCGCCAAAAAATTCGCCATGACGAATCGCTTGTCGCGTAAATATTAATGTACCTATTTCAATTCAACCGCATGTGGCCGCCTTCAATCGATGAACTATTTCTCATTACAAATAAATAGCGTTCATTGCAGAACATTGAAATATTATTATTTGGACTTGGAGCGGTATTTAGAGGTTACGTAATGTTTTGTGTTATAATATAATATTTTATTACATCACGCTGGTTCTGTGTGATATCCATGCGGGGCCATACATTAATTACGTAACACTTAAAGGGGCTGGAAGAGGTCAAAGAAAAAAAATGTTGTGCGATTAGTGGTGGGGAGGGGTCCCATATCTATAATTATCAATAAAAATCATTTCCGAATTTTATCATATATTTGCAAATATTTGGCATAATACGGCAAATACTTATAGCATTAGGTTTCATGAATGCGACCAGCATTGTCATAGACCAGGCCCCCCTGGCATACCTGTGAGGCAAACAACGTGCGACCCCTAAGTTTATAAATACTGTAATTTATTTTTAAAGGTACCAGACCAGCCGCCGGGAGGAGCGCGAGAAGGCCGCGGCCACGCAGAACGGCAACGGCTTGAAGAGAGACTAAAATAATATTCAATACTTACATTCTATCAATAACAGTCCCATGCACAACAATTCGAAATAGCACAAATGTATGATCTGATTTTGTAGAACGTTTCAAGTATTTTATACGGATTTGTACTGTGATTTTGACTAGTCATCGTTTTAAACATTGTATCCTATTAGTACGCTTTTAGTTACAATAAGTATCCTTCGCCACACAGTTCTCCTTCTTGGGCACACTCAAATTAATCTAAATTAATTTCTTAACGTAATTCTAAGTTTAGATGCCATAGAAAACTTATCTAAAAGTGATATTAATTTAAGCAGTAACACTAAGTTCATTTTGTAAGTGTGTGAGTGTAGTGAGCACGTAAACAAGTAAACATGTAGACCAGGGACGTTACGGGAAATAATGTGATTAATTAAATAATCGTAAAAACATCTATATAATACTCTTTCATCCGTGTCCGGTAAGTCATGCGTAACTTCCCTGACGTAGACGTAGGACCTCGGTACTGCCACTTTACGGTAGACGTTTATCGATTAGTGCACTTTAATGTAATATACATATAATGAAAGATATGTGTATGGTATATAATAATACATTTTGCTCAATTGTAATTTGGAATGTGACAACCATGTACAAAATAAGTGCGGATTTCTTAGATTTTAGACTTACCTAGTCGAAGGTGACTGAATTATTACGACTGAATATCAACGTCATAATAAAAGTAGCTGCAACAAATATTAATATTAACTGAATCCTTTAATTTAAAATGTGGTCACAATAATGAAAATAAACATAAGATTATACAAATATATATTTAATAAGCACTTTAGTACTAAAGTCACCGACATTTGTTAAATATCTATAATTCATAAGAAACGTAGATGTAAGTAATCCTTACTCCTTCCTATAAGTAAAGAAAACAGTGACGTTTTATTTTACTTTATATCGAAAAGTGAATTGTTGAAGGAACAATTGACATCGTTTAACAAATGCAATACCACCATAAATTATTTTATATGAAGCGTGTCGTGTTTGCAATTGTCAAGTGAATAAATGGTATACATAACATTGAATGGTTTTATTTAACACAATATTATATGATCATGAGGTGGTAAGTCAACGTCCAACCGTCATAGATATGGACGTTTTTTTAATCTAGAAGTTTATATATTACAGACATAGAGCTTTTTAATTTAAAACGCTGTTATAAATTATCATGTCAGGTACGTTGGGGTAACATGGGGCGGTTTTTTATTTCTTTTTTGTCAATTTCAGTTTGTGCTGAATAAATATCATTTGGGTATGTAAAGAGGCCTGTCGTGGCGCAGCGGCACAAACATGTGACTGTAACCGACACGTTGTGGGTTCGATCCCCACTTGAGGAAGTGAAAAATATTTAATATTTTCTATTTAAATATTTAACGTTTTGAATGCCTCAAATTCGGCGGAAAGTGGGGAACGGAATTAGAACAGAGTGTCTTAACACTAGGTTCCCAAGATCCCTCTGCCTACCCGGCATTGTACGCGGGATACAGCGTGAAACTGAGTGAGTGAGTGCTATGTGAAAGGAAGCTTAGTTCTAAATTAAGTAAGAACGTATAAGCGCAACTGTATTACTTCTTACTCTAAAATAAAGTTATATGTTGTTGAATGAAGGTTTCGATTTAATTTAACAGATCACTAAGCCGGAATTAAATAACGTCTCGACAAGTGTGACCATAACTTAAACAATATGCATAATTTGAAGCACTACTTCATTGGCCCATCACCGATGTTACCCCAACGTACTATTATACATTGACTAAAATAAAAAGTTGCAGACATATACTTATTAAAATGAAAATTACTCAAAATGTGCAGGTACAATTTTAATAAAATTAAATTATAAAAAATATTATATATTTTTATTATATTTATAAAAAAAGATCGATACTCGATAACTGCTACATTTATATACCTAAATAATATATTATGAATAAGTATTATAAAAAATACCGTAAGCATATAATATTTATAACAAAAAAGAATCTCATATTCTTCACATATCTGTAAATTGAGAATCAATTGGTAAAATATATTTTGGGCTTGTTATCATTAGTACAGTTAAGTAAAAGGCTTTTACAGTTTTTTCATACTCAAAAAGCAAATTTTTTTACCAATGTTTTGCTTACATAACGGAATATTATATTAACAAAAACTATAATTAGAATGTGGTTAAAATAATAAATAATTTAATATATTTTATTAAAAGTTCACACAGTTACTTTACTCCTTAATATATAAAAAAATATAAGAGAAATAAATAATAAGTAAATTACAAATGATAATAATGCATTTGTCAAGTGCAATGATCACATGAAATTGCATAATATTCAATGGAATTTACATTATTTAATAAATATCTTTTCGGAATAAACAAGTAATAGTGTTCTATTAATTTTATTTTTTTAATTAATCTTTTTTCTCATAATAATCAATCTCAAATAGTTTACATCATTTGTAATGCCGTTTTATATTATTTAGGCAGGATCACGTCCGGTTTGTAGCAACTCCAGAGCATTTCTTAGATTATTAATCGCCGTTTTAATATCATCATAATTTAGAGCGCTGCTGGCCCATTTACAATATTTCTGAGCTTTTGCTATTTGATCTGGATTTAGTTGAGCGACCGATGTGGTGTTATCGCCATAGAATGTACTTGAAGGAGTCGGCGCTGGCTGCTGGGAGGGGTCGTATGGGATAAAGCCCCCAGGGTTGGGATCTGGAGTATAAGGAACAGGTGGTAATTGAGAAGCCGCTCGCATAGCCATATTTGGATCAGGAAGGCTATTGTTAAAGCTTGTTGGAACACTTGGTAATAAATCATGAGGCGTTGCTGGAGTCACTGAAGTAAACCCGAAAGAGCTTCCGGCGTCTGAGACTCCAGGTTGACTTGGCATATCGTTTGTTGATTCTCCATCTTCATTTATATTTTCAGGCTGCATAGGACCTATTATTAATAAAAATATACAAATAAAATTCTACTCATCAAAATTAATATAGGCCATTTGACAATCTGTAATTTATTTCCTCAGTAATAAAATTTTCAAGTTTCCAGTTTTACAGCTGTAAAAACAATAGACCTCCATGTATTAGTATTTATAATAAAGAAATCATTCTAACACTATACGATGAATTTGGCTGTTCTAACACTAAACAATTAATTGCCACTTAAAATGTTCTAGTTCTATAATGATCTAATCACATGAACTATCAGTTTTTGTAGTAAGTGATTTCAAAGAATAAAACTGTTGTGTTTTTCCATTTCTTCCCATCGAATAAGAAAGAAGTAGTGCGAAATAGGGAAAATATGACAACGATTATTAATTGTCAATAATGAACACATTCTTTACAAAGAAGCTGTCCCGTAGATGGACTTGGATACCATCCAACTAAACTACAAACATTAATGTCAACTCAACTCAACTTGGCAAAAATTTTCAATTAAACTACATTATGCTCAAAGGTTCGCTAAATATAGAAACTCCTAAAATCTTTTGAAAATATTTTAATGACTCAATGAACTTTTTTATGCTACTAGTGAAAGAGATACATACATTTAAAACTAAATATAGTGTTCTACACCTATCGAGCAGCTTTGTATAACAGAAAATAATATACAAACGATAAACAATAATCTAAAACAATTGGTAGCAAAAACTCTCAAACTACAAACATCTTTACGACCATAAAAATAAGTAACTAGCAGTGTAACAGTATACTAAAACTTGAGCAATGACTGGGAAGTCATTGCTACTAAAAACAAAAGTAAGGCCTTGAGTGGAAAACTAAAGCAATTATAAAAAAGTTGTCACAAATAGAGCTCTTAGAGAAGATCACCTTTTTTGGCAAAATCACAAAAAAATATATTTAGAAAAAAAAGCTTGAAACCGCATTAGGCATAAATCTAAAATCTTAAAAACTGTCAAAAGGTAACGAAAAGCAGGAAAAAAATTCTTCGAAATGTATATATATATATATATATATATATATATATATATATATATATATATATATATATGTATATATATATATATATATATATATATATATATATATATATACATACATACATACATATACATATACATATACGTATACGTATACATATACCTATACCTATACCTATACCTATACCTATACCTATACCTATACATATACATATACATATACATATACATATACATATACATATACATATACCGCCTTATTGTACAGTATAGTTTTTTTTTTCTGTTTTAGTTTGTATATTTAATATGTTTTTGTGTGCAATAAAAGTATATATTATTATTATTATTATTACATATACATATACATATATATATATATATATATATATATATATATATATATATATATATATATATATATATATATATATATATATATATATATATATATATATATATATATATATATATATATATATATATATATATATATTAGTAAAAGTATCAAGAATCTAAAAGACCACTGTGTTATGATTGTCAACTATTCAACGGAAGGCTTTACGAGCATCTCATATATATCTATATGGAACACATTAGAGGCCTGTCGTGGCGCAGCGGCACAACCTAGTGACTGTAAACGATAGGTTGTAGGTTCAAATCCTATTCCAGGAAACGAAATATTGAATATTTTCAAAATAATTATTTAATGTTTTACATTTCTTCGCCCTGGTGACAAGACAAAACGCGGAGTCGAGTTCAGCCATTCAGTACGCAATGCCTTAAATGCGGCAGAAAGTGGGAAATGGAAGTGGAACGAGGTGTCTTAACACTAGGTTCCCAAGTTTCCTCTGCCCATACCCTACCATATGAGTTGGTATATCGTGCATGTTCCCTACTATATAGAGAATTAATTGTTTTGTCAATTAATTATTATTTGAATTATGAATGTGGTTAAGATCTAATTATAATTATATATAACTGATCTGTCATTATATAGAGCTGGAGCAGTGAAGGCGAGTGAGAGTTGCGGAGGGGCCTGAAGCCTATACCTATGGACGCACGTCCCCGACAATGCTCCATCATGAGTTTGATAAAGTATTTAAGTACCACAATTTAAGTGTATTCATGTAACCTAAATTGTGTTGATAACATTAGTCATTACATGAACTTAACATTAGTCAAGTTATAGATAACTTATGATGTTTGTAAGTTAGACGATTAGCCACTTCCCCCTACCCACTCTTACTTCACCATTCATTCATTTATTAATTTCGACATATACATACCAAAAGAGTAAGTTGAGTACCAATTAAAAACAAAAGAGAATGTCTTCTATAGTAAGTAATTTTTAGCATTCATTTAATTTGTTTTAAATTGGAAAACATGGAATAAAGAAATAAAAGGAATCTCAACCCTCAATAGACATTTAAAAGATTAAAGATTTACTGAATATTTCTCTTTATTTATTGAAACTCTTAAAGAATTAAAAAAAAATCTTCAAAATGTTTTGGCTTCAAATAGTAAAGCAGAAATCAACATTTGTGTTTTCAGCAATAATATAGCAATAACTTCAGCAATGTATAGAATTTGAGATGAATACCAAAAACATTAAGATAAGGATAGAAGGAAACAAAATAGAATACCCTTCAAAAACTAGTACTATTTAATGAAAGCAGCAACAAGAGTAAAGTAACAAGAAAGGTAAAATTAAAAGGGAAATATTAAAAGTAAAAAACTTCAGCCTGAAATTGAAAAGTTTGTTATAAATTCATGTATCATACCCTCCCTCACATAATGTGTTTTTGACATAACACTATGTCACTTATTCATGGACATAGAACAAAATACTATATTGTCAGCCTTTAATCTTGAAAACATCCAACTAAGGAAAATCAATAAAACATGTAATACAACTAGGGTTAATGATGCTCTGTAAAATGCCATGATACTGCAACACAAGTTGTATATCAGGATGGAAGATGTATATCAGGCCACCAAGCTGTATAACAGAAAAAAAGGAGTACACAAAGTAGCTCAGCCCTTCCAGGAGATGAAAAAAAAATTTCATAGTTTGTTTCCACAAACAGATAGGACAAAATTAAAAAAAAAAGTATAATTGGATAACTGCAAGCAACCAAGCGAAAATCATAATATAACTATTTCCTATACTTACTGAAAATAAGAGCAAAGCTAAAGTAGATAAACTTGCTCATATAAATTTATTTAATGTTTGTAGGTAAAATTCTTAGCAAATAGAGTTCTCAGTCTAGTTAGTTGGGCCAATGGCTTGGATATGATATTGTTATTTTAAATATGTATATGTCAATTCTCAATATATTTTTAAGCAAATGGCAATTCCAAAAGTTAGTTCTTACTCAATTGGAAGTTAATAAAAGAAGCCTAAGGAATGTTTTAAAAATTTACATGAAAATATCAAAGATATATTCACCTGGAACTGGTGTCTCTCCATTTTTAAGGCAGTTATGAATATAAGCAGCTTTCCATCTAGCATATTTACGGTTTTGTGACGCCTCATCAGTTAAATCACCAAATGTAGTGAGAACATCATAAATTACACCTGCCGTGTAAAATGCTTTAACAATATTCCTAAAAATTCAATTAATTATTACTACTATATCTACAAGCTGTATCCCACACAAGGTAGGGTAATAGTGAAGGTTCCCTAGGGCATAGTGAAGGTTCCCTAGGAACTCAAGTGTTAAGACGATCCGTTTCCAACAATCCACCAAATTCTTGATGCATTGCATGTTGAGTGGCAGAAATCAAGCCTAAGCTTTGTTACCAAAGTAAAATATAAAATATTTTATTCCTACTAGTGGGAATCCGACTCACAAGCATCATGTTTACATTGGCAAGCTTGTACCCTGTACCACAGCCTTGACAGTCTATAAATTACTTTTAACTTGTGGTGTATTGGGACTGTGTCTGACTGAGCAAATGGATTGTAGGTTCAATCCCAACTCAAGATGAATGATGACTGGAAAGTTCTGCTATTTGACCAGAATAATTATTAATAGTATAAATATAAAATATTTTTTTTTTTTCAGCTTCACACTGAATTCTGCACGAGGCAGGGTAGGCAGAGGGAACCCGGGAACCCAGTGTTAAGACACTCTGTTCCACTTCTGTTCCCCACTTGCCGCCAAATTTGAGGCATTGTGTGTTGAGTGGCGGAACTCAACCCCTCGCTTTGCCTTATTACTAGAGCGAAGAAATGAAACATTAAATATTTAAATTGAAAATATCAAATATTACATTTCCTTGACTGGGGATCGAACCCAGAACCTGTCAGTTACAGTCACACGCTAGTGTTGCTGCGCCACGACGGGCCTTGAACTTATACTTATTAATAATATATAAACAGTACTTCAGCACATTTTAAAGCAATTTAAGCTACAATCATATATGTATGTAACATACTTTCCATAATTTAATTCTTGATCTTGTTTATCAGCAAATAGAAATAATTTTAGTGCATAATTTTCTAAATGGGCCTGTGCTACTACTTCATTAGAAATAGCTTCATTGTCTTTAAATGTTTTCTTAGCTTCTTCTAGCCAATCCATTATTGCTGTGGGATAAAAAAATATATATATAAATCATACTTTTTTATTGGTTAAATTAATATCTATACATAGAGAAAAATCAATGATGAAAAACAATATGGTACCATATTCTGTTTTCCTTAAATGTGATACAAATGAGTCAAAACATTTTTTTAAATACAAATTTGTTCATCTTACTTCATATGACAAGGTAATTAGAAAATTGTAACATGTATAGTTACTTAACAATAACAGAGTATTATGGAAAATTTATTAAGTTTTTTTACATAATTATAATAACTAATAAATTATGTATTTTCGTTATATTATTAAAATAAATTCTGTTTAATATTAAGTTACTGACTAAAGTCAACTTTGATAATTGATTATATTGAATCAGTTATAATTTGTGAAACAGCTATAAATATTTAAATTCCTGCTTGACTACCATAAAACAATAAGATTTCTCACAATTAATTCAACAATACAATTGATAACTTTGATCTTTAATATAACTTAAAAAAATTTTGTCAAGTGCAATGCATGAAAATCAAAATCTTAAATTATATTTTTACATAATTCATAAAAAAAAAACATCATATATAACTAGAAATTACTAATTCATTTTAGTCATTTTTGCACTTTATAATTAAAAATTGTTTTACCCATTAGTACTTTTGTTTCTTCTGGTGTTTTTTTCGTTGTTAACTTGAGGCCAACTTGCAGAGCATGTAGCCTGCACCAATATGCAACAATCGGATCCCTGGAATCATGTTCAGCTGCAGTTTTCAGAAAATGTTGAATTGATTTTAAACTTGGTGGGCATTCCGGGATAGTTACAGACATTGTGACGTATTTGATTTTACTAGCACGTCAACAAATAAATATTAAATTGCAGAGAAACAAATCACACGATCAATATATCTTGAAATAAAAATGACTACTAATTTAATAATTTTTTTAGTGATTCACTAATCTTTGTAAGTTTATTTGACAATTTTGACATTGACAACACAAAGTACATTATTATTGCAGTGTTAGCTCTGTTTATACCTAGTAAAAACATATAACTGTGTCAGGTACCGAACAAATTCTAAAATGGGGAATTAAATAAAGTTATCAGTTTTTTTGGAGTCGGGTAGCCAGCGTATTATATAGGTGAAATTTGATTGAAAGAAAAAAAATCAAAAGAGTAAGTATAAATAAATCTGTTCGCATATGGCAGGACATATATGAAACATCCCAGATAGGAACAGTAACGAAAAGACTCCCCCCAGACGATGAGTTATTACACGTCCAACTGTTAACCGGTCATGATAACACTGTAGATTCTGGTATTGGTTCGAGCTAGAAAATTTTTTGAGCTGCGAATGCCATTAAGATATACTTGAGTCAGTAATGCACATATTATTAGATTGTGCAAGAAACTACTTATTAGTTCGAGCTAAAAAAGCAAATCAACGTAGATCTTATTCTTATGAAGGATTTTGAATGAAGGATATACTTTTGTGATCAGAGTAGCACCAGAAACAAATGAGAGTCAAGCGACTCTACTAGCATCAATTGCACAAAAAAAAACCATAAACATACACTATAGACACACCCACAACATGCAAATGTGACACTATATTGTTGCTACACCATGTCGAAAAGGGCAAACTAGGTTTGAGGACCATAGGTGTAGCTTCTGCAAGTCTAGAAATCCTAAAAACATTGTCTATTAGGCGATAGTACTAAAAAATCATAGTAACACGTAAACATCTAGTCTGCGGAACTTAATGCTGCGATTTACCTCGTTTCCAGCGTTGGAAAACGATAATACTAAATATTTCTATTCCTATCTTGAGAACATTGAAACCACAACCTGTAGCATATATAAAAACATGGTCGTTCCTCTGTGTAATGCAGGTAATTATTGTTTCCACAACATTCATAGGAAAATAAAATATAAATTTCATTTGTTTTGTAAAATTAATCAATTTATTTTGAGTGCGTACTAAATTTATCATAAACACTGCGTACTAAATTTAACATAATCGTCAGACGAACGCTACCATACGGACGGACGTTACTATAGATCGAATAGAAATTTCTTAAAGACCGTAAAGATAAATGCTAAGTAGGTAGTGCAGGAGATCAGACTCCGCCAATATACGGCGCGAATTATTTCAGAAGGAATAAAAGAAATAGCAATGTAGATAAAGATATGTTATCCGTTGGATTAGTATAACTATGCCTCTAACTGTCTATCTTCGAGTAAGTAGTGTGTTTTTAACCCTGATGCGTCTTCAGCGTCACCGAACTTAAGGAGGTCGAGCTACCTTAGCTTGGTTACTGTTGAAGTTAGGAACAATAGAAAACACGATGTCACGGTGTCAGGGCGTCTCCTGTGAGACTCGGACAATGATTTGCGTACACCGTCTGTAGGGGGGTACTTTAATTCGCTCAGTCCGAGCTAGGCCTCCTGGTAGGGCTTTTGGATTTTTTTAATTTCGAAAGAAAACGCAAATCGCGTCACCTAAAAACCGGCGGGGACGATGTGTTTAGCGTGTGTGTAGGTGATGATGTGTATCCCTACCTATATATTTCGCTTCGTTCGCTTTAGTGCATAATACCTATGTGCAGATTGCAGAATGTTAGGTATTGTTTACTTATGCCTGTCATGGCGCAGCGAAGTTAGTGCGTGACTGGAACTGGCAGGTTGTGAGTTCGATTCCCACTCTAGGAAATGAAATACTTAATATTTTAAATTTAAATATTGAATGTCTTAATTTCTTTGCCCTGGTACAAGATAAAACGCGGCGTTGAGTTCCGCCACTCAACACGAAATGCCTCAAATTCGGCGGAAAGTGGGAAACGGAAGTAGAACGGAATGTCTTAACACTAGGTTCCCAAGTTCCCTCTGTCTACCCTGCCATATGCGGGATACAGCGTGAAGCTGAGTTGATTTGGGTTTACTTATAGTTAAGTGAAAACAAATTTGGATATTATTTAAATTAATTACTAATATTTATTTAAATAAATGACTCGTAAAATTAAAAATCAATTACGTAAATATTAAATATATTTTAAATCTAATCTCATTTAATAAATGTTTAATTAATGTTTACGATTTACAAATTAAGTAAACATATTTTGTTATAAGTTCTATAACATTGAAACAGGTATGTGTCAACTCTTATAACAGTTTATTTATACGCGCCGCCTTTTTGTTTCTATACAAACCTTCCCATTTCTAAAATAACACATGTTACTTCTCTATTCACCCCATATTGAATGACTATTCGCCTATTCACTTCGAATAACATAAAATTGTACAAATATTTTCAATTATGACCATAAGCTTGAATCATAATTGTACGACCGATACACTACAGCGGTATATATAAATAAACAACTCCCGGGCATAAATAACGCAGTTCCATCAACGATCAAACCTTTCCTTAACTTTACACCAATAACCGATTATATAAAAAAAACATTGAATAAAAATGGTTAGTTACTAAATTTAATAACGAAAATCATTAAATGTTATGTTATAATAACTCTTTATACTATGACTATAGTTTACTGGAACTGGAAATTAATGGATATGGTAAGGTTACTTACTATGCCTGCTTTTGCCATTAAATGCGTAGGTACGCTTAAGAAAATATAAATATAATCTGCAATTTCATACATTTGTGATTCTAGTTTGACATTTGACATTTTTGTGGTTTGTGACTTAAGTCCTGAAGTGTGATTAAAAACGTTGTAAAAATATTCTTAATATTTTATGTATATTGTGACTCAAATTTAAATTAATAAAATGCCATCAAAACAGAGAAAGATTGCCATGATGGGCTACAGATCTGTTGGTACGGTGTTCTTTTATTGTTTTGTGATATATTTATGCGTCTTATTTATTGTTATGACGTTATGAATTATAAAAAATATTTACAGGCAAATCATCTCTTATTATACAATTTGTTGAGGGGCAATTT
Organism: Eueides isabella; assembly: GCA_019049475.1. Classification (NCBI taxonomy): domain Eukaryota; kingdom Metazoa; phylum Arthropoda; class Insecta; order Lepidoptera; family Nymphalidae; genus Eueides; species Eueides isabella. The sequence continues at coordinate 11,725,454 of CM032393.1, read as the reverse complement.
GTGGACTCTTACGACCCTACCATAGAAAATAGTAAGTTGAAACATATATTTTTATCGTGATAAATAAATATTTTTATAGTATTTTTAGCAAAACAATATTACTTTGTGCGTTGAGCGTAAGTTAAACAATTTTTACTAACCTTAGTTACATTTTAGTTTAATTTATATTTCGATCCGTCAAAGTAAACATTACTTGTTATTTGGCATATTATGAGTTAGCTTTTGCTTACTAATAAGATTTACTAAAAATACCTAGTATGAAAAAATATTCATATTTTTTTAATGTAATTTTCAGCATTCACAAAATTTATAAGATTGAATTCTACAGAGTATGAGGTAAAATTAGTTGATACTGCAGGGCAAGATGAATATAGTATCTTTCCTTTACAATACAGTATGGACTTTCATGGATATGTATTGGTGTACTCAATTACTTCAAGTAAAAGCTTTCAGATTGTGCAAATAATATATGACAAGTTACTGGATATGGTTGGAAAGATACAGTAAGTTCAAAGATTATATTTATTTGTGTAATGATTGCTACATGTGATTTTTTAAATTTATTTTTCTATGATTGTAACCTAATAATTACTAAAATACTTTGTATAGTTGAAGTATTATAATTTGATAATGAATTTTATGATTTTGGTTAAAACTTTTCTTAGTGTACCAATTGTTCTTGTGGGAAACAAGACAGATTTACATTTAGAAAGAAAAATCAGTACTGAGGAAGGAAAACGTTTGGCTGAAAAATGGAATGCAGCATTTGTAGAAACTAGTGCTAAACGAAATGAGGTACTGTAAATTTTTATAAATGTTCTTGTTTAGTTTACATATTTTACATATATTTAACTGAATATTTTATATTGTTTTATAAAAGTATTAAATCAAGAACTAAAAACCAAAGTAAATAAATATTATTATTTACATTTTAACTTATCAATTGATTTAACATATTATAGTATTTATTTTCATTAGATTTGATTTTGATTGTGGTTTGTCATAGATTTTAATAATGTATTTATTTCTAGTGTTATGATTCTAAGAGAAGAAATAATACTGTTAATAATTTCCTTCAATCTTGCCAATTCTCTCTATAATTTATAAATATTACATATTTTATGGTACTGCACTGGGAGGTACTCTGTGTCTACACTGGTATATGCCAGAATAATTCAAAGATGATTTTTTTAAAGTTCTTATAATTAATTTATTATCTTTTGTTAATATTTATTTTTTATTTTTCAGTCAGTAACCGATATGTTTCATGCAATGCTGTCAGAAATAGAAAGATCGGATGGACACATGCCTGAGAAAAATGGATGTGTTATTTCTTAATAGAAAATATTTAATGGACAAAGTGCTTGTTTATGCAAAAGTGAAAGTAAGTTATTGATAGTTTATGCACAGCTAATGTAATGCAATAATCTGTAGCTACTTAGTAACTCCTTAAGAGTTATCACACATTTAATACTTAGGCATATATTTTTCTACATTAACAAAATATAAAAAAGCAATATACATTCTCAGGTGAATAAAATTTATATTTAAATAACTTTTTATTTATTATATGATTATATATTTATATCGGATTTGAGTTAAATGTGTGGCAACTTTAAGTGTTGTTCTATTTATAATGTACCTCATTAAGCTATTATTACAATTTTGGTGGCACATTAATGCCTAAGCAAGCATTATTTGTTGCACATGAATGGAAAGGACATAGGTTCAATAATATATAATTAAAGATGTATGAATATTATTTAATTAAAATCCATTAAAAAAGTATACAAATGTATTGAAATTGTTTTAACATGTAAAATGGCATTAATCTTTCTTTTTCATCTGATGTAATTATTGTAAATTAATTTATCCCATTTTACAATGATGTTTGTAATTATTATTCATATCACATGGCAACTGTTTTTTTGCACTTTGCTAAAAAATAGTATAATGACAAAAGGTGTAGGGCAACAAAATATTCAAATAAATTTTATTTTTATACAAATTACAAAATAAATATCCTTAAAATAATTGCTCACAACTATTTTTTTCTGTGTTCATTAAATTTAAAATTGTAGTATAATAGAGCCAGCTGTAGATAAGGTTACTTTAAGAACTTAATATAAAACATTATGTTACTTTGAAATGAATCAAAAAATATAATAGAATGTATCTATATTATTTATTCAAACAATTTGCAATACCCTATTTGTATTATGTTGTGTATTTTTTAGATGACTTATTTTATATACTTATTATAATAATATTTATAAATTTTCAAATTTTACAAACATTGTAAAAATGAAGGTAATATATTTGAAAAACTGATCAAGAGCAGGTCAGACTCACGCAAGAAAGATTCCATACTAATCTCTCTCTTTATCTATAAAAACAGCATAAAAGTTATCTGTTGGGTCAGAAATACATATTGTGTGAAAATTTCTGCTGTCTTTCTATTATGGCGCAAGACTGACAGACAGACAGCACACAGGAAGTGTCTGGTTATAGTAATAATTTTACTTTTTTGGTGAATACCTAACAGTAGAATTTGTCACAAACAAATAACTGTTTCTGTTTAGATGCGGTATTCACACTTGATTAAATTGATATTAATTTTAACCTCTTCAAACAATAGTAAATATTAAAGGTTATCTTGTGAAACAGGATGCTTACTCAATCTTTTTTGGTTCAAAATATTAAGAATGATGTTAATTCATTTTATAATGTAACATAAAATGTTTTATCACTTTTCTCCATTTTCCTGTCTTTGATGATTTTTGGCGTTGAGTGATGTATATAAATAGTATCAAATTTTATATTTTCGATTATCGTTATTTTATACTATTTTTCAATATAAATTTTCTGCAATTATATTAACTTCTTTTTTTAAAATCAATGACTGTTCACTTATTGCTTGTGATTTTGTAATAAATAAAAAAATGTAACAGAATAAAGGCCATGTACACAAAAACGGTTAAGTAAGTGTTGTGTGACATGCGTTAATAAAGTTAATTCCTGAGAAAGAGGGTTAATTTAATATTATCAAATTATGTTTAGTATATACTTTTATTTTTAATTAATTTGCGAATGATATCTTTGAGGGTATTTCATTAATCATAGCAACAGTAACATTTAATGTAGTGTTTTCATATCTTTTTTTTTAAATTGTTCTTATTAGCAAAATGAAAAAAAAATCAAAATGACAAAATTTAAGAGGTTAAAATATAGTAAGTTAGTAAAATTTAAGTAAGTCTTGACTTGACCTATTTAAAAATTTTATATAAACTATTGCAAAATAAATACTTAATGAGTACATCACTTATACATTCTTTGGCATAATTTTGTATTTGTGTGTTTATGTATTCATGATACTTATTATAAATACTTATTATATATTTTAACTATCAACATCGTAGGTCTAAAGTTAATAACTCGATTGAAAGCATTTAATAGTCAACTACATTATAAACTTTAGTTAAAGAAATAAGAGTTCAATAAAAAAAACATAATAATTTTAATTAGTTCAAAATACAAGATCAACTTATATTTACACATCTATAACGTAACACTTCAATTTATAATGTATCAAAACTTATTGTTCATTATTACATATACAGCGTAAACTCTTTCTAACGAAACTCAAGTTACTGAGCATTTTTTGTTGTTATAGAGAGTTATCGTTACATGGAGTGAACAATCAATACGTTGGTTTTAATGCAAACCAACCAAATTGTACTCACTTCTACTTTATAGAGAGAGTATCGTTATGAAGGATAACGTTATAAAGAGTTTACTGTAATTACAGTAGTAATTCCCAATTATCAATAGAACTATTAAAGTTTATACTTTAATTAAAACTATGTCCTTCATATTGTAGCTAAGCTGTTAGTGATTCGGCAGTCGGAATATCTACTTACTGCTGGACCCTGACTTTGTTGAACGTAAAGCTTATAAATAGCTTGTAACTATGTACATAATAATTTTATTTTTATAAGTTAGAAAGATACATATTCGAATCACGTTGCGTCGTCGTTTTGTGGCACAATACAGCCGTTATTTTTGTAAATTTATTTTCTGTATCATTACATCAATCACAACGGTTCGTTTTTAACTATAAGCCTCGTAATAGTTGTTTTTTTACATAGTTTTTAACGGATAATTTTTATTGTGTAAACGTAGGCCCAGTCACTGTAAATTGTTAATTTTGTATGATTCCAAATATGTACACAATATTAGCTTATATAGCCGCCGAGGTCTCAAAACCTGTTTAAATGCTTTTAAATATGTAATCATGAGTTGAAAAAATTTTTAGATCAATTTCTTAAAGACCATATTAAATGAATATGGTCTTTAAGAAATTGATCTAAAAATTTTTTCAACTCATGATTACGTACTTGCAACCGAAAATACAATACAGTGGCGGATTTTCAACATATAAATTTGTACGATAACGACTGTCATTTCTTAAAGTATTGTGACAACTCAACCATTTTGAAATAGCGAGGTGTTACGTACGTACACTACTTATATTTGATACTCTTTGTAGAAGGTCAAAAAGCCAAAGAAAGTTGATGTAAACAAAAATCAGTCTGCAAATTGACCACCTGTCTCAAGTCTATTTTGTAACTCACCCGCTAGTAAATACGCCATTGGTAAACTGATTTAGTAAAATAGACGTTTGTCTGAAAAACATAGGGCTGATTTTTTTTTCTCAAGAAAACAGTTGTAAATTTAAATAAAATTTTAATATCCCATAAAAGAATGCCTCGGTGGACCTATATAGATTATTGTATGTAAATATAAGTGTTTAAATTAAAGAGCTATTCATATTTATATTGTGTTTTATTTTGATCTCGTTGAATTTTAATCTGGTGTAAAGATATTTAAGCAAAACTACTACGTAAAAGTATTTTTTAAATGTTTTAAAGCATGTGTTTAATGTTCTTATGATATTGTGTGATGATTATTACATATTTGATAAATTATTTTCTGTATAACGTTTTATATAAATAAAATATAAGCGTGTTATAAAAAGGTATAATATTTAAAGAGGATTAAAGTTGATCATAAATTAATAATCAAAAAGGACAAAAATAACGGCATTAAAATAGAAGGAAAAATTCTTTCCCACTTGAAATACATTATTTTATTTACTAATTCTCAATTAATTTCTTATTATAATAAGGTTAAAAAAAATACTTTTTTAATTTTAACATTTTCCGGTGCCCATCCACCTTAAAAGACGGTAACGCTCCTGTAGCTCCTCTGGAGTTACTCGGGGCCGTGGGCGACGGTGATCACTTACCATCAGGTCACCCGTACGCTCGTTTGCCTCTTCCATAAAAAAAAAACTTTTTTAAGATAAATTAAAACCAAAAATCTCAGCAAAATTAACAAAAAAATTGTAATTTGTAGCAATTTTATTTTTACTATTTTTTGTGTTATTCCACACGTAGAGATATATATATATATATATATATATATATATATATATATATATATATATATATATATTATATATATATATATATATATATATATATATATATATATATATATATATATATATATATATATATATATATATATATATATATATATATATATTATTTTTAAAAAACGTATAAAAATATTGAACGAAGCAGGATTTGAACCCACGCCTAGAAAAATTAAGTTTAGTATTGTAGCAATTTTGTTAAAGTAAATATTTTATACTGGCGTAATTTTTTTATTTATTAATCGATTTAAATATATCAAATATGTACTAAATGTTGAAGGAAGTTGCGAAAATATAATAGTAAGACTGCATTTAAATCTGGTTAGCGGTATCTGATTAGCGCGTACAAACGCACAAACAGACAAAAAATTTAAAAATCACTATTTTGGGCCCTATTACTTAATATAACATTTGTATAATATATCTTCCATGTACATACTGCGATTATTTACAGATTTATTATAAGTATAGTTCATAGATGAGTATATGATGAATTTATCTAACCATTGTTCAAAGCATAGTAGTAGAAATAAGTTTTGATTTAGAAACGTTGTAATTTGACTATTAAAAAGGCGTATACATATATCCTTCTGAAGCCTGTGTTGTATTGCAAACACGCAGAAACTATTTTGACATCGATATTCGTAATTCTTGAAACTTGCATGTCAGGAGGAACATAACGCGCTAGCAGATATCATCTTAAAAACGGCTCGGAGCTTGTGAGTCACAAGCCCCGAGCCGTTGTGACCATTTGCCGAGCTTCTAATATTAAGATAAAAAAAAAATTACAATTTGCAAATTGTCGAAACTTGTTTGTTTTCAATAATGTTAAACAAGTAACCAGTGTCTTCTCATAGACAATTTTCTCCATAACTAGCACGAATCGAAAATAAATTTTACAGGTTTTATATGTTATGAAAGTGATTTAAACATTGCAGCTATTATTGTAATATGAGTGAAGTCAACATAAATATATTAACAACTAGCGACCTGCCCACGGTTTCGCCCACTTGAATTAGACTATTTTATTTACTAATTTCAATTACTTTCCTGTTTTAATGACATTATCGCTTTTAAAACATCATATATACATTAAAAACTAAAATGTCAGCTAAATAAACAAAAATGTTCAAAATTTTTCAACTTTAATATTTCAAATTATCGTAACTGTTTAATCGATTTAAATAATTAAAAAAAAAACAAAATGTTAAGTGAAGGGTGCCAAAATATAATAGTGAAAACTGAAACTGCATTAAAATCGAATTAGCCGTCTCAAATATTAATGCGTACAAACGCACAGGCAAACAGATAAAAAAATATAATTAAAATTTAATATAAAAATTATAAAAAATATTTTATTGGGCCCTATTAAATTAATGAATCCTCTATAACTTGTTTTTTAATATATTTTTCATGTAAGTTATCCATTTAATATAGTTATTGAGATCTCGTTAAATAATATATGTTTATAAAATGCTTGTTATGTTATATAAAATTTTTACTCGTAGTGTCAGCATTCATAGTGTAATTGCGGTATACACTAATAACATTAAACATGACTCTATGAGTTCATTATTATACGAATAAACAAGGTTTGTATACCTTAAAAATCAAAAAGAGTCCGTTTTTTTTTTTTAAATTTTACCAGTATTTTTCCTTGCCGAACATATTATACTGTATATTTTTTAATATGAAATATTTTTTTTAAGCTATACCTAATTTTATTCTCTATAGTTGCTAATCATGTCAAAGTGACGTTTAATTGTTATCAACAACAAGTTTATTGTGAAGATGGCGACGTCTGGAGTTGGTTTTCGGTGGTTAGATTTGTTAGAAAAGGAATTTGATAAAGCATGTGTCGAATTAGATACTTCTTTATGTAAGTCTTATGTATGAACTTTAGTTAAGTTAATTAACTTTGTTGCACATGTGACAAATTAACCGATTTTTATGTATCTATCGAGGAGTTTTGAATGACATCAATAAAGTCTTATAATTGCAATTTTTGAAGATGTTATAGCTGTTTAAATCATTTTTTATAAAACGTTAATTAATAATTATATAGGGTATAATATATTTGAATATGTAACAATAAATTCGACAGTGACGTGAGAGTATATAATCATGACTTGTAAGGACAACAACCCTTTTATGATTTCTTCTTATATAAATCTTTGCTACGTCACTACAGTTTTTAGATTAATTAAAATTTTATATATTTTATTTAATTGTACATATTCAAATTGTTACCAACAAAATAAACAACATTCTATTTCGTATTTATATTAGAAAAATATAATTAAAATAATATTTTTATTATTAAATACGTGTTAATGTTTACAGCCGAACTAGAAAGCGAAGAACCAGATGTTGTGTTTTCATCCCGGCAGAAGATAGCAACTTTAAGCTCCTGTTTTGCTCAGTTGACTCACAAGGCTCTAACAATTTTCCAAAACAGTGCAAAACTTGATGTATGTATTGAAATCCTAGCTTAAGGAAAGTTTTCTAGCCATTATTTATAGCCATTTCATTTTGGTGAACTATTTTTACTTCATTGCTCTTATAAATAAATAAAGGTTACAATATCTTAAATAATAGGTAAAAAATGTATTAACAAAAAGGTCTAAATGTTATTTGTTGTTAATGCAAATAAAAAGTAAAAAAGTATAATTTTGATAGATATTTGATTTTGATAGGATGAAGCTTAAGTTAGATCCTATTTTGCAATAAAAATATGATAATAATAGATAAAATCAAATTTAGAACACCTTTCATTCACCTCTGTTATATATGAAATAAAATGAAACTAAAATATTGTTTGGGGCAAAATACTGTATTTACATGGGACCACGGTCATAAGGATGTTTATGAAGATGTCTCCGGTGAGGCTTAGTTGTAGTACTTTCTGTGGTTGCAAACTTTTCTCTGTAAGACACATCATTTAACATATCTCGATCTTCTTGTGAGAAGTCACTCATATTATTGTCAAAATAATTGATATCTTGCTCTTCTTCCCCGTCATCCTCAGAACTTTGCTCACTTCTGGAAATTAAATAATAATTCATAATGGTAGTAGTGAATCCATACATAAATTTACTGTTAAAACTTCTATAAAGCTTCAAAATGGAATATATTGCAATATCATTAATATTTAATTTGTGGTATCTAAATATTAACTACTTCAACTGTATCTCATACTTGATTCTATTAAGTTTCAACAAAAGACGATCTGCCGCATTGGTGACATCTGTGCTAGGTATAGGTTCTTCTGACTCTTCACTCATATGTCCTTCTAATTGCTGCAGAGCTGCATCAGCTCTATTTGTTAATGCTATGAACTTTTCAGTCAACTGCTGCAACTCTTTCTCATTGAAAGTTGAATGTGATGAATTTTTAAATAAGGTTTCAAGACGCTTGCATGAGACTTCAGGTGGCTGAAAGTTTAATCATTACTAAAATCTTATGAGATAATTTATTTAACAATGTTGACATAATATTTAGCAAAATTTGATTAGCACAAATAACATCACTAGCATTACATGAAGCACAATTCCAAACAAATGTGCATTAATGAACTAAAATACGTTTTGTATTTGGTATTCTTAGCAAAAATTAGTAAATAAATAATACAGGCTTTTGAGGATAAATTGAAAAAATATTTCTCTAAACTATCAGCAAAAAAAATTTTCGTCAAGGTACATTTAAAAGAATGCTAAGAGCTAGCAAGGAAATTTTACAACATTCATTATAAAATATTGAACCACTTTATTTAGATTGCTAAGATCCTCGAGGCTTCCTCAAGGGCGTTTTTACTTTTTCCCTTTCATACTGACCTGTGTTGGTCGTGTGTTAAGTAGTTTTATGACTTTGCTATCATGGTTTCTCATATTAACTTGAATATTCTGCAACTCGTGAAATGTAGACGCAGTTCTGAAATGAAATCATTCGAGTATATAATATTTAATATTCAATAGGCATTATTATGTACAAGTAGCTTAATAAAAATGCATACTTATTTATAAGCGAGTCTATCAATTTATCTAGTACGTCTGCTACGTGCGTTGGGTCGTCGAGCTGGACTCGTTGACAAGAATCGGCGAAGCGCTTTTGTACGTTTAGGACTTCTTGCATCTGGAATTGAATTTTTGGATAGATATGTTAATGATTAATATTTATAAATGCGTGATAAAGTCTTATAAATCGTCTTATCGTCGAAAAAAGTATCACTTATTGTCACGTTTCCCGCGAACCGTGCTGTGTAAACCCAAGCGTTAGGCTTGTAACGCATCTCTCTTCCACTCTATAGGGTTAGAAAATTACGTATTTATAAAAAAATATATATTATTTTCAATGAACTCCCTAGTATTAAAGAAAATAATGATTATTAAATTATAATAATAATTCAATAAAATTCATTAAAAAAACATTAATTATTTATAGTTTTAGTAAAACTGTTGTAATGTAACTCTAATATTTACAGAAAGCTAGTTAACTTTTATCGTTTATTTTAATAATTTCGCGATATTGTTATCTTACCAACTGTATGTGATATCTTTCGGGCTTTTTACGTAATCTTGAAGTGGTATCTTACAGACAAACAATTTTAATTTACTATGTAAATTTACCGTACATTTTACCATAAACATGACGCGCAATTATTTAGAGTATAATTTTCTTTATATAAATACAATATTAATTATGTATCCAACCAACTTACACGCGTAACCTTTCAAATTATCTTGTACATTAATTTGATTTTGTCATTTATAATTTATTAAAATTTATTTATATATCAATTATCTATTGCCAATATAGCTATCGTAACTAGTAGTACATGTCCGTTACAGCCTTCATATTTCTAAAGCTCACTTGTAAGTATGGTGGGCATGGTTTATGTTTCTTAACCTTATTAGCCATGCAAAGCCCTGTGCGTGTACTGCAATATTGTGAGTACTTTTAATGCTTCTGTAGCTTTGTTGAATATTAAACATTTGAATCGACATTGCTTAAGTTACTTTTAATTTTTTAACTATTTGCTTAATCACTTCGATTAAATCAAAACCGGCTTAGTCATATATTAACTTAATGGTCACATACATCGGTTAATTTGATTAAACTTAACGAGAATTATGGTGAAAAGCTTTATATATTTCATATGAAGTATTACATATATGAAATAAGGGTTAGTCATACTTACTTTCTTGTCTATCTTATATGTGTTGTCTTCGATGCGTTTTGAAAACGCCGCTTCCAAGTCTACAGAGGACAGCCGCGCCTCGCGCTGTCGCCTGGCGAGCGTGCGTAGACCGTCCGCCAGCTCCCGCCGCGTCACGTTCACCAGTGACATTCCGTCTCGCACCAAGGACTCCAATAGAAGGCCGCGCCGCCACGTGTCCGCATACGCACCACTTACCTAATATTATGCCAACAAATTTTAATTATTTTAAATGAAACACATTTAAACGGATTGATCGCTGTAGAAACTGTCTACCCGGCCTTGTCCACGGACTACTGTAAAGTGTTCGGAACGTCGGGTTTCCAAAAATTTTTATTAATTCACGATTAATTCGTTTATAAGTGTTTCATTTAAAATGTGTAACAATCGCGAAAATCAACGACATTATTAAATTTTAATTATTTTTATTATCCTGCATATAACAGAACTTTTAAAATGAAGTCTTACTTTTTCTAACAAATATGTGTGGGATTCTATGCGATTTGTCAAATTTTGGGCCACTTCCATTATTTTAGCTTGACTTTTTTCTATTTTGGTGTTGCTTTCTTTGATAGAAGCCTGAAATACAATCGAAATAATATAATACAAATAAAAAAAAAACGAAAGAAATTATAGTGTCATTGTATTGTTGTATTGTTACGAACCTGAACACTAGTTTGCAACAAATGAAGCCTGTGCTCCAATCTTTCAGCAGCCAATTGAGCTCTTTCAAGTTTTATAGACACAGTAGTTTCTAGATGATCTGAAAGACATGAATATCTTATTTCCGTATTGAATAACTGCGGTTTGTAGATGAATGCTTTTGATTAAACGATGCCCCTATTCTGTTCAATTGCGAATGATAAGGCATTATTGCAAAAGTTGACATAATATATATTCTAAAATAGGATATGACACAATAAGGATGTCGTGACTCATCGTTGCACATTGAGAAATATGTTTCTCCGGAGTAGGTACAAACAAATAAAATTTAGGTCGGAACTTCAAATGGGATATTGTATCAGTAGTACCGCTCATGTTTAACAATAATAGTTTCTGTGAGGATTTTCTTATTATTTCATCGATGTTACCTAACAATTAATTCATCTTTATTATTCTGTGTGTATTCTGTATAACGGGAATCGGGGAATTTTGCTTTAGGTTATTGGGGTTTTCCCTAGGAATAAATTGGCTTTTCTTTTATATAGATGAGATAGATTTAATCTCGTTAGCACAGTATTCGGAGCGAAGCTAGGGCTATTTTTAGTCAACTTCAAAAAAGAAGGCGGTTTCTTTAACTTCATTGTTTATGATTTTAATGATTCTTTTTTTATTTACTAAAAATTGGTACCATGGTAAGGAAGCCAGGATCTTATCACTGACATCCCAGCTATCAATGGAATATTTTGAAAATCGTAGGGGTGACTATTTGTTATTTTTTTAATTAAATAATTTAAGGCATTTCAAATTAATATAGATCGCAAGTTGATAGGATCTTGGATCTTGATAATACTTTTACCGTAGATAATTAATTATCACCGACTTCAAAATTATAAATTACTTATGTAATAATTTCAGCTTAGCTAAATCCAATTATTTTTTACTTAGTGCTAAGTATTTTTTATGTTTTATTTAGTTATTTAAATTATGTTGACTGTGTGTTAAAAATTATACTCTATAAAAAAAGATTTTTATCAGCATTTTGTTTCTGTGTTGTGCACACACAGTGATGTTCCATTTCCTGACGATTGTTTTCTTTCTTGATGATTGTTGCCTTCTTTATGATGAAATGTAAAATTAGATGTATTGTATTACCTAATTTGTCTTGTATTACATCCAGTCGTCGCGCCTGCTTCGCTTGTACTGCGCTGATAGTGTCTAGTAAACGTAAACGTTCGTCTATATTTCCTAAAATTATTCCTAAATCCTAAAAATATACAAAATATATTATTTTATAAGTTATCTATTAAATGTTACTTGTTTATTTTAAGTTTTTTAATATTCAATAAACTTGATAATAATCAGTCAGAGAAAAAATCTGTAAGTAAGGATCTAAAGTTTATTAATTACCTTAGGAGTGTATGTGTTTGTCGTATAGGATCGCAAACCGAGTGATTCAGCCGGCGAGGCGCGCGCCAGCCAAAGGCAAGCGAACGCCGCCACAACCACACTTAACATCGCCCCGCCTGTAATAAATAATATGTTATATGTAACAACAAAAAACTTAAGTTTTCTTTAGACTTTACATGTCGATTTGCGGAAATTAAGGACTTATGTGTCTGTCCACGTGTGTCTTTTAAGCTGTAATATGATATATATTTCAATATAGACATTCTATATATAAACAATCTCTCCTTTAAAAAGGGCGCGTACACTTATAGTTTATTCAGAGATTTTGCATACGTAGTATAAATCTAAATCTTCTCTACTATAGAGCATTTAAGATAAGACATAATGCAGGCAAGCTTGTTATAAACATGTGCAGTATTATTAATTTAGCAAGATTTTTATATATTAATACTTTTATATCATTTGAAAGCTTAAATCTAAAATAGTGGGTATTTTTTGTCTGTAAAAATTATCTTTGCGTTACGTTATCATGATGAAATGGCCTCAGGTTTCTTGTTTCTAATTCTCTTGCGTGCAAAGCCACCGGCAGTCGTTAGTCGTGAAATGTTTAATATTTTTTATTACCACGCAGTTAAAGATCACGTAATGAGTTCATTAATCTAATTATAGACGAAACATGCCAAAAAAATGATAAATTATCATGTTTATAATTTTTTGTAGGCATTAGTACGAATGGGATGAAATCGTTATAGACTACTAACAATCACTGTATGTTGGTAATATTTTTTTGTAATCTCTATATACTATAACTACACACCTGCATTATTTTATTATGTCAAAATACCACTAAATTTCTTTAAAGTATGATTCTGCTTCAACAAGGTAAACCAGTTGTCTCCAGGCATGTCTTTTAAGCTGTAATATGCTATTTTTAATATATGGGTGATAAATTTAAACTCAAATGATCGATGACTATAAAAAATCACGAGATAACTATAATAATGGGTTAGTTTGACTTAAAATTAATTTTAAAAACAATTACTCTCGTACTCGAGATGTGATCAAGTCTAAATGATTATTTGATAGTTACGTGTCGTGATTTATGAACATCTAATTGTATCGAAGCACTGGACTTGTAGAGCTACAACAGTACAAACACTGTGATTTATTATTAGTAAATATTTGAAGTAGATATAGTTTTTATAGCTCCATTCCCAAGATCAATAGACGGATCCGGAAGAAAGACACTTGATCGTGACTAGACGCACGGTGCGTTCCATTATTCGAAGCGCGTGTTGACATGAATTGTTTATTCCAACGATCACTGGCAGGTGTGCTCTCTCGTCCTGCTTATATGCATCTATTTATTTGCATTCCGGTGCAGTTCGTGGACCCCGAGTCAGATTATCATTGTCGAACTGCGCCCACACACGACCGAGGTCGACCTTTCATCAGCCCTGACTGCTCCCATGAGATTCGTTGCATAATCCCACAACGACTCGCTATTATAACGTCAATCATAGCTCCTGATTAAAATCTGATAAAATAAAAACTCATATTTTTATTAACTTTTGAATGACTATAGACGATTGAATTGTATTTTGCAAAGTAAGATGATAACCAAAATATGGGAAGAAAACATCATCGAATATTTTTTTTTTGTGTTTAAGTTAGTTGTAGTATAATTTTTATTAATAAAAATAAACATTATTTATTAGCCGTATATGGCATTGTTGTGATGTCTATGGCGAGTTATAAAAAATGTAATTATAAATATATGAACGCTTGAGGCCTGTTGTAGCGCAGGTGCAAATGCGTGGTACTGTCAACGCTACAGGTTGTGGGTTCGATCCCCACTCGAAAAAAAATAATGTTTAATATTATTGTTATGTTGACTCTTGCACAAGACAAAGCGCGGCGTTGATTTCTGTCTCTCGAAATTCAATTCCTCAGATTCGACGGAAAAAGTGTGGAATGGAACCAAGTGTCAAGTGTCGTTACAAATTCCCAAGTGCCCTCTGCCTCTACCTTTCCATGTGCATTCAGCGTGAAGTTAAAAAAAAAAATCAAAGACATCGCCTTAAATACGGTGTAATTTTTTACGCTACGATGTCCAGGTTATATTTTTTTAGAATATTAGTTAAACGTATACAATAATAAATTCATAAAGGGAAAGGAATGTATAATTTTGGAGTACGATGACCTCATCGTGCTTAAAACTTGCAACGCAAGTATACGCACAGAATTACAAGGACAAACTTAGGGTATATGGCCTATCTGAAAATAAATAAAAAAATTATGAACAATCTCATTTTTCTTATTACTCATGTAAAATGCTACCTCAATTCATATCCCACCGCTCGTCACGTACGGATTTGCAGAAACTCAATTTGCAGTGGCGGCTTGTCAAAGTTCAGTGGAACTGGAGTTGAGCCAATACGGTTAGATTGCACTTCCAGGTGCAATATAATATATAAGCTTTATTGGCGTACTAGTTAGTGCTCTAATAAAACTAATTGCTTGGATTAGTTACTCTTTGATGTTCGTATTATTTACGAATTATTGAACCAGGATATTTTCTTTATCGATGAAAAATAACGAGGAAGGAACATTGAAAAACAGTACATACAGTAGGTCTGAATGGGCTGCAATCTTTTATAAGAACATTTATTTGATTTTATAAAAGTCGTTGGCCCTACCGTCCTCCGCTTGTCCTATTGTATGCAGGAGCTTCCTGGTGAGATCACGTTTATTTCTAAGCCTCTATATTACGCTGTAGCATTTCTTTGTTTATATATTCGTGTCGGCCCCAACAAATAAAATCGTTTTTTATAGAACAATGATGAAGAAAGAATCAATTTATTTTTTCGCCTTATCATGCCGCTTCCGTTTTGAAAACGGAAGGTAACGCAATTAATTTTAGAATACAAAACGGTAAAAAGGGACCCTATTACTTATACTTCGCTGTTCGCCTGTCGGCTTGTTTGTTTGTCTGTTACCAGAGAGCATTTCATGAACTGCGACGGTTAAAGAGTTTAATTTTTCAGAATGATACGAGGTTTTTTAAAAAATAATTATTCGTGCACTAATCCGACTCGTACTTTACCAGTTTTGTTATAATTTTTAAAATCTGTCTGACAGTTGATTTGCGTTTTAAGCATGATCATTCTTTGATTGCTGGTTATATTCATTATAAACGAGAAATAAATTACAAAGTTTAGTCAAGTCAGCAAAGGTGGCAGGCAGTTTGTGCGCATCGTGGAATGTCGTTGGGCGACTGATAAGTAATTTACTTTAAATTGCCAATATAAACGTGACTCTGAGCTGTTGAATCTTAAATAATAATAACAAAACTTTACTATTTTTTTAAAAAATTGCTGGCAAACGTTTTCAACCCACATGATGCTTTCATCTAAAGAGGTTTACATTTATGGTATCCGAAAATAATCAGCAGTATTTCAAAATTTTTGTGTTCCACGTAATGTGTACATAGTGTTCGGTCTCGCAATACCTGCAGCCTGCTTACTATAAACATGTTGGTATATCTACATACAAGTATATACAAAGAGATATAGTTAAGAATTCTCCTAGATCGCCTTATCTGCTTGTCTTAGGTCGTGTCACTGTTTGTTCTCCTTTTGAAATTTCTAGTCAATAGGTGAATCGCATTTTGTTGTTGTATCAATATATTAGTTTTTTTTAAAGAATTGAACTTTTGAATAATAAGATGGCATAAAAGTTAATATTATATTTGATATTTATATTTTTATATAAAAAAGTAATAATTTTATTTATTTCTAATTATATTGTTTGGCGAAAGTAGGTTATATGGCGCGACAGACTGCGCGGCGGCGGGAGCCGGTCGCCAATTGACCAGCAGCACTAACTAAAGATAGCTTCACCTTTAGATACATTACAAATATATTTTGAACGGATTGCTTTAGTACGTTTTCTTTAGACACACTTATTAAACGCACTTAGACTTATCGTTATATCGTAAAGATAATGTTGTCTAGTCATATTTATTTTTTACTACTGTATTAAAAGTATAGCTACGTATTTCTTGGCTTTAAAATTAGTCGGCTTAACAATACAGGACGACATATCTGTCAAACATTAAAAACAAAAACTTACTAATGGACAAAGGACATAAACCTTTTCTTTTATATAAAGAGTTATGATTCATGGGTTACTCAAATGCTTTTACATGAGTATAAAGACGAGCATTTATAGCAATTAATATGAGTGTACCACACTGTCCGTTTAATATTATGACGTTAAACTATCGACATAGTACTCGACCTCGTTAGTTGTTATCAGATTGATAAATTTCTAAAATTTGCAATCAATCGCATTCAGGACAAAAAAATATCGTATACGACTGACATAACTTTGCAGAAGTTCCGCAACGGCAATCTGCTTTTATCATATCTTTATAAAAAATATTAATTAATAAGAACTTAATTAATTATTTTTAAAATTACACTTTCTTCTTTCGAAATAGATCTGATACAAGAACACGATATATGATGTACAACATAGTCTGAAGCGAAACTTAGGAGATTTAAGAAAGTAACGTATTAGTTTTTGTATAAAATAACTTTGTGGTTAAATCTTTACGTATAATTCCAATGATTGTCAATGTCTAATTATAAGTATAGTCTTGAAAATTCCGTGAATAGTACACCACAATGAAGACAAATAGTCTATCATTAGAGCGATGCTTAAAATATATTGTTAGTTGCGTGTCTATCGTGTTGCTACATTTTTTTTTCTCAAAGTAAATGCAGTTTTTTCTTTAAAATATTTGTTACCTAACATATGATTTTGTGTTTGATTAAATATCTGATGGAAAGTGGTATCTTTTCCTTGAATTTATTCTGAACATCGTGTAGGTATATTGCGTGTGTTGCCTGTAGGCGATACTAAATTGTTTCTTAATATTATCATAAAGAAGCAACAAGTTTTACGAAGAACTTCTAAATTAAATCTTTTTGAATGATATAGGATGTGATAGCTGACAACATTGACAAGTTAGGCCTAAAAAATTTAAAGTTAAAATAAAAAAATAGAAGTTGAAATTTCACGAAAACAAATTTGAAATTTCACGAAAATTACGTATTTTACGTAATTTTCGTGAAATTTCGTATTTGAGCTTGAAATTTTGTAATATAATCACTAGCGAATGATAATTAATACTATAAGTCTTATTCTGTGCATAATTTGCTTAAAACTTTAATCTTCAGACTTAAGTGCACTGATTTTATTATCTTTTATCTATACGAAACTAGCATAATAGTATAAGATGCATATCTCATGTGTTAGAACAATGTGTTTTCAAAACAAACATGCCTTAGGTACATTTTATCATATGATCAAATAGTCGGACATCAACAATATCCCTTGCAGCCTCTTACTGTTGATTGTGCAATCTTAGA
Organism: Eueides isabella; assembly: GCA_019049475.1. Classification (NCBI taxonomy): domain Eukaryota; kingdom Metazoa; phylum Arthropoda; class Insecta; order Lepidoptera; family Nymphalidae; genus Eueides; species Eueides isabella. The sequence goes on along the minus strand of CM032393.1, from coordinate 11,707,231 downwards.
ACTGCATATTTAAACTACTCCGATGTAACGTCAACTATTTACTTCATAGAATAATATATGTGACTAGCGACTACAAATACCGCCGTGTATTATGTATTCAATAAATCATTTTCTATCGAATTCCAAATTTGTCAATGTTGCTTACTACATAGAAGAGACTAAAAATCAGTATAACTTGTTTTTATTCGTAATAATTCTTGTCGTTTGGTTTGTTAATTACTTTTATTCTCTCTTTAAACGCATACTTTAACTATAGGCATTTTTTTTCTGCTTTATGCTTTATCCCGCCCATGGCAAGGTAAGCAGAGGGAGACACTTAGGAACCCAGGGTTAAGACATTCCGTCTCCATTTAGACACTCCTACCTACTTTCTGCTGAATTTGAGGCCTCAACGCCGCGCTCTTCCTTATTTTCCGAGCGAAAAAATAGAAGTGTATTTTTTTTTTTAGTTGCGACCTAACCCACAACCCACGTACAGTCGCACGCTTCTGCCCCTGCACAACGAGAGTCATCACTGTATTTTTTTGTTATTTTATAAAGTATTTATAAGAGTTTTTATAAAATAAAGTTATAACGGAGAAAGCGATATAATTTATCAGCATTAACAAACTGTTTGTATAGTGATGTTGTCTACTGTAAAAAGGCCTCCTCAAATGTTTATTCATATTTAGTATCTCTGATGTCATTGTTGACACAAACTGAAAAAAAAAATGTAGAAGCAACTGATTCATAGGTAATATACTCACAAAGTTCAATGTCTTTTCGTAAATGATCATATAAGTAATATGCTTCAAACAATATACCATAAAAGATAATACGAAAAGGAACAATGTAGCCTAAAATTTAAGTGGTCAGCGACGGCCTATAAGAAGCTAAGAAGCTTTGCTGTTTGGAATGCAGCGTATGTTCCATTCGGACTCATTTCAAGCTACACATTCTTTTTGGAATTAAAAGTAAAACTTAGCATGTATTATGATAAAACATGACAAGGAAAAAACTAAAACCTTTAAGGTTTTAACAAGTATATCAGCGAGAAATTTTGCTTTTTTACTTGGACAAAAAAAAATTAAGAAGTCGAATCTATATGACATGTATATATTTTTCGGTATTTGACGTTTGAAGGACGCTACAGCATTTATGAGTTACTGATGCATTATGAAAAAGAATTATATACGTTTCGGCTGTGTCTTCGTTAAACATATTTATTAGTTAAAGATTAACAATATAACGTCTATACCTCTTTTTAAAGACATAGTAATATTATTAAAAATAATATGTATTTTTAACCTTAGTTCTAAGATCCTTGCTTTTTGGTTTTTCATATTTTTTCTTTACAATATAATTCCAAAATTGTATGAGTAATATGCATAAAGGATAAACAAAGTTAAAACATTTGTCATATAAAAAGGAGGACGAAACTTCTTCGAATACATTGTTAGAATGTATTGCGTTGACCGGACGTGTGCCTTTTTCGTAACTTAGCTGTAGAGCAGTTGGTTGGTAAAACTGTATATACATAGTCTGATAGTATAATTTGCATTGAAAAATATTCAAATTTAAGTATTTTATGTGTCTAAATTTTTTTAATTACTTTTATATAATAATACTAGTAATCGTCCGTTAACTCTTTCATTTGACTTTACGACCAGTAAATTTAAAATTGCTGCTGTTCCCGTTGGAATTATCAGTGCTCGTCTATCCTCCCCACAGAACTTACATGCGAAGTTTCTGCGTTCAACGCCGCATTGTATTGGAATAGTTTTATATACAAGATATAAAAATTAAAAGATTGTAAATACGTGAAAAATACACACATTTTAATAACAGAGTGCATTTTGAATTCGATTAATACTAAAATTTCAATACTATTATTTCCAAACAATATAAAGCACACTTTTCCCAAAAAACACAACTGTAATCTTGCCCACTTATGGGAGCTTATAATTTTAATAAATCGATCTATTTAGTTATTCGTAAATAATTTGTTATATTCTAGGTAAGGATCATTACTTTAATGGTACCATAAATTTATATATTGCTTTAATTAACTGCGTACGAGCAGCATCTACGAGATTACTGCCTCTGCGACCTCGATATATGAAGATGAATTTGGCAACTTTCAATATCATTTAGTAAACACATTTATAACTCTATTTATCATTTATTACAAACACTTAAATCTGACTTAGTAGGTCAATACACGATATATTGGGAAGAAAATAATTTATTATTATTTTAAACGTGAATGAAGTGACTTCGGTTACGAAATTTTTAATATTATGTTCTGATACTTTCTCTCTTCTCGAAAGTCATAGATATACAAAGGTTAAGAAAATAGTGCCTTCGTTACAAAAAATGTTTAAAGTAAAATTTCGTTTTTTATGCAATAGTTGTAAAAACCTATTTGGAATATTATGTTTAAATGAATTTAGTTTAATTCAGGTTTTTGTGGATTAATCATATCTGTTTAAATAAATAACTAAATTTGGTGTAATAAAATAATATCAGTGTCTTCTTGGGAGACATGCCGGGAGCGCTGTTTGTGGTAAGCAAATACAACACACTCGTGGCACGCGGGAACTACCACTTGTTGCTTGTTTGCTAACGTTGACATGCATACCTCCCAAATTATTTACACCCCGACGTATTTAAAACGAAATATTGCTCAAATTGAGTTGCTTTTAATACATGATCTTACTTCAAATTATAAGGGATTTTATTCTGTTGCAGTTATTTTAATAAACTTTTTCAACTAATTAATAATAAGATAAAAGATAATATTAAGCATATCGTTATTTTCTGGAGAAATGTGATTCAAATTATTAGTACTCAGTCCTCGACTTGTGAAAAGCGTTTTCTATTACGGGCCAACATTGGATATGGAATGTAAATCGTTTATGGGAAGTAAAGCTTACATACCTACAAGTCCCGGTAGTTGATTGATTATGAGAATAAACTGCAGTCACCCTAGACGCTTTACTGCAGTTTCTTCCAACGAATTGGATATATTAAAATAAACTAATGAGAAAATTTAAATACAAGTAAATTATTAGGCGTTTTCGCTTAAATAGCTATTGTAAAATTTTAAATATCCATACATACATATACGCGTATTGGCGACCTTACTCAATCGTCTTCAAGGCTTTCACATATACATTGTTTGGCTTTTACAAAGAAGGAACAATAAAATGAGAAATTCATCTTTTCTTAAATGGCAGTATAGGCAGGTGATATGTAAACATTGTTTTTTTAAAGGAAGTCGTATACGAAGTAATCATACATACATGCGTTTGTTTATTTTGACATTACTGATGATATTTATACTCTTAACGATGAGATATCTGCATGTTTCATAAGATTTACTAGAGATGTTTTTAATTTGAAATAATATATAGTCTAAGCAATTTCATGTTTTGGTACTTCAATGTTTTATTTGTTTTCATTATTCACTTACAGTTTATGATAATAGGGAATTGCTTAATGATTTCTTATTTAATTTAACATCTCTGTAAACTTTGGCATAATATAACATTCCATTTTGTACATATCCTTAACTTGAATAACAATTTTAGAATTACGATTACTATAATTTTAGTTTTACAAATTACGTTAACTTAATTCTAAGACCGTTTGTCCCACAAATATGCTATACAGTTATATATTACGATTCTAATATACTTATTTACATGAAGCTTATAAATTGTTTTATTATGATTATATATTTTCCTGTTTTAAAACTCTTATTAATATAATATAAACGTGCATAAATAATAAAATATAATTTAGCTATTTTAGTTCAAATTAGGATAAACCAAAATATTTTAATACAATAATATAAATATATTTTTAATTATGAGCCAATATAGACTATATATTTAAGTACTAACCTAGGGATATTCCCAAGTAGAGTAGAGTAAAAAACTTCTTTATAAATTGGCTGTCACTATCACTGAACTCATGTCTCTAATAATATCACTGGATTCAATTTTTATTGCATTTTCCTCTACGTTGTTAATCGTAAGCGAGCTGTAATCGATTGCAAAGCAAACGCGAATCGACAGGTGCGACCACCGCAGCATCCACGGCGGTTCTGACGCGAATAGCTCTATGACCACGCCCCGTGCGTGCGCGCACCTCCCCGCCCGCCCCAGCGCTGAAGCCTCCTAAATTATAATTTCAGCTGCTTCCTCTACTTTTATAATTTATTTTAATTCGTTATACAGAATGTTATTTAATTAAGAAATCAATTTTGTATCTCCTACAAGCGGAAGCTCCCCGCCATTGTTTATTTTGTCTTATCTTTAATCTTTGTTTGTAAGACATTATTTAATTCTTTTTCTTTATTACAAAATTTTATTCTTTCTAATTAGTGCATTTATGAGGTTAAAAATTACAAATTTTCTTGCACGTGGCCTTACTTATATCGTATATATTAATAAATAAAATGTAAAGTTATTTTCTGAACATATTTTAATCAGATGGGAAAACAAATAATTAAATATTTGTCACTGATAAAACCAAGACACGTTATTATAGTTAAATATGTAAGTATGTTGATTAACTAAAATAATAATCAGTATGTTTAATTAAGCTATCAAAGAGCATATCTATGAGACGAGTTGCAAGTGGCGATCATAAAGCAAAGTGCGGTGCGCTGAATCTGGGATGTGAAGCGCGTGAGAAAGTATACTGTCCAACGCTCATAAATCGTATATTGGTTACCACTAAATGAATCCCTTGATTAGATGCTAATTGAGAAACGAAGAAATCTTTGTGTTACAGCTCTCTTTGCAGTGAAACGCTGTCTCGTAACAGTATGTTAGTATTGGGATCATGCTGACATTCCTTTAGCTTATTTGATGTTGTATTTATTAACCATTCAAATTATTATCCATCATTTCAATCAATATTGGTTATGTTGTAACTTTCAGTTATATAAATTCACTTTCTATTATTTGTCGACTTCTTGCCGCGAGTGTAAGTAGACACTAGACTAGAAAAGTGCCATCATCAAGAGTCAACAGCTTTTCTGCGATGTCTTCAGTAGTTGCTTGCTCGGATAAGAATTTTGCAACAAGGTACTTTCGTGTACATTTATTATACTGCAGTATAGTTTTACTATTGTAGTATATAGTTTTATTATTGATTCGTGGACTTTTAATTCACTTTATAAACACCGATTTGTTCGCAATATATTTACAAACATAACGGCTATATTGTATATTTCAGCGTCTTTAAGAATTTAATAAGAAATTGCTATTATTATTAAGAAAATATGTAATTTTATAAATATTACAATCTTTTAATTTAATCTGTGTTAGTGTATGTAAAATCTAAATTAGTCGCACGTCCTAGGATCCGAATAAGTTGAAATTTGGATTACGATTGCAGTTTCAATAACAATATAACTATATATAATAAAAACTGTTGTCAATTCTAAGTGGTACTAAACATTTTTTGTAGCTACTATTATTATGTTTAATTTCTGCTATGTGCTTTAAAACATGTGTGGTTGGTTAGAAAGTAATTTTTCATTAGGAGTACATCTTTCAATCATGATGAGAATTAATAACCAACACATAGCTTGTAAATTTTAATTAGGTACACATACACAGCGGCGGCACAGTGTCCTTCATTTAATATGTAGGTAATTTAAATGTATATAATTATCTCTACGTTTATAGTAGCAGTGCAAATAATTATATTCTTATTTAAAGAATTTAATTTTCTGCGAGTTTTTTTGTTAGTACTATACATATATTTAATTAAGGATCAACGACTAAAGTTAATGTTATATCATTTTTCGCTGCAAGTACCTACTTTTGCAATAATTATTGAATAAACCTGTTTCAGTGTTATAAAAATTAAGTCCAGATATTATTTCATACCCTAAACAGATGACGCGCTGAGTGGGTTATATTTCAGAGCTTTCTTACCGCAAGCTTCTCACAATTCCGTTACATATAATTTCACTGCATGTACATAAGAAGTTACTTTAGAAAAATATTTTAGCATTTTTTTCTATACATAATCTTTATTAAATTTGTAAACATTGATTGACATTTTGTTGCAAAATTAAATTATTTACAAAAAAATAATTCGGTATAGTGATACTAGGAAATATCGAATTTATCCTACGGTAAGAACCACTTCACGTATAATAATTGAATTAAAATGAACCAGGAATGTTACTCGGCTCCTACTCTTGTATTTTCAATCTGCGCCGCGTGCCTGGACGCATGCAAGCGTAACGAGCCAATTAAATTTTAGGGGCAAGCGGGATATTGGCCTCTCACCGTCGAGCTAACATTAATCCAGTGATATACTATCGGCTCACGAACTCACTTGACGTAGTGTGTCTGGTGGTCGCCGGTGACCGATGCTCCATAAATCAATTTATGTGAAATGCTGGTAGCGACTTCTATGTCAGTCCGTACCGCGGCTATTAAAATTTATCGCAATTTTCTAAGACGGTTTGTGGTTTCGCATATCGTGTTCTAGAAAGCTATTACTCTATTCTACAGGAGTATAGCGTGATACGGAAATACATCTTTTGGCTTCTAGTTTTACTATATAGTTGTAGAAATTCATATTTTATAATTTAAAAATACCTGTTGATAGGTTTTTTGATATAAATTAAGTTGTAAAAAGTAAACGTGCCTTGCACTTTACATTAAATTCTTGGTAACAAAATAATTTATTATAATTCAAATTAAATTTACGATAAAATTAATTTTAACTGTAAAGATCTTTTAACTTGTAATTTCACGTTTATCTATTTATTGGTCAACTACTGGCATTACTCACGAATTTATTTACGTACCTTATCAAAGGTTTGCTGAGCATTATCAATATCGACAATTTGCAAATCTTTCGCTATCACATTTTGCTCGTTAATCTAATGGCATTGCATTGCGACATTATAGGATAATATGGCCAGATTTATTCAAATAATTGCGCTATTATAGTAGCATTGTAATAAATAATATCTGATAGCTGCGTTAAATGTAAATCTATCTATTGTACACACTGTTACTAAGCTAAGCTATTTCTTTGTTATTTTGTGTTTGACATGAGGTTGAGGTCTGTCATGACGAGGGGCCTCAAGCGTGACTGTTAACGTGACAGCTTGTGGATTCGATCTCCAATCGAGAAAATGAAATATCAATATATAGCGGCTTTGAGTTCCGCCACTCAATACGCAATGCCTCTAATTAGATGGAAAGTGAGAAAAAGAGTGGAGCTTAACACAGCTAGGCAGGCAGAGAACACTAGGTTCCTAAGTTCCCTCTGCCGGGTAGGTATGTGCGTGAAGCTGAAAAAAATAGGTTAAAATATTTAGTTACATCATTTGCATAGTTTGCACAGTTTCAGATTTAACACCAACAAACAAAACAATGACGTTATTACTGTTAAGGCTCTTATTTTGTGCTTGAAGTAGTTTGGTATAACATTTAATAAGATTTTACATGATCACCATTTTAAATTATGAAACAAATTTATAACATAGTAAGTAAGAGAATTTACTCATCAATAGTTACTGCGCCGGTTTTAATACCTCACTTTGACGATACAAAGTTTCATTTGGAAGGTTATGAACTGAAATGTGTAATTATGTTTATGGCACATAAAATATTAATAAACATTGTAAAATCACCATACAATGTTTATGTTTATATTATTTTTCGTTTTTGCAAATTGAATATATTTTTTTAAATTTACTGTTTTTCTACGACGGCAGACTCAAAGTGAAATTGTACAAAACATTTTGTACGAATTAGAAAAAGTGTGGGAGCTTTACGAGTCTTCAAACATATTTTTAAAAGCATGTTAATTAAATCATCTTAGTTTTAATGTATTAAAAATGTAAACAGTTCACCTTCTTAGGCATGAGCTGACAAGACTATGCAATTAAGTCGAGCGGAAAATTATTTATGAGAAATTTATTGATATTAAATGATAAAGAATAATTAAATCGACACTACGTGGGTGTTGTACAGGTACAAGTCAAGTTTATTATGCGCTTAAAGAATCTGTTTAGATGTAAGCCGGCCAAGGTTTACCCGTGCGTATACATACATACGTAACCGGTATCGCTTGCGAAGATGAGTTCGGTCGGGCCGTCACATTTGCATCGCAATCGTGAGATGATAGAGCAGCGCGACAGGTTTTATTCGCAGATGAGCTACACGCGAGTCGCGCTATTCATATTCTTGGAATAACACAAACTAGTCAGATTTGATTATATATGTATCTCCAACTCGTATCGCATAATTGATTCGTGGTGGATGCTAATTTACCATCATTCTTATACTTATTTTATTTGGTTGAACCAGTAAACAGACAGATGTAACATCGTTAACTTAAACAAGCTCGTTTATTTCTACAATTGCCAAGACATGATCGATGACAGCCTAGATAATGTTATAATGCGAAATTTTACTATCACCAGAAGTAATATGTTTAAAGCATAACGTTACATTCATAAATTATCGTGACATGCAGTAAATCAATCTTTCTCCCTCTCGGACAATGCCAGTAGAAAAAGAGAAACAAGCTTTCCGCCGGCCCTGCATGCGTGCGCGCATCCGCGCTACTATCGCTTTGATTGACGTGTTTGTTCTACTTAATTGCTTCTGTAATGAGAATCACTGTTTTATGGAGCTTTTTATTACGATCTATTCTCTTTCTAATTAATGGATACGTGAATGATGTTTTAAAAGTTATAATCAACATAAACATGAATTTTTGTTTCTATCAACCCTGAAGATGTTTTGAAATAAACTACAGTAATAAATAAACAATATTACTAGGCTACATATAATAAGATGCAAATTTTTATTAGAATCATCTATTGACATTAGGTTTACCGTTATTTTGGTTCTATTATATTAATGGTCTTTCATATGACTTCAATATTAGGAAGTTGATAAATAGGCGTAATATTTATTATACATACATGTATGAATAACAATCACATTGTAAAACTTTCTCAAAATCGTTATATCGTGATTTATAGCGTACTTCAAAAGTTATTCATATTTAAATAGATACAATAATTTAATCGCGAGTCACGTCGATCAGTTTGTTAATCTTGTTGATATAAAATACCATTAGTTAACTATATTTCTTTTCTATTAAAATATTAGAACTAAACGTCACATAACATTGAAAATATTAAACATTTTTTACTATTTTTCTAAGTTTCTGTAATTATAAGTTAGGTTTTGGCAAAGATTTGTTGAATATTGAATTGAGGAGTATATAATAGAAATAATAACTTTGAAACACAATAAACAGGTATCTTGTTTTAAATTTAGTTTATGTATTTATTTATTATATGTATTTTTATATATAAATTTTCTTTTTAATTGCAATTCAATACTGCGTAACAATACACTCCATGCCCTTTAAAACTATGTCTCACGGTATTAACTCATTTGAGAATACTTCAGACGACAGGAAGACGCGCGGTCCACTTTGTGACCCATTCAACCGTGGACGTCCTCGGCCATAGTGACCGCAAACAGCAAGATAATATAAACCTGTCAGTATACGATATAGGCACTATAATTTTGTCTATATACGGTAGGTAAATTAAATATTAATATCACACATGATGCGCTTCGATAAAAAAAATAATCGCTGTTTGTAACGATGTTAATAAGCTATTTTTACTTGAATAGAGAATAATTTTGATGGTACATTTAATTTTCTATATTTATCTAAATTGATACAAATTATTTTAATTAACATGTTTCCTTTTGCCATTTTACGGTCTGATCGCATATTGCGTCTCGTGTGTAGGAAAATCAACGCTACACTTTGTTGAATCCGCCAAAAGTCATAAAAATATAAGGTCACCGTGGCGCAGCGGGACAGCGTCTAACTGTAAACGTTGTGGTTTTAGGTTTGATCGGTTTTCGGAGAAATAGACAATATTTATTTACCTAATCTGGTAAGACAGAGCGTCATGGCTCTAATACGTAATGTCTCGATTTCCAACAAAAATCAGACATTATAGTGTTCTAAAGACTACGTCCTGTCTATATGCTACATATTGCATTGAGTTGAAACTAATGTAAACACATATAAATATTTAATGAAAATTAATTTCACGGCTATCAGAAAAACAGTTTATCCCCAACTGCGCCAGGGACAGACATTTTATAAATATGTACTTACTTCATTTCCATTTTTTTAAATTCATGCTTCGAATTTTACTAATTAGCCAAGTTTAGTTCCTTTCATTTGCCATTTGGTTTTAATGCTTACTGGAACGCCCACAAACCACTCTATAAGTTTACTACGGGAAATGATTTTAATATTTATTACTACTCGCGTGGATTACTAATATTTGCAACCGTAATTAAACGTCATAAAGTGTATTGAGCTTCTTCATTTTCACCCGATAATGATCACCTTGTGTGTGTATTTAAGTTAATTTTCTAAAGTAAAACTTGGATTTGCTTAATAAGAAAATGTTTATTACAAGTTTATTTATTTATATTGATGGGTGAAATATAACTGGGCAATGTTTATCTACTACCTGAAATATTTTCAAAAAAATATGTACGTATCATTAGTACATATACGTATGAGTAATTTTTTTTGTCTTCCACGAGGCTTCTTTGCACGAGGCAGGGTAGGCAGAGGGAACCCGGAAACCTAGTGTTAAGACTTCCGTTCCCCACTTTGCGTGTTGAGTGGTGGAACTCAACGCCGCGCTTTGCCTTATTACCAGTTATAGTTATGAGTATATTTATAAGGCAGAATACGACAATGTATATATATTTAAGACAATATTGAGATTGCAACAGGTTATTATTGTTTGAAGGTCTTAAACAACATAAATTTATCTTGCTTGTTTATTTTAAAAGCCTTAAAAGACCTAATAGATGCGTAGAACATTAGCTGTAGATACGCTAAGCTCGTACCTTCGTTGTTTTGTATGATCAATTCAAATTTTCTGAAAATAATTTTAATACGACGACCCGCGCGCTTTTCTCGTTTGAATTATACGATTTTTTATTTAATATTATTTAAGTGTATTTAGGGAAAATAATTGATTATTTTAGTATAGTTATGCACTTTCACGATCTTCTATTTTTTATAGAAATATGTTCAATATAAAATAGTTAGTTATTTCTTATGTATTTAGGTAGCTCGCCAAAGACGGTTTGCCCCACGTAAATCCTGACGTCGCGGGATTTTTGGATATGAAATATTTTACTGTACAATTCCTTTAGCTTTCATTGTAAACTCCATAGAAACGATGATAGAAAAAAATAGAAAAAACGGAAAGGCAGCCAGATAAAAAAAAATGTTTATTAGTGTTTTACTATCGTGTAAATAAACCACTACTAAAAAACTCAGTTATTGCAATATCATAGACACTTAATTATTTTATTTAAATGTATATATAGATTTCTATTTCAAAAGCTGAAATAAAAATAAATCAGGAAAGAGAAAAAACCGTGTAAGAGGAGGTGTGTCATATAAAAAATACCAGTATTATAATTACAAAAGCCGGTGAAGTGCGAGTCGGACAACTCCAAGAAATCGGTAAAGAACGTTGGAATTGGAGAAAACAAACTTTACATAAGTTCACAAACTTGAGTTTGCTGCATGCAAGCTGTTTAAATGCACTCATTTTGTATGAAATAAACTTATAATAAGTTGAATTAATTATAAGTTTTTAATGGTTATTATCTCTACTTATAATAGATCTGTAACCAATCGCCTTCTGTACGTAGAAGATATAAGTAGTAGTAAGTAGGTTAAAAAAATAACTTATATCTAGTGATTTTTTTTTATTTTTTGTGTCTATGTCTTTGTGTTTGTATGAGCTAGTCTCAGAAACGGCAAACCAGGTTTAAAATTCTCACTATTATATTTTGTCAACATTTTCTTCAACTGTGTTTTTTCAACAATTGTGATTGTTTTATTAACATCGGTTAGTAAATAAAAAAGTTACGCCAATTTAAAATATTTAATTCGATATATTTTTTAATCATTTAGCGGAAATATTATTTTTTAACGTAAATTTACTGTTAAATTTTATAATTAAGGTAACACGAAAAATACCTTGTACTAGGTTTAAAGACAAATTTATGTTTAGCCGTGTGATTCCGCTCCACTAGTACTGATGGTGATTTCGCTCCACTGTACTAATTGTGTCGTAAGAGGCGACTAACGTAGGTGTGGGAGACTCACGTTGTCTGCAATGGCAACACACATAGGCCGACTCTTCCTGATCGTTACCACCCCCGGCGTCTAAAACCGGCGTAAGTAGTGGCTTCGGCCACTGCGTTTCGCATTGAGTAATGCTGGGCCCCGGTGCCCATCCATCTTAAAGACCCGCAAGGCACCTGTAGCCCCTCTGTTGCTACACGGGGTCGTGATCACTTACCATCAGGTGACCCGTACGCTCGTTTGCTTTGTCTTGTCCATAAAAAAAATATTTACTAAAATAAACTACAAATATAAGTTTGTAATGATGTACTCTACGCACTCAGCTTCACGCTGTATTCCGCACATGGCATGGTAGGCAAAGGGAACTTGGGAATCTACTGTTAAGACATGTCGTTCCGTTCTCCACATTCCGTCGAGTTCGAGGAATTGCGCGTTGAGTGGCGGATCTCAAAGCCGCGAGCTCGCTGCCTTGTTGCCAGAGCGAAGAAATGAAAACATTAAATATTTAAATATTATCTAACCGTTTAAATATTTAAATAGAAAATATTATATAATTCATTTCAAATGAAATATTTTTCTTTATGTATATTGTAAGTTGTAACTTCATGATTTAAAATCTGTAGGTCTGTAGAAGTAAGCGATTTGCCTATGTTCAAATTGCATTTAAATTTGGTTAACCGCTGCTGATATCAGCGCGTATAAAAAACGCACAGGCATATAGACAAACAGACAATTGTTTCAAAAAACATTATTTTTATTCCTATTACATATTAATAAACGTCACCAACTATAATATTTTTTAAATATATTTTCCATGTAAACGCAGTGATCACTTACTTAGATTTACTATAAGTATAGATTACATAAATTGTGCGGTTATTGGTGAGCGCATCGAACATGGAGGTAAGCTCTCTAGTTTATTCGTACTCAATATTATTATATAATTTCAAACTGCTTACCGTTAATAAACCTTCACGTCATAATTATGTTATCGCGGAATTTTATCTCCTAACGTGTACTTAATAAACACCTAAATTATATTTTTGTTACAAAATATAATTTGCCATTTATAAGATAAGAAATTTAAATATATTCTATATTTAAATTTACAATAAATTGAGGTCTGTCGTGGCGCAGCGGCACAAGAGTGGGACTGTAACCGACAGGTTCTGGGTTCGATCCCCAGTCGAGCAAATGAAATATTTAATATTTTCAATTTAAATATTTAATGTTTTATTTCTTTGCTCTGGTAATAAGGCAAAGGGCGGCGTTGAGTTCCGCCACTCAACACGCAATGCCTCAAACTCGGCGGAAAGTGGGGAACGGAAATGTCTTTGTCTTAACACTAGGTTTCCGAGTTCCCTTTGCCTACCTTGCCTCGTGCGGGATACAGCGTGAAGCTGAGAAATATATTCTATATACTATCAAAAAAATATCAAAAAAAATTCAACAAACTATCAAATAAATAATATCTGTAAATTATACTAAAAATGTATTAGGATCTGGTATATAGTATAGTATACCGTTGAGGCCTGACGTGGCGCAGGGGCTCAAGCGTGCGACTGTTAACAACAGGTTGTGAGTTCTATTTCTCACTACTCAAGGAAATGAAATGTTTTCATTGTCTTCGCTCTGGTACCAAGGCAAAGCGCGGCGTTTATTGTCACCACCCAACACACGATGCCTGAAATTCGGCCGGAAGTGAGGAATGAAACGCCTTTACACTAGGTTCCCAAATTGCTTCTGACTACCCTACCATGTGCGGGATACAGCGAGAATCCGAATGAAGTATAGCTAGGCTAGCTAGGAAATAAACACAGAAGTAGATTTGATAAAAACAAAAATAGAGATATAGCTATAATTTAATTTTATTGTAGCATTTTCGCTAATTACAAGTTAAATATAAATTTCGGTGGAAATATTAATTGAAAAAAAAAATCATTAAATACATAACACAACAAAAAATTATACCGACAACTACTATTTCACAAATAAATTATCTTAAACTTTTCTTATGATATATATATATATATATATATATATATATATATATATATATATATATATATATATATATATATATATATATATATATATATATATATATATATATATATATATATATATATATATATATATATATATAACATAAAATAAAAAATATATACAAATTCACAAAACTGTTGTGATGTGCTTATTGTGAATTTGTAATATAATACAGGACGTTTATAAGAATGCATTACTTTTGCATGTCGTCATGTTCTGGTGTCTGGACGCTGTGTACGCTACATACATATACACGATTCTTAGAACCGTTTGTGGTTGTAGACGACATGACGGCCACACGTGCATATTGCATCGTTGATTGCCAGGTACAAGCGCGACTGTAATGACAAGCATGGACGAATAACAAACTTTCTTAAGCACACTTCTCACACTGTTAAAATTTAAATAATTATCTAAGATTATAATTATATTATATCCAATTAAGATTTAATATTTTGTTGCATTTAAATTTGTTAAGTTTTAAAATTTTATCAATGAAATAATGACTGTCTTAGAAGTATTACCGAGATTAAGATTACTTAAGCATGTAATTTGTTTAAGTTCCTGTAATATCTTACTCTATTTGTAATATTATTCTTATTGAAAAGACTACGTGTAATTTTGAGACATGTAACTTTTTCAAATTGTTAGAAATTATAAATAACTCCACCCATTAATAATTTGTGTATCAAAATATTGAAACGGAATTAACATATTTTCTATTTTATTATAGAACCCGAACATGCTTATATTAAACTTAAAATAGCCCACTTAAAGGTGGATTTAAATAATTAACGCTGAACACTTGGAATGACTCCAACTCACGGTGGCGGGTGAGCGTCTCCCAGTTTGTTACAGGAGGCATTCATTAACTATGCTCTCTATTGCGAGTTCATTATTGTACTGTCTATACATTTGTTTCGGTGCAAGCCGTTTAAATCACGTCATTGTTAGACAACGTACAAGACACGGACTTTCTTTAACAAATAGTTAAACTGTATGTCATTCCGTAACTTAAGAAATCTTAAATATACACTTATACGTTCTCATTTGAAAACAAAGTATATGCATCCGGCTGCCAGTAGAAGCGGCACTTTTTAATATATATAATGTAACTCCGATAAGACAGTGTTAAGCAAATGAGCGCCCGCTGAGATCAGAACCTTTCTGAGATAAAATCCGTTAGTTAGTTGGGTGGTTTCGTTCCTCACAAACTTTTCTATTGTCTATCGTCTTCGGGTCTCACGAATTCATTTGAGATTGTTTTAAATTGTATGTTTTTTATTAAGGCAGATTTAATAGATTATAATTTATAACTTTAAGTTTGCTTGTGTGTGCAGACGTCTGCGAAACTAGTTTTTCGTTCTCCACTTATTGTTATGGCTCATGTAAAATAAATAGATACTTCATATATGTCTGAGTGTTATAAATACTGAGCCATACATTATTTAGTTATTATTTTCTTATATATCTTATTTTCTATATGGGGTAGAAACTGCTGTAGAAATTATGTAAAGAATGTGTTATTTATTGTTTTCCTTTATATATACTTATATATAAAAAACGTTTTTAACGCACCAATAGAATTCCTGAACGTAGAAAGTTGATAAGTAAAAACTGTTTCTTTTTTATTTTACATCTTAAATTTTATACTTTTTTACAATTAACATTTAGTTCCTAAGTTAGCGTACCTACAAAGAACTTTTATCTGAAATTGCTTTTAATTGAAACGTAGACGAATTAGTTTAACATCTTAACAATCATGTACACAAAAGGGACCTCATGAACCCATAAAGAAAATAAAAATTCATGCAAGCAATTAACCTCACTGCCCTTAAAATGTTTAAGAACAGTTAGCGTAAAGAGGAATGTTTGCATACTGAGTGACATCAGGTGAAAAGCGGCAGGACAATCGTGTCTCGTCGTGACAGAGTGCAAACGTTTTATGTAAATGAAAACCGTATGGTATTGTTTCCAGAAGTACCAATAATGTAACAGTGTTGGTACATTTACTTTTGTTTATTTTTTATGATAGTATTTTACGCCGTGATTTGTTAACATTCTGCCCTAACTTGTCTAAGTTACTTGAGCTTTTAAAAGTTACTTCTTACGTTTTTTTAGATTTTGTCAATTATTAATGATTGAAATTAGTAAAAATGTTTATGTATATTAAAATCGAGTCAGCTTTCACGAGAAACATTTCTTCATTTCTTAGTTTTTTAAGCTGTTTTCTTGATTGTTGGGTCTATTTATTTTATTTAATCTGGCTGTGTGGTCACATATAAATGCGATATTAGATTAGGTAACTACGACACTAAAGTGCTTGAAGATATTTTATAAGTAAGAGTTTCAAATTTCGTTTTATACGAAAAACAGTGTCGACACAACTAGACAAGATTTATTGTTACTTAGCGCCATGAATAAAAAAGTGGTTTATTCAAGTGTAAGTGTGGCTAACAGCCGTCGGCCGGCACGTGCGCGTTCGTCTAATCGTAATGTATCTGAGATGTGTGTAGTGATATCAAGCTGTTATGAATCAATCTTTGCCATGTTGGATTTTATCTGGATTCAGTCGCCACGTGCAAGAGGTTGACACTGTACTTTATGGTTAAATAGGTATTATGTTTTTTTAGTCGGTGAATATTTTTTTTACTACAAATGAAGAACTTATTCCTTTGAGGTCTGTTGTGGCGCAGGGTCACAAGCGTGTGACTGTTAACACGACAGGTTGTAGGTTCGATCCCCACTCAATTAAACGAAATATTTCTTATTTCCTAGTGAAATATTTAATTTTTCACTCTGGTATCAAGGCTGAGCGCGGCGTTGAGTTCCATTAATCAACAAGAAATATGTCAAATTTGGCGGAAAGTGGGAAACGGAATGGAGTATCTTAACATTGGGTTTCCAAGTTCCCTGCCCGGCCCATGAGCACAATTCAGCATGAAGCAGTAAATAAAAAAGGAGTTATTCCTATTTGAAAAGAAAAAAAAGAAACTGTGTTCTATATTAACCCACAATATTACCGATTAGGTTACGAAATTTTACAGAAAATCGAGAAGTACCAGTGATTTATATGTATGTATTTACTTTGTGCAGTTTTTCATCGGTTCTTTAATAAGTGTGATATAGAGATAGCTCCTTTTATATATAGACCGTTATATTTCATCATAATTTTATAATTTCACTTGTTGAAAAGCGTTGCTATTATTGTAGTATTCACAATTGACCGTTAAAACACACGCCCACTAAAGGCGAAGACGATAATGATCTTGAGATCAGCGTAGGACGTATTTATTGAATATGAATGTTATACAAAGGCTATTATATGAATACCTTGCATAATTTATTATGCCTGTGCAAAGATCTGCATTTATCTGATTCCAATTTTATAATATTCTGAAGTATAACTCTATAAAGCTGTAAACAAACAATCTTGTTTCTTTACAATACAGTATAAAAATTTGAAAATAACGTATGTAAAACAATGCCTTATATATATACGAAATGGGCTTTCAATTCAACATTTTTTTTTTATAATTTGCGTTTCACAATGTAAACTAAGTAGTGTGCACTGGTATTTAACTAGGTAAACACTAGAAATAGCTTATGATAGCATTGACAATACGCCCGATAAGACACGAAGTTGCTTTATCTCATATACATAGGTATAGTTTTGTACTAACTAGTATTTTTAGTTACATATTTTTAGTTTCATACTATTGGTCATTTTTGGTTATCTGAACTCTAAAATGTTATAACCGTAATAAATATAAATTAAACATGGTTAATGGTGTAGCCATCATAACAACGATATCAATTTGCCTCCGCAGCCCAACATTGCAAGAGTTATATAACAATTATTAACTCGTAAGTATATACATAAGTAATAGCAGTACTTGATTGAATGCATCTGTACTTAATTTGAAATAAAAGTGAAACTGAGTTAGATAATATGTTTCACAATGTAAGCGTGTTAATGATGAGATAATAAACGAACTTAAAGTGTTTTTGCCATCACACGAGTGAGACCGATGACGGGCAATATCCAGTAGACGTCAATATTATTACTAATGTCGCCCGCAGGCATTTGTTTGACAGTTGAAATAATAATAAATCACACCTCTATTATGGGATATAAATTGATGGATACAATAAAATGTAATATTATATGAAGTGCTTTAATAGACACTTGTGCTTTATATTAATAGCAGATTTGTAGGGGTTTGATGTTTATATTTTAAAAGTTTGGTGTACATCAAAAGATGTAAGTAAATGAGTCAAGTGAATGCTTTTTTGAAGTCACACGTTATGCACATGTATAACTACATCTGCTTTAATTGTATAGGATTTTAAACGTAATAATATATATTGTACAAGATAAAATCACAAAAATATGGTCCTCATTTTAAATTTAACACATCAGATTTTTGCTATTTTTGTTATTTGAATCTACAAGTTTCATGTTTCCTTTTCCTTTTTATAGGCGGAGCTCGTAGACATCAGGGCTGAATTAATACAACTTCGGGCAGCAGGTAAGGCTTAATCTTTTTATAGTTTCTAAACAATAGACGATTGTATAGGTAATAAGATATGTTTTTCTCAATTCAACACATTGATATAGGTACAGGAAACAGTAATTTTAAAACGAAATTGATAATTTCAAGTAAAAGCTTTACTTTAAGTAATTAATTTCTTGTTAAACAATTCACAGGCCAAAAATGTGGAGAAATTACGGCTAATGTATCACAGTCGGCGCGTGCGCGTGCTGAAGCAGCACAGCTTGCTCGTGAGAACGCTGCTTTGAGAGAAACAGTGCTTGCATTACATTCCGAACTTTTTGGTGCTAGGTAATAGTCCATTATTATTATCCAGGTATTAGTCAGAATTTAAGAAATTGTATTTACAGTGGCAGAATGTAAATACAATTTCCCAAATCGGCATACCTAATTTAAAAGTTATTAATATTATTTAATTTAACAGTTTCCTTACAGGCTAACAGATATTTTGATAGTAAAATATAGAAACTCATATATTTACCTGTTTATATATATTATAACTCTAACTTTACAGGTTAGCTACAAAGTACCTGGATAAGGAGCTGGCGGGACGGATACAGCAGTTGCAGTTGCTCGGCAGCGACATGCGGGCCGAATTAAGAGATTCGTTATGGGCTCAAGTATTTATATATTATATAAACATTATTATTGCCTTTTATAAATAAAAACGTAAAGTGCGAAACCATACTGTTACATGCAGGAAGTATATTAATTTTTATTGTCATGTAGGTATGTATATCTTATACTAAAATAAAAAAGTCGCTAACAGTTTTTTTGCCAAAATTTATAATATTACAGGAATTATTTAATAATCATAATCATATTAACTTAGGTTTTCTCTCACTACCTTGCTCTATGTTAGATACAGCGAGTAATAAAAAAAGACTAATTCAAAGGTGGAGGCAGAAATACTTCTCCAACGTCATAAAACGCTGGTCCGTGTGTGTCGCGGCTTAGCGCCGCGAGCGCCGCGCCCGCCCGCCTCGCACGCGCCTCCAGCGCCGCGCACTGTGCGCGTGCGACGATCTCCGCATTTAGGACTTGGAATCTCTGTTACGGTAGGTTAACTAATATGTGTAATGTCTTTTTTATTACTAAATTGTTAGACATAATAATAAACCTTCATTATTAATAATTTTTGACTAGCTTATATATTATGCAACGTATTCATTTATACAATTACTAAATAATGTGGTAATATTATTATAAACATTATTGCTATATACGTTGCACTTTCCTAAAAGTTTACAAAAGTTTACATACATATAAGTAATATATTAATAACTTGTATTAATTCTTCTTATTCCTCTTTTTCTCTAGGATTAGTTAGCCCATAAAATCTTGTTGAGGTCTAAATTAGCTTTATTGTAATTTATCTTAAATATAAAAAAGAGTGGGCAAAGGCGAGTCATCCTCGCGCACTGACTGACTGAGGTTTAAAGCTTAGAAATTGACAAATTAAAGGCATATGGATTCACTTTGTATGAAATAAATTACTATTATAATGTTTTGTCTATAATATAAATATAAATTTCCAATATTTTTCTTTATTTCCTGCTATTTTTCATTACTTGCCAAATTTCATAGCTGCAGATTTGCAGGAATTACTGTACAAGCATTAATTACGTGGCGAATAAAGTTTGCTAACCAAAGTTTGCGGCATATCCACTCATTTTGTATGGAATGAACTATAAATATAAGTCTGTGTATTTTTTTTCTACGTTATCTGTATATATCGCAAAATTTTCACTTTTAATTTTTTTTTCTTAGTTTTTTTTGTTCTTTAGCTCCTATTTACCCATAAATACACCTCATTGCATTGTTTTATAAGTTGAATGACTTATCTGCGCTTCAATGGACCAAAAATTTGGTGTCCTATAAGA
Organism: Eueides isabella; assembly: GCA_019049475.1. NCBI lineage: Eukaryota > Metazoa > Arthropoda > Insecta > Lepidoptera > Nymphalidae > Eueides > Eueides isabella. Next base: position 11,686,551 of record CM032393.1, on the reverse strand, counting down.
GTTACGTTTAAACAACTAAGATGTAGATATATTATTTATGTGCCTAATTTTACAAATATAACATTTATAGATAAAAAAATAAAAAAAAATGGATTAGGAAAAAAAACATATATAATATAATTCTTATGCATAGGGTGGTCGCGAACACGGCGTGCCCATTCTCATATCCGAGCTGGAGGCAGGCGGGCCGGCCGCCCTCACCGGGGAGCTGTATGTCGGCGACGCGATACTGGCTATCAATGATTTAGATCTAACTCAGGTATTATGCATATTTTATTTTATGTTATCTTATCTTATTTTTGTTTAATTTTTGTCTTTTAAATCAAATTTTATTCCAATTAAAATAGAGACATAGGAAAGTGTCAAGATTAGGACACTCCTATACACTATAATCTTAGCAAAATGGGACAATTAAATTAATAAATATTAGTAAAGAATTAAAAAGCTAAACCACTCCAATACAGTATCTATTTTACCTTATGATAAAGTTTTTAGTTGTCATGTTTTTTTTTATAATAGGCGTGTCACAAAGAAGCAGTTCAAGCGTTGCAAAGTGTGAAAGGAGATTGTGCCCTGTGTGTTCAATTCATCGCTACAGACGATGATGATAGACTTTCTGAAGATAATTACAGGCATGTTATACCATGATATTGAATATAGTGCGGTTCACGAATAGTGGCCTCCATGAATTTTGCTGGCTGCGAGATTTATTTTTAGACTTTTCCTTACTTTTTGCTAATGTCTTTTCGAGTGAACACAGCACAAAAGTTCAGAAAAATCTAACTCGATGACGGCCATGACTCGTCGATCGCACTGTACATAATGATTAATTGATGATTAAGTTGTACCTATAGTAATTTATGTATTTATATTATTAGCTGCACTACCAATAACTGTCTTTTCAATTATAGATAATTTGAAAAAGAAATAAAATTTTCAGATTTCCTTTATACCCAGAAGACGGTGAAGGTTTCGAGGAGCCAGATGCGTCCGGTGCTACGCCCACCGCGCCCCGTACGCCCGAATATAACCATAAGTAAGTTGTTAGCCTGTTTTTTCTATATAAATTGAGATTTAATAATTTTATATAAAATATTTTTTTAACACGCAGTGACAATTCAGCAAGCGAATGCGATGAAGAGAATTCATACGCTCGCGAAACTGTATACGATCCGCATCGTGCCTGCCTTCACGACGGTGTACGAGAGTCAGTGCCTTTGTATGAACCAGAACGGAGAACTTATGATCGTGGGAATGAAAACGGACCTTTTAATAAGTATGGAGTGAGGGATGAAAACGGACCCTATGATAAAGCATATGAACCGAGGGATGTAAATGGACCATATGATAAATCGTATGAACTGAGAGAGGTAAATGGACCTTACGACAAATCGTATGGTGCGTTGAATGAAAACGGGTCGTATGATAAGTATGGGGCAAGGGAGGAAAATGAATCTTACGATAAGTCATATGAGTCTAAATCGAAGGATGAAAACGGTCCTTACGTCCAGGAGAGAGCGGCGGAAAGCGTCACGCACTATGCTGATTATAACAATATTAATAACTTGTCTATATTGGATATGGACGATGACTCCATTAAAATAGAAGCTCGTCTCGAGGTAATTTTTAGTTGATTTTTTAAATTTTCTTGATAGCTTTTTGTATTGTTGTATTAAATTTCATAAAGATGAAGTATATCAAAATAATTTATCATTGAAAGTGTAAAAAGATATAAAAATAAGAGTAATCAAAAAAATCTTAATATTTTTTTGCTATTATCACAATCATATTGATACACACCAACGTTTTTTGTTATCAGATAAAAAAAGCTATATTTATATTTTATATCTTCAAAAATTGCTATGATTTTTAAAGGACGGCTTCCCCTGCAAATTTGGCACCACGTACGCGTGACGTCACTCTTTTTTTTTTTATGGAAAAGACTGCGAGCATCGAGTCGTAGCTTGTATTATACTACAGGATTTGGCTAACTCTTGAACAATAGTTAATTATTAAAAGCCTGTGATGATAAGGCCGTGAAGATTATCTGTTCCAGACAACCATATCAATAAAATATCAAAGCATGGATATTGGTGGATTGAGAAGAGGGAAGAGGGAACTTGGGAATCTAGTGTTAAGACACTCCCTTCCATTTCCGTTCTCCACTTTTTGCCGGATGAGGCATTGAGTGTTGAGTGGCGGAACTCAACGCGTTTACCTTGTACCAGAGCGAAAATATGGAAACATTAAATATTTAAATTGAAAATATTAAATATTTCATTTCCTCAAGTGGGGATCGAACCCACAGCCCGTCGGTTATAGTTACGCGCTTGTGCCGCTTCGCCACGACATGCCTCAGTGTGACTCATTATAGTTATAATAATGTAAAGTTAAATGGTGAAATAAAAAGGCACTTTATATAGATGTCGGGCGCGGTGTCGGGCTCCACATCCGCTCACTCCACGCCTGTACACACCCGCAATTCGCTGAAAAAGAAACGTAAACCCCAGGTATTCATGTTTATAACTAATTATTTGATTTTTATATAAATAAAATACACGGCCTACAACCACAATGCTAAACTTTTAAATTCTTATCTTAATACTCAATTTTGAGCTGAATAACCGATCGTCAAAATTTCAAGGAGACCGATTTGGGTTGCGTGTGTTTGAGTAGCTACAGCTACTACCTTACTAATTTATAGTATAAGTGATCTAACTTGATTGTACTTTTATAATTAACTTTAGAAACATTAATTATAAAAGTGCAATACCGATTTTTAATAACCAAATGAGATAACTGTGGTAGGCGAGTCAGAGTCAGCGAAGTACAATAGCATTAGGTGACTGTTCACTTGAATACCACATAAAATAGATTGCTTAGCGAAAATGTATGTAAAAAGAAATGGTTGTCTACAGGACTGGAGGACCAAAGGCGCGTACTGCGCGGTGTCGGATGCGCAATCTTCGGACGAACTACGTAAGTATATAAACATGTTAAAACTAACTTTCGCTGATTCGTTAGTGTAGTCGTATGGAAATAGTATCTAAGAGTTCCGACTCTAGATGCCGTAGGTAACTGTGGCTACAGGTGTGGTGGTTTACATTGAAGCCTAAAACAGACTTCCTTGATAAATGAACTATCCAATACAAAAGGCCTCAGGCCGTTATGACGCAGTGTTATGCGTATACCTAAAAATCATATAAAATTAATTAAAAAGAATGTTATTTTTAAACGTAAAACAATAGGTGACGTGTTACAATGTCTTCTGATCAACACCACCTTTATACATAGTTAATATCAACAACAACAACAACTGACGTTATAGTCTTTGGGGCCTTCCATTAATCACGTAATGTTTTTTGTAGCATTTTTTAACCCCTCCTCTCCCCTTGATGATACGAAGTGAGGTTTAAGACTCCCTCCTCCAAGACCAAAATTATTTTTTGTAAATTTCATTTAAAATCAAAAGGCCATATTTTGACAGTTTTTTTTAAAAAAAGAGTTATTACGTGGAAGCGTAGAGATAATCGATTTCTAACTACAAAATGCACCTTAAAGCTTATAAAATTAGCTTCAATTGACATATATTTATAATGATTTTTTTCTCTTTTTCTTATTTGCTTGTGAATTCAAAAATATAGGTAAAAATTCATTACAGCTACAAACGATCAAAAAGAAACTCCACCATCTGGATATCTGCCGATCTCGATCCCGTCTCCGGCACACGAGACTACATTCGCTTTGACGGCCCCCGTCACGGCTGTTGTGACGTCTACTGTGACGTCAACGGCCACGACGTCATCGGTCCAGGCGGGTGTGACGTCTGCCGTCACGTCCAACGTGACGTCTATCGTTGCGCCAACCGTCACGGCAACGTCATCTACATCAGTTATGCCAAAAAGTAAAGCAAATGGTGATAGCCGTTCCAGAAAAGAGACTAAAGGATTTCGGTAAATATATGATAAATTTAGTGATCCAGAGTAACTCTGTATCTCGCACATGGTAGTGGGAACTTGGAAACCTAGTATAAAGACTCCATTCCGTTCTCCACTTTTCACCAAATGTGTTACCAGAGCGAATAAATAAAAATATGTAATGTTTCATTTCCTTTTTTTAGGATCAAACCTACAACCTGTCGTATTTTGAATCGCACACTTGCACCACTGCGACACGACAGGCCTCAGGTTAAGTGGCGAAACAACAAACGTTTTATCTTCTTACTAGAGCGAGAAAATGAACAGATCATTTTCTCAGTCGAAATTGAACCCACAACCGTTGTTTATACCGTCAGACAATTTTCCATTCCATTTAATATGAAATTTATTTTGTAAGGTTTTTTTTTAGAATAATATGTATTAATTAATAATTATTACACATTAATACAGCAGGTGACATTAAACAAGATCTTTATCTATTGTGACTTAAATTTATATAACATTTACATTTATATAGTAACAATAGCGAAAATTTAAGACATTACTTTATATAATTATTACTTTATTCATTTTTAATTCTTTTTAAATAATATATTAAAGTTGCGCAAAGAATATGAACGATGCCTGTGACTTTAATCGGAACTGCGGAAATAAATCATTCTAGTTTCTTTAACACCCGTATAGAGAAGTAAAATATTTTACCAGTACAATAATCAAGTCATTCATTCCCTATGAACGAAAAGATCTACCACTCACTATTACTGTAATTTTTAATGTAAATTGTAAAGAAAACGAAGAAAAAAATTAAAAAAGTGTGAAAGCGGTAAGCTATAAAAAAAAGTTGATACATATGTTGGTCCTGCAGGATAGGGTCGGCCCGCCGCGTCACGGAGCCCGTCCGCAACGGCGACACGGAGCGCGAGCGGCGACCCCCGCCGCGCTTACTGCCCGGTCGAGGCGATCCGGACTTCGGCACGCCCGTCTGAGCGCTTCGCCTCACCTCGACTAGCTTCGGCTCGCCTCGACTCGCTTCGTCTCGCCTCGAATTGATTCACTTCGCTTCGTTTCCTGTTGCTCGGTTTGCACTAGTACCGCTAGCTAGTTATGCTTGTACTCTAATATAAGACAAATTAATCGGCCTAATAAGCCGCCATATTTATTGAGTTCTGTTTTGTGATTTTTTTACGGGCCATCCATAAATTACTTTCAGGTTACGAGAAGTGGGAATGGTTGATTTTCGTAATATATAATATACAAACATAATATGAGAACTGCTGTTCTAATTCAAGAATTTTTAGGAAGAAGAGTCTTACAAATGTGACCAACAAGCAAAGAAGCAGCAACAAAGACGAGAAACAGTTAAAAATCATGAAATTCCTGAGATAATATATGGATGGTCTTATTGAAATGATGTCGACGTATAACATATTAGTCGAATTTTGATATTTTTATTTTTATTTCTATATATAAACATATGTCATGATGCTTCTAATTATTATATTCTTACACCAGGCGAAGTGCTGGATATAATTAGAGCGTAATGTTTGAATATGTCACATTTTAAATTAATATTTCTAGGCTTACATAAAGAAGGTCATAAACGCGGAAAGTCGATTCTAGCGTCGACTTTAATATATAATTTTAGAAGCTTAGAATTAATTCTAGTATATATTTGATATTAATTGTGATTATCGCAATAAAAAACAAATTTAAAAAAACATTCCAAAATTAATACAAATGTCCTGTAAAGAAAAAAAATATTCTTAATAATTGATCGCTGCAATTTTATTAAGCGCTTTAGTTTCACGATTTGTCCAGTTTATAGGAATAAGGCAGAGAGAATCTAGTGTCAAGACACTCTGTACACTGCCTTCCAAGTAGACATTGCGTGTTGACTGTTGAACTTTACAAAATTATTAAGGCTCTTTATGGAATTCTGTGATTTGATTAATTATTTTGCCTAAACTATTAATATTTTGATCCACCAGAAAAACATTCCTTAACATATTTTTATCCAATAAAGTGTTATATAATTTATGTAAATTAACGAGATTAGGCTCTTATAGTTAACAATATGTAAAAATTAAAATTAAAAAAAAAATCGAAGCCCCTTATCTCATTTTGCTCAGCACGCGAACTTTAAATACACTTAAATTATCAAAACAGAGAATGAATTTGTTTGAAAGTGAACTTAACTCCGCATGTAAATTTAAAAGTGAAATGTTATTAACATGTCCACAATGAAGCAATACTCAATGATGTTTCAAACCCACTAAAATGGGGAGTGATCACTGACTCGCACGGAGTACTACTCGCACGTAGTAATATCAATACCAATTGATATGATGATTTAAACGACGACCAGTTGGAATACAATACGTAGAACAAAATCACGTGATGTAGCTACTGTTAAGATGCCAGTCATTATAAACACCTAATTAAAATTATAGAAATGACTAATAATAAATTGTCATCATCAAAGTAATGAAATCCTGAGGGAGATCTATAGTTCTAATGTACAATAGTAATCTACGCAAACAACGCCAACTAGAGACTTGTTACCTGACACATTACCGTAAATATCCTGGAGGTCAATTTGGTTGAGATAAGTATAGTTCTAAAACAACTGAAAAAAACAATATGGCTGCCAGCTGGATTGAATCACTTTAAAAGTTACTTATACGAAAAAGCCACTGTCAGTCTGATTACAGAGCCAGACTTCTCATGTTATCTAAATCAATAAAACCCAAATAAAATAAAAACCATGCTGAGTATCCTCCAGTTACTATTTGGAACACTATCAACGAAATTTCTGACAAAACCAATGTTCGGTATTTCTTAACGTGATAGGATCAGAAATGAGGACATTTGTAGGAGCACAATAGCGGCCGCGATATTTTAGAAAGATTTGCTAGCGCTATTACGGTCGCAATCTTTCGATCAGCAAGGGGAAACATTTGAACCGTGTGGACAGATTCCCGAATGGCGGCGCCTTTAGGAGGACCGACGATTTGGTCTAGGTCACAGGAAACCAGTGGATGTAGGTATATAGTAATAGAGGGCATTGGAAAGTCAATGTTGTGATGACCATAGGTTTTCTTTCAAAATATTGTTTCTAAACCTTCTGTTATTATTTCGAATGACTGAACTATTTCGCTACAAAGAGGTGCCACAGGAAACCCGCCTTAGGGCGTTGGGTGCGCTACAAGAACTGCCCGTAAAATCGGTATTGTCCTTATAATAATCAGTATTTTACATGGACCCATGTTATTTGAGACGTTTTCATACATTTCAGAACGGTTGTTACGATCAATATCTCGCCGCTTAACACTCCCTGCGCACATGTATCACTTAATTACGTTACTATCTTAAGGTAAACAATTCTTAATATAAAGCTTGAAACATTTTGAAATTGATTCAACTAAAAGTTTGAAAGAACAAGGAGAACCCATGTTACCAAACCGAAATAATGACGAAAATTTTCTATTTACATCCAAACCTTATAATTTCTCATAATAAATAATATACCACAATTTATATATTTTTTTAAAATAAGTATAATTCTATCTATATTACGATTTTTCCTCTCCCGCTTAAAACACTATTTTGATTTCGGGTCCCTGGTGAAACGAAAATAAGCGTAATTAATAAATAATTTAACTATTGTTGGATTTAGTGAATACGTCGCTAAAATTAATTTGGTCTATTAACAACCAAATCAATATCGTTAAGTTTTATGACTCTAATTCAATTTAAATCACATTTCTTCCGCCCTGAGTGAAAAATATCCAAGAAATTTGTCGAGTGTACATTAAAAAAAGTGATATCACAAAATGATCTATAAATAAATTAAATTGGACTAACTAATTGGTTTCAAACGACGCACAAAATTTTAGTGATTGAGTGATTTAGTTTTTAATCATAAATTAGTATAAAGACATTTTAAATTAAAGAAAAAAAAAACAAAATTAAATTCCTTTACACGCAGATGCAGCTTTCCGCCTTCTTTGATCTCTAGAGCCCTAGCGTCTCTCGATATGATACCTAGATATTTTACCTGTATATAATATATATAATCTTAATTATTCTTAGAATTATTCATGATAGTTTCGACATTGTGGAATATGAACGTGTACCTTAGTGGAATAGAATACTCTGGTCGTATTATTCAATAGGGCACAGTTTGACATTTATTTTTATTATAAGAATGGCTTGTGATTTAGAAGATAGAAAATTTATCAATTTAACCTTTGTAAAAGTATATTTTTTATTATTGTGTTTATTTAATTCATATTTTTTATTTTATTTGTATTACAATTATTTTAGAAAATTGTTTATCTGAGAAGAAATATCATATGAGCAAATCTCATCTTTCTCTATTCTGATTATTATCGAATAATAATTTATTGCTATTTTCAATTTTAAATAATATTTACCATTTTTTTAAGTTAAAATATTAAATTGTTGTGATGTTAGAAAGATTTTATTCAAATGATTACTTACATGCACATCAAAGATACATAAAAATATTTGGCATTTACAAAACAATAAAGTGTTCTAAGATCGTCGAGACACCTCACGTTACGGTAAATTTGTTTGGAACGTATAATAGAAGCAGCGATTTTGTCAACTCCCACGCGTCTTGACTTTCGAGCTATCAACAGTTGACAACATAAATATTTTACACGACACCTTTAGTATATCGGTCCCATTTTATATTTCAAAGTCTATTTATATACCCGTCATTTATGTATTTTCTCTCAAATATGCCGAACCCTTACTAAACTTTTGTGTAAATTAGTCTAAATTGGTCACTGAATTCCTTTGGAATTCTTGGCGCTTGAACCGAAAACAGAATAATGACTTTCGACAGTAAACAATGTTTTTTTTTTCATTCTATCGGCTTACTTTTTATTTCATTTGCTATATATTTTTAAGAACTGTTTTTTTTATAAGCATAAAGAACATCACTATGGTTAACTATAGTTAGTTATTTTAAAATCATATTTCTAAAACCTATATAATACATATCCAATAATCCAATTCCAATATTAATATACGAGGAGAATAAAATATTCGAATCATGTAATTTATTAAGTAATTGTTGTAAATAATAATAATAGAGTGCCGATATATCCAACAGCTGTTTGGAAATACGCCAATACATATAACGTAACACGCGTAAGTAAATATACGCTACAAAACAACTTTGTTTATAACCAGTGATAAAGTTATAATTATATCATTATCTATCATATTATGTAATATTGTTAGAATTCTTATTTAATACTTACTTATACTTAGACTATAAATTTTATTTGATGTATAATAAATTTGTGTTAAAGTGGAAGTGATCTCTATTTAATATGTAACTTTAATTAAATTTAATTAAATATTAGAATTCATCAAAAAATATTTATTAAGGTTTATTGTATGTATTTGCGCTGTTGTATAAAAATCTAAATTTTATTTCATAGCTACTTCATATTAGTGCCCAGAGCCTTTTAGGTAGTAAATTTGAAACTATATTAAAATGTATTTTTTATCCATCGTTTAATATTTAATGAGAAATAGAAATTATGTTAAAAATTACCATTATTATTTTGTGTACCCATATTGTAGCTGTTGCATAAATGGACAGACGTAGATACCTAATGGATATTGCGCTATTAATTTATAAAATATGAGATATTAATAATAATAATTGAGAATGGTCTCTGAAGTAGTACTTACACATTATCAAGATAATGTTATAAGAAATATTGTGCGCGTTAAGCCTTGCTTCGTTAGGTATAAGTTTGCATCGAGCAATATACATCGTTTACAAGACAATACGCTTTTGTAAAACATCAAATGAAGTAAATTTGTATGAGTAATCTACATTGTTTTATTGCTGCTCTACTTTTTTCACACAATGGTCTTCATATTTGAAAAAACCCCTATATTACCAAAAATAGAGTTATGGATACAGGTAAATATTATATGCTTTATGATGAGCTAGGTTTTTAGGGTGTTTTTTTTATATTAAAGTAATAATTGTTAGATTAAAGTTTAAACATCATTCTTTTCCCTTGGTTATTTTCTCCATATTATTAATTTAATTTACAGCTGCACACTTCTATACTGGAAATTGGGCAGGAAGAGTTATGTTAAAATAGTTCAAATAGTCATTTCTTCAAGGAATAATCGAATTCGCAGCCATCATGCTTACAAGCAGGAACTCCGACTGAAACATGATGATTTTTACGTCAATTTTACACTTCATATTAAAATTATTAATGTTTTACAAATTTATTTCTTTACATATAAAGCTGATTTAAATTCTCTTAATATTATATAATTATTAGTAAATGGTAGTATTCATTAGAAATTTTCTGAATAACGGCAACACTTTACTGTCAGTTTGACAACTTTGGTAATTATTATTACAACAGATTGTCTAATGGCCAAGCCTATCTATATCTTTCTCAGTTAAGATTTGGTTGAAATATATTTATTTTGAATAACACACTGGTAACAGGAATCCTACAGACATGGTTGTAAAAGTGTATATAAGTGGTATTTCAGGAAACAAAGAGGCAAGTATAATATTAGAAATTTCCTGGGACAACCGGGTGCTTTTCTTGACTTTTTTCAGTGCTGATTCATAGTTCGGTTTGTTTTTAACTTTTTCTCGTGTACTTTTAAGGTAAAAAAGAGACAGCAGCGTGTTTTAATGATACTTGATTCCAAAAGTATAAAATATGAAATAATTGACATAACGGAACCTGGTCGAGAAGATGATAAAGATTTCATGCAAAATAATTCAAAATCAAATGGTGGGACTGTGAGTGACCCCAATCCGCGTACACCTCTACCTCCCCAAGTGTTCAATGATAACGAGTATTGTGGGGTAAGTGTTGTCGTAATTTATTTACTTTATATTGAACTAATTTAGATTACGGTTTAGTTATTTCCATGTTTTTGAGAAAATTCAAAAATTTATCACACGTTTATTTTCAAATATGTATATATATTTATATAAAAATATTAACTATAATTTGTTTTATTTGAATTTTTGGTCTATTACAGGACTATGACCAGTTTGACTTAGCTAATGAAGTGGATACACTGGAACAATTTCTAAAGGTAGAAGTCCCTGCCGAAGAAGCTCAATTAAACAATAAGGTTTCATTTTAATTAATTTAATAGTGTTATTTCTGTACTTTTAATACATATTATAGCACAATATCTCTATAAATTTCTAGTACATATTTAATTTTATTAGTAGTGAGACAGCTTTACTTAAGTGTTTATTATTTATAACAGAAGCTTTTTATAACTTACTTGTTTCACAAGCCTTATACTCAGCTCTAAGCTCATTATATAGCAACAAAACCCATACTGTACATTGTGAACTTATGCAATGCTAACAAGTATCTTCTCCTTCTTTCAGAGTAATGCTATTAATGGAGTGCTGCAAAATGATGAAGATGAAAAAGAGTCAAAAGAAAAACCCCAAGAACAAGACATAGCTGAAGAAGCAGACAAATCTAAAGACACAAATGAAGTGCCTGCTGATATTAGCCATTCAAAAGAAAATTCTCCAGAGATTGAAGCATCAGTAGAAAAAGAATCCTCTCCTGCAAGAGACCTTTCTCACAATAAGGAAGAAGCGTCTGCTGACGATGATCAAAAACCTACTGAGACTGAAGTTGAATCTAAGCAGATTTCAGAAAATGAAGCTTCTGCAGATGCAGCCGAGAATGGTGCAAGATCTCGTGAACAATCAGAAGAGAAAAATGAAGAAACTCAACCAATTGCAGATAATCCCTCAGAAGCGCTCATTCAGAGTGAACAACTAGCTTCTACAGAATAATCTGCCATCATCTCACGGGCTCATGTTAACAGCTCAAATCACTTACTTAGCACTAAGCGAGCACTATCCATCATCATTGCATTATTTATATTGCATCAATCATATTTTTGGCATACTTTAAGTGTTGTATATAATACAAATTCAGTGAACTCCCTTATGATTCATATGACCTTGTAAGACATGTGCTGTAATAGTCTGTTGTTAAATGGGTTTGTATCAGCCTTGTTGATAGCAAAGTTTGAACGAGTTGCCTTGTGACTAGTTAGTAGAAATACTGTTATTTAAATTAAGCGATACAATTGTAGCATTAGAAAGAAAAGCCGTGTAGATTTTTTAAAAATTAAATTTATATTGTTAAACTTTTCTTGAATTACTCACCACTTTGCTACATGTACTAGTCACTCATTATGTCACCCTCACGTTGTACCGGAGGGGAGCTCATTGCTATTATTTGTTGGTTTATAATGTTACATCTCATTGTAGTTATTGCTATCAAGTGGCCTATTTAAAATTTTTATGAGATTAATCAAATTATCATTCTCTAACTTAAAGAGTTTATTAATTAACATTGTCACTTTAGGCATGTATTATTTTAAAGTATTAATTTGTATGTTTGTTCAAAAAATATTTATATATCTAAATGAAATAACTATTTACTTATTGGAGTGCTCATTTGATTAAGAAACTCAAATGTAATAATTTATTTACATGACATTATTGTTAAGTAATGTAAGACTTTGTAGTCTAAGGTGCTGATTTTATATTTCTTTTTATTCGTAAATTTATATTTCTTTTTATACATGAATGAGCATTCTATGAAATTAATCCTTTGTTAGTTTTTATTGTTTAACATCCTTTGATGTCATCACGTTTATTATTTTAAAGACATTTTTTTACTAATATTTTTTTTCACATCAATTATATAAATGCTACATAATTAAGAGCTTTTATTTAAACATATTATTATAAAAGTATGTAAATATAAATATTGAGTTTCATATTTTACCTTACCTGTCACCTAAGAACTACACACGGACAGATTTTGTTCTCATATATCTGAAGAAAGATTTACAGCAGAAGAAGCATTTGTCTTATCTAGGCATTAGATAATGGTCAGTGCTTATACATGATTCAGCGATCTCCTATACGACCTTGTTTTATGATGGGAGAAGTTACTGAGAGGTTTTACCATTAAAACTTGAAGCACAACAAGGGCAAGGGACAGTAGTGCATTGGTAGTGTTATTTTTCTGTTTGTAAATTCTAATTTTCCTCTAGATAAATCAAATCTTGATCGAGCTAAAAAATATAAAACTAAATTGTTTTATATAGCAAGCATTGCCAAAGCTATTTACATTTAACTCTTGCTACATGATGTTGACGGAGAGAATTTAACGCCGAACGCTGCGGTCTCGACATACCTCTTGCGTCTCGTCGATTGTCATCAACATCTTCCATGCATACATGCCGGTGCACGGTGGTGCTCATGCTATTTACGTGACCTTCCACATTATCTATGTTCTCAAACGTCTCCCTTTCCCCCTCTCATCAGTCACGTTTCCTTCATAAATCTTTTTTTGCCAATCTTTCTTCACTTATTCGCTCGACGTACCCAAACCACCTGAGCACGTTCTTCTTCATTCTCACTGTGACATCCACGCTAGTATCTACCATTCTGTGTATCTCTAATATTTTTTCTTTCTTTATTATTTACTTCAAAGTGCGGCGTTGAGTTCCTGCACTCAACGCACAATGCCTCAAGTTCAGCGGAAAGTGGTGAACGGAAGTAAGTTAAAGAGAACTGAGTGTTGACACTAAGTTCCCTTTTTTAACTTGCTATGTGTGGGATAGAAAGTGAAACTGAAACATAAATAAATTATAAAAATAAATGTTACAACCACCTTATTTATATAAAAATGTTCCCACATTTTGTAAGTGAGTATGAAACATGACTTTAAAGAGTGTTTAACTTAATTTTTATTAATTAGAAAATCACAATAGAATTTGAATAAATATATATTTGCAAAGACTATAAACATTTATTATTATAAAATAAATATTAAGGTTATATATATGTTTATAATTAATCAATATCTTTATCTACTTTAATATGAAAATCTGATAGATGTACCTCCATTTATTGTTGAATGCAATTTTAGGTGCATTTTATTTGCTTATCGTTATCCTTTATGAAATAGGTGTGATGATAAAATAAGAATCTATTATTTCAGATTTCTACTTACTTTCGAAAAATATATGATCCAACATATTGTAAACATCTTAACTATTTTCAACTACGATATAGGGAATACTGATATTTTTTTAATAAGCACTTAACAATTCAAGAAAGTGTCAAGTTATAGCTATTTCAAGGATATATATATATATATATATATATATATATATATATATATATATATATATATATATATATATATATATATATATATCCTTGTTATATCATAAGTATATATATATATATATATATATATATATATATATATATATATATATATATATATATATATATATATATATATATATATGTTTATATAGAGATTTAAACATAGCATGCAATATTATAAAATTCTTTATATGTAAACCATATATCAGTTTAGAAGAGTAAATTAGAATATTTTTAGTTTTAGTTAAATATTATGGAAAAGTAATTATTAATTTCTCGTAAGTAAGCACACTAGACATAAATTAGAGTAAGCTATGTTCCATAAGAAGAGAGAAGACGTATTGCTAAAAAAAAGAAATAAATAAAAAAACAAAATAAGTAATTAAACATACTATAATATTTCAGCGCAATCAATCATCTTGAGCAAATTAATCTTTGTAATTTTCTACACAACTATAACTTAGTATAAATATGGAATAACATTTTATATAAAATCTAATATGGAAATGTTGAACAGGCGAAGTAGACCTCTATGCAGCTGTATGTTATTATGTTAAATGTTCAAATATTTTTTTTCATGACAGGTGAAGGTGGGTTGCTAAATTCTTTGAAAAGCGAGTCGCTCGCCAGTTCTGCGAGATTTTTACGACGTATTTCAGCATCTGGCAGTTCTTCTAATAAACCAGCTTGAACATTCTTGTCGAGAGTCACGAGGCGCTGTCGGGAGCTTTTATATTCTTCGATAAGACTAAGATTCCTTTTAATACCGTCGACTAGTCTCACTACTGAATATTCTCCCATGGCAGCCCCCTCTTGTAATTTACAGCCTGCGATTTTAGCCATAGATGATTTTTTCACGTCGACGACAAATTGGATAAGCCATATCCTTAAGTTCGTTACGATCTCCATGGGCCCCTCGTACTCGTTGGGCACGATGCCATCCACTTCAGATTCGAAGAATGATAATAGAGGGAACCAAATTCGTGTTCTGCAAAATAATATTTAAGTTGTTTACTTTTTCCGTTTCGGTTAAACAAAGCGCGGCGTTCTGTTACGCCATTTATCAACAGCAATGTCTCCAAATTAAAGATACAGACTGAACTGAGAAAAGTAATAAATAAAATAATTATAATATTACACTTTACGTTTAACTTTATAACTGGTTAAGAAACTAGCTCTTGAAGATGTTATCTTAATTACGTTAAGAAAATTTAACGTTGAAATAATATAATTAAAAGATATAATTATCGGAAGCTACTATATTAATTATATATTAATTTAGTTATACATACATTAGTAATATATTCTAAATTTATGTTGTGGGTACTTTTGATTGATACCAAACTGGTCAATTTAAAAAGATAATAACTTCAATGATAGCGCTATGGATTCTATTCCAGAACGGGGTAATGCTGGACATGGTTTAAGATGCAGTTGAAAAATTAGACATAGTATGACGAATAGTGTAAGTTCTATATTTTTTATTAATTAACGTCCATATTACTTACCGGGAAGAATCATTTTGCATCAAAGCTTGGTTATTAGAGAGAGTGTGATAATAAAGGAAGAGACGCGACGTTATGTAGAATGCAATGAAAACGTCAATGGAGTAGTGCTCGTGGGCGGCCAGGATGAAGAATATGCCGAACATGTTCATCACCCACGTCAGTATGTGCAGGAGGTACAGGCTGCGTGAGGTGTCTGGAAAAAACATTTCATAAATGATCATTGCGGAACTGCAAGCTTTCGGAGAAAAACGATCAGCTCTGAACGAAAAACCATAGTTAGTCAAATAGTAATATTTTACTGCACCATGATAACCTCTTATTATAATTGTTATAAAAAATATTTGATACATGTTAATATTTCAACCATTTTCCTTATGGAAATATGTAAGAATTAAAGTTTTTTGACTTTACATTTTAATAGCTCATACATTGTATACAAAATCAGGTCTTATTTATGTCGTGGCTTGGCTGCAATACAGTGCATTTGGCGCACACTTTATTACAATAAACTATATAATTTGTACTTGAATTAGATTGTAATAATATAAAAAAGAGTTAAGTTACGGAGCATCCTATTGTAAATTAATTTAAATAAATTCATACTATTAATACAGTGACAATTAGTCAATTACCAATGAATGATGTTGAATGAGGTATGAACAACGTCTTAATGCGACGTAGCAAAGAAAACCCATTGTCATTTAATATTTCCCTGTTTAATTTGTGGAAACAAAAGAACGGCGATGTTACTTATGACTCTTATGAGTCATAGCACTGGCGGTGCACTACGAGATTATTCATATTATTAAAAAATGAACATTTTGTTTGATAAATACAAAAAAAAACTAATATCTTATTGACTACAGCGTCAGCTGTTATGTGTTTTACCGTATGAGATAAATATTTATATACTTAAAGTGGACGAAGTGGCCGCTTACGCTGCGCATTAGACGTATATAAAATCAAACATATAGAAAAACCCTATCTTTTGTTTCAAAGCAAATTGTCGTATTCATTCATTCATTCAATGTTTGTCCAAAAATATTGAAAACAGGATTTCCTCATTTTTGGTTTTCCTCGGTAATCACACAAGCTTTTCCAGTTTATGTGTAGGTTGTCTTATCTTTGAATACTGTTAAAACATTTTTTCTATAATATTTACTTTTGGTGTAAATGGTAAATGTTTGGTAAATATATCCAGCATATAGTTATTATACATAATATATACCTAATGAGTTGTAGGTAAGTAAATGAACTTTGTCCGTGATCGATAATTTATAATAGCTAAAGCATTTCAGTAACATTTAATGATAACAATTTGTTTCCGTATATAATACATTCAAGCATAATAAACAATTATATATGAATATTACAATTTTTTAGTGTCCCTTTACGATCTCGTAGGGGGTACCTAAGTACTAATATTATAGTTATGAAACGTAAAATAGAAATTATATCGCTAATAGACGTTTGTTAGTTAAGTATCAATGTAACTTATAAAAATGGTTTTTCTTATCATGACCTTGATTTGATAAGAATAACTTGTCGCGTAAATACACAAAAACGCCACAAGCTATTGAATATGTTTCAAGGTAATGAGTGACTAAACTATCGGACAAAAATATAAAAACAAAAATATTACTTTATTTACATTTTATAAAAATAATAAAGGTGATAATATAATATATAGATTTTAATTTATTTTTTTATCAAATCTGCGTTGTTGAATTAGAAACTGGAATGTTTTGTTAGATTGATATCGCCGTGCAATAAGCATAAAGAATAATATCAGGGCATGGTCAAGGAACATATCTTTTATTACGACTATTCTATGTAATATGTACTCGGAACTCAACGCCGCCCTTTGCCTTGTCACTAGAGCGAGAATAATATTAAATATTTCATTTTCACGAGTGGGGATCAAACGCAAAGCCTATCATCGCGTTTACAGTCATGCCACGACCAGTGACAACAATATATATTTCACAATTCATCACAGTTTAATATTTTTTTTACTGGTTTCAACCACAAAATTTGATGAAAGAAAGAACATTTTAAAATACTTCGTCCGTTATTATTACAATTTTATTAATAATAAATTGTTTACGATAAGACAATACCCCCTTCCCATTACGCACAGATATTATAGATAAAATTATATCTTTGCGCATTATGCACTATACGCATAAAATTTGCAATTCTGCTAAGTATATTATGTGATCGAATGACGCATGTAAATATTATCAATAAACATAGTAATATATTGAGGAGTTTGCAAAATATATACGACACAGAAATAATTTTAATGGCACAGTTTCAATAGTTACAAAATATTGCACTATACGTCACTAATGTAGTGCGATTGAATCAATACAACTTGTAAACAAAGTGCGACAGCGTCTCAACAATGCAATATTGTCTTTCAGCATGTTATGAAAATATTCCCTAATAAATGTTTGTATTGCTATATTGAAAATTGAAATTTTTAAAGTGTTATTCCACACCTAGGAAAGAAAACTATGAATTTTAAAATTAGTACTAAATATTTGTTAATATTTTGTAGGTTTTCTTACATTATTATATATATGCAGTAAAAGTACCTATCAATTAGATAATGTATAAAAAACGTAAAAATGTACTTAAAAGGTGATCATGTTTGATAAGATTTCATCTGTAATTATGAAATCAGTGCTTGTTAGGTACTAAATTAATTGTCATATACCTATAGGTGCACTTTAATCTTCGGATTAACAATGTGATGCCAAATTAGCTATGTAATTAAACGCATCAGAAACTTTTACAGAATATATAAATAGTATTTACATAAGATATTTATTTTTGTTCTCAACAGCGATTAAGCCGTGCTTTTGTTCACCTTCACTTAAGTACGATTGCTGTATGGAAATATAAAATTTATACTTTGTTAATGGCATTTGCCGTTTTTTTCCTGTATACGTGTATATTATATAAATATTATGTAATTTATATTTATTTCTAAAATATATTTACATAAAGCGCATTTTTTGTAGGTACATTTGAACATTGTATATATATACAATTTTATTATTGAAATTATTAAGTATTGTCACTGTTGTTATAATATCATTTTTTTCTTCAAAACGTGTTCAAGTATTATGTAAGTTACAATGAATTTCATTGTACATCCCTAGTTAGTTTCCATATACCTATGTGCCAAATATATCATTTTCGTACACGTTCTTGAATTAAAACGATACGTGCGTGCAAAGCACATACAACGTATACTTATAAGGCATACGCGCATTGCTTCGACGAAAATATTATATTAACATTCCAAATTAAGATTGCGTCTTTATTAAACTATGTCTCTATTACCAACTCAAGCAAAGATTTGAATAAGTTTTAATACGTGGACTTGTTTTCACAATATATTTTTTCTAAATCTAAGCAATAAGTACTGATTTACAAAATATAAAAATTTAAATATCAAAATATTTAGATATTAAAACTCTGTCATTTTCCATTTTTCGCAGAATGTGAAGAAGTTGAGTGACGGAACTCAACGTTGTAAGTAGCTCGAAAGCTACTGCTCAAATTATTGTATAATTAGTTACGTTACCTCAACGCATTTTCACATTGATTTAGGTACATGTTTAAAGATAAATATAAACAAAATCCCTTTCTAACACGCTTTAGTTTCTTTTGTATTCATATATTTTATGTAAAAGCAAATCAACGTAAGAAAATCTTGCAATGCTATTTACTGATTTTATCAGATGACAATATAATATTTTCATAGCAAACCCAAGTGTTAATAATTTTTTTAACATATTTTGTAATTATTTAAACAAAATTATTTCATTTATTCAGCTTACAAATATTTATTTTTTATATTTTTTGAAGCCTTAATGTACCATTAAGATAATTATTATTTAAGATAACCAATAAAATGCCAATTATAAAGCGCTGTAGCGTCTAGCGTTAGTCTCGCGCGTTTAAACTGTTGTTGGTTCTAGGAAAGTAAATATTTTATATTTTCGTTTTTTCGCTCTGGTAACGAGGCAAAGTTCAACAGTTTTCAGTTTCGCCACTTAACGCTTTCACAATTTAGTGAAAAATGGGGAACGGAAGAACCTTAAAGGTAACGAAGTGTCTTAACACTAGTTTTCCAAGTTCTCTCTGTCTATGCTGTACATACTTTTCTATGTAGCGTGAAGCTAAAAAAATAATTTGTAATATACTATCTTTTACAGTACTATATCTATACTTATAATAAGTCTGTAACCGATCACATGATAATATACTAACAAAAAATGTTATAAGGGTCGTTTATTAATGTAATAGGGCCCAATATAGCGATTTTTTATTTTTTTTGTCAGCTCGCTTGTACGCGTTAATGTCTGGAATAGCTTACCAGATAAAAATACATTTTCACTATGATATTTTCTCATCATTTTCTCATCATTTAGCAGTTTTGTTTTATATAAATCGGTGAAAAAATTTAAAAAGTTACGTCAATAAATAATAAAATATCGAGTTTCATAAAATTTCTACAACATTTTTATTCCTTTAGCTGAAATTTTAATTTTCATTATAAATATTGTTCAATCGGACGAAGTCGCGGTTTTTACGCTGTTATTAAACCTAAATTCAAACGCCAAATTGTAAGGAATTACCATATTGAGTACACTAGTACATTTCTAAATACATCATGTTGTTCTATTACGTATCATCAAACACTGAACCAAATTCACACACAATGGAACTATTCTTTGAAGTTTGAACCTCTTATCACATTTATTGTATTGTACTCAGTGACTCATATCGGTACTTCAGAAATTACAGACAACGCTTTGGATATCTTTCTTGTTTAGTTATTTTGTTTTGTCAACTAGTTTTTTTTATTATGGCGCTGTATCCCGCACATGGCAGGATAGGCAGAGAGAACATGAGAACCTAGTGTAAAGACACTCAATTCCTTTCTCCTTTTCCAACTTTTCGCAGAATTTGAATAATTGCGTGAGAGAACTCAACGCCGCGCCTTAATATGTAACCAGAGCGAAGAGATTAAAATATTTAATTTGAAAATATTAACTTATTTCATTACCACGAATGGGGATCGAACCTTGCGCCACAACAGGCCTTAACTATTTATTTTATATTTTATTATTACTTAACTGTTACCTATTAAATAAAAGTAGGTGGACAAAAATTTATGGTCCGTTGTTATCTAATTGGTAAAAAATAGTCAGTTATAATATTATGCTTACGTAAATTATTCATATACAAATATTGCATCAAGTAATTTATTCTATTTGTCATACTGTTGTAAACTAAGGAATTACTAAGGTAAAGGCAATTAGTATTTTACCTCTACAGTAATATACTGATCTCTATTGTTAACAAATGATGTATGAAATCATAAAAGAATCTTGTACCTATATTAGGACATTATGAGATATCTATTTTATTTTGCAACTTAATAAGTATATAACAAGTAACAAAAGAAAAGAAGGTGGTAACACACACACACACACACACACACACAATAATATGTAAGTCTGGTAAATAATAGTGTATATTTTATTTCCTTCATTTTAAACAGCCTTCGAATATTAGTATACTTTAAATAAAAAAAGTGTCCAATCCACACATTAATTTGATATTCTGATACTTTAAGAAAACATATTTATAAGATTTTTGCGTAATTTTGTCTTCCAAATGTTTAGAAACACATTCTTGGGCAGTACCTACATTACACAAACACAGCGCGGCGTTGAGTTCCGCCACTCATAACGTAATGCTTTATTTTTATAATTAATGTTCCTTCTTCACATAGTCCCATGTTTTAGTGATCATTCTTACCGTTTAGACGTAATACAGTTCTAAATTTTAAACGATTTAGAACTGTATTACAAAACTCATATAAAAAACTAGTTGTCTGTAAAGTAGGCTTATGGACGACAATTTTTAATGATAAAGTTTCATGTAAATATTAACGAAATATTGCATAATTTTCATGTATATTTCGTGCTCTCGCCTGCGATCATCAATTTCTAAGACGTTATCACTTCAACTAGTAATATATATATTTGACGAACACTATACAGAACTGATTGGAGGGTGTCTATATAATTGTGTACTTAGTCTTACCTATTTGATAATATTTTAAAGTTATTAAACGTTAAATCAAGCATTAACTGTAAAAACATATAATTATAGATGTGATCTTTCAACATTATAGACAATGATTACTATTATTTTTTTAAGCAAAAATTATCGTAGCCGTTAAGTTCTCTACAAGGAAGATATATAACAAACTCTATTATACTGACGTTTTTTAATATAATACAACACAAAACTAGGGCTTCAAAAATGTTCTAATCATTTCACTATAATAATGTTATCAAAACACGAAAGTAATTCAGATTAGTAAACATAAATTAAGAAGAAGCTGTGAGCGGATCGATAACAACGTATACATTGTTTACATTATACATACAAATTTTAATATTTTTTTAGATTCATAATTGTTCGTAACAATTAAAGTTCGTAAATATTTACATTCTTTGAATCATTAAGCCGTAACCAAAATGTGTCAGTAGTTTATTAGGGTTATCTAATTAGGTGCTTTTCGTAACGACTTGCGGTTTGAGGACAGGCAATTCAATTTAGTTTTATGGGCACTTAACGTAAAATAAAAAGAAAATGTCAGAATCATATAAAATATTAAATAATAGACTTCTATCTTCAGCTTCACGCTGTATTCAACCGCTGTACTCTCACTCACTCACTTTCCGTTAATTTTTTTACAAAATAAGACAATGGACAAAATTTCGCAAATTATTTCATAATAATTATATTATTATGAAATAATTTGCGAAATTATAAAAATAATCTTCTGTATTTTAAATCTCTCTACGCATGCTGAATAATAATGCAATAACACATACAATAAGTAAAATAATTACTACTTACATTCAGTGATGAAAAAGTTCAATAATGTCAATGCCACAGTATGTCCAGAGAACATGTAGTCCCCACAGGTGCGTACTCCACGTACAGACATGCCTGCACCACTCCATATATCGTAGGCTTGGCGGAGCCTTCGACCCCACACAGTAAGGTCATCAGCAGGGGGGTAAAACCGAGGCTCACATTTCAAATGTGACCCCGGTACTGACAATGATGTTATCAACATAGTGAAACAGCGCAATAGAAACACTGTCCCAGCCAATGCAAAGAATCTCCTCAGAATTATGAATCTGATAAATTACATAATTTTTTAATCAAAAATCATTTATGCAGGTAGATGAAATAAATCTTTTTAATATTTTGAAACATATGCATGCTATAATTTTTTTTTAGTTATATTATGTAATCTCATTTTTATTAAAAATAAATACCCTATTCCTCTACACAGAAAAAAATATAAATATATTTTGTGTAAACTGAATGAATCAACTGTAGATACAAAGTTCATATTCATGATAAGTAGCAAAGATGACTTACTTATAATGAAAAAATAAACAAACTAGTGAGTTCCAAAATCACAAAGAAAAATAAAAACAGTGTAATCATAAACAAAAGAATACATGATTTTGTAATCACATACACAACAATGATTAGCATTTATGTGTCAATATTTTCAATTTAATCAACATTTATACAAAACAGAATATTTTTTATTGCTTAGAAAACAATAGTTATTTAAAAAAATAAATTAAACTTACCTATGTTTATGGAAGAACAATACTACAAGCCATATAGCCATAAGAAATGAACCTGTTATTTCACACATATCAAATGCCCAGGGAATATGGGGCACATTGTCGAGGAAGAGATCAGGCAGTGGAGGATATTTTTTCATATCGGGAACCTTATCATGAACAATAACCATCACTACAGCAGTAACCCAAGTTACCAGAAATACATAACCTGAGATAAAGTTATATACATTTTAATAATTATTAAATTATATATTATTAAATTATATAATATTTTTATTTCCTAATAAAAGTAAATAAAATATAATTTACTTATATCTTTAAATCATATCATTGTTACATTTAAATAATTACCTAGAGCTATAGCAGTTTTCCAAACCTCAGGTTTAAGTTTTGATGCCTTAACATCTGTACTAAAAGTTGAGGGGCATTCTGAATTTCTCTCATATAATTCATTTTGTAATTGATTATGGAGATTATAGCTCAAATGTGATAAATTAGTACCAACAAAATTAATATTAGTTGCAGGATTATTTAATGTTTGATCTTCACATAAACCAAGTTCATACATTGCATTTCGATTGTTTCTTTGTAACTTTTTCACTAATAAAATAAACCTTTTCCTTTCTCCCAATTTTAGCTGATCGAAAGGATAGTCGTAAAAATCCCGATCTACAAAAGAAAGGAGGCACTGTCCATCTATATCTTGAGATTTACATATATCTATTATAAAGCTGGATATCTTCTCTTTATGTAATGTTTCTAAAACTTCTTTGTTGCTCCACTTAATAATATCCACATCCATTTTTCAGATTATATTGCACGCACTATTTATAAAAGTGATTGTACATATAAATAATATTATTACAACTAGCGTTCAAATTCATTTCATAGGGCGAAATCTTTGGTTTATAAAAACATATTGTTGATTCTACTGTCACTTTTAATTTCTCTTAACACTGATCTGCGCGAAACTCAGCTTAATAATATGATCCGATATTCATGTACAGTGCATAATGTCACAATGACAGCACACCAATGTTTTGATTTTTAATTCGACATTCGCGCTGTCGATTTGACAAATGATTAATATCACTGCAGACTCGAAACGCAAAAAAATATTCTTCTATAATTTTCCTACAATTAATTTTCTGTAATTTTATGTGTTGATATTGAAGATCTACACATCAGCTTAAAAATGTCCATGCAATGATTTATCATCTGAAAGTACCATAAAATTAAATGGATAGAAATTGTTTAAGACTACAAATGACATTTTAAAAATAATTTCGACTTTAAATATAATACCAACTATACTAAAATATAAATTTATATAAATTGTACCCATAACATTTAGTAAAATCTGTTGCATATATATAATATTAAATACAAAAAATCGTAGTTTCAATTTAGACAACTTGTGGGCTCAATAAGTTTGCCATATGGGGTGAATAGAAATTATAAGAGGTGCTATTGTCTCGACATGTTCGTAAATATTATAGATTGTAAAATAAACAAATCAAATATCAGCGTATTTGATTTGTTTATTTTACAATCTTTCGTACATATTATTAGATTATAAATTTAATTGTAACTACCAATGCACCAATCATGTTCCAGATAAATTATGGAATAATAAAATTAGTATTTTCTAATTTAATTCAATCTGTTATAGCAAACACTGACTTATTCGGACAAAAACTACAGCATACTCATTCAAGCGTATTTTAACTTACTTTACGTTAATACATCACCAGCCATTGTAAAGCTAATTTGGTTCTTTCTATAAAAAGGAAAACTAATAGATTTCGGAAATCTTTGGAATCGGAAGTCTTTGGATATTATGATATAAAACCTTTCTCAGTTGACATTCATCCCGTAACTTATTCACCTAAGTTAATACAAAATTATACCCGTAACTTATTTTCCCAAGTTAGTACAGTTAATTATATTGACTGAGAAAATAATCGCATTGGCAACATCTGGACTCTAACCAGGGGTCCAAGAACGTAATTTCCGACCAGAGCTACTATAACTATGTAAATTGAGGTGAAATGTATCGTCTAATTCTAATTATATTTTGTAGCAATTTTTCATTGACTGAAAATCCAGAGAAAGTTTTATTTAAATCATTGGAGTCGTTTCCGAGTATCAAATTATATATTTACAAGTATTGCTCATTTAAAGATATATATTTACAAGTATTGATTGTGTAAAAATAAAACTACATTTTAAAATCAATATGTAATAAAAAGAAAAAGATGTGAATAGTGTAATATGTTATCATTATAACAACAACAATCAAAATTAATGTAAAGAATTCACCCAAATAACACTTCCAATGTAACCTGTACATAATCATGTATAAGATAATATACCAACAACAGTATTATACCTTATAATATTTAATTTGAATGGTTGAGAAAACAAGTTGCAACATAAAGTAAAATATTGATATCATTTTTCTTAACAATATAAATAATTGTATTTATTGTGATTAAATTTAACAAAAATTAAAATGCAATACTGCTGCCGTTTATATAAAATTATATTAAAAATAATGACAAAGTAGATTATAGCTAACAAATGATTAAAAATAAAATTAAACACATCGAATATCCACCTTATGGTAGACAGATATTGGTAGAACTTTTTCCTTTTCACTTGTAGTTGAATTTCATCTGCACTAAGTATTTAACGTTAACTTGCGCCACATCATACACGATAAATCTGAAGTAGTAAGTTAAGGTAATATTCAATTGTGAAGTATATGTATATATTTCTACTTAAGAAACTGTTTAAAAATGTTACTATAGAGCAACTTGAAATTTTGCCAATTTTTTTTTAAACTTTTTGTTTTAGTAAGCTATGAAGAGGTTCTTTACAACTCGTAAAAAAATAGAAAAAAAAACCATATATTTAAACTTGCCATTGAACTAATCACGTATTATTTATTTAGGTAAACTTATGCGCGACAAATTTAATATAAAATATAAAAAATATCGCTAGAGTTTGTTTTAACACTATAACATAAACAGTCTAGACAGCTGTTTAGAACTACCATCAGTTGATTTCTAGAACATACTACGAAGGTATCAAACGTGCCGCCTCAAAATCATTCACTCCCCGGACGGTGAGGAGAGTATCAACATCGTTACAGAGAAGCTCATTTGGGGGACAAGCACAACGCGGTAGCCATTCCTAATCGACATTCTATAGTATTGGCCCCAAACCCGACCGTTATGGAATCCGACACCCAACTCTTCGACAACAATGCAGGATGACAGACAAGCTCCTCACCCTGCATTGACGCTCTCACACATAGCTTGTGTGATCTGAATTCTAAAAATTTTTTTCTCTTTTCTATATAATATAAAAGGATACTCGTTATATAGTAAATAGGCATTATTATCGTATGAGACAGGTTTGCCGAGTGGCACTGTGATGTCGCCAATAGTCCGCGCCTGCGCCGGGTCGGGCTCGGTGCGTCCTACACCCCGTACTGAATGTTGGTCCGGCGGCAACTTTGTTATATACTCTGCTTTCATACAATCTTTCCTGTAAAAAAAATTGTTTATACACAAATAATAAATTAATGAAATGTGTTGTTATAGAAGGCAAATATTATTTAGTTTAATGTGTTTTCGTCATTCAGTGGACAGATAAGGTTTTGTGCTAAAAAAACTAAATTTATATCCTGCTCATTTTGGAAACAATTAGTATTGGGCACACTGGCATACCACTTCTTGGGAATTAAATTATTTTTTTAAATAAGAGACAATATATAAATGGATCCTTAAATATTGTTTGTGTAGACAAAATTATCTTTGGGCCAGGATTTTATTCTGATCCATAATTTTATTTATAGCACTGAATATAATTGCTTATACAATGAACGACAATATTGTACTACATACAATAATTAAAGAATTTACAAAGATAAACATTACTAACATATTTCCAAGAGCGACATCGCTAAGTAGCATTAATCCAACGTTATTCCTTCTATCAGTACAACAGTAATTAGCGGATTTCGACACCATATCTGCAAAATATATGCCTTTTCCGAACATATAACCAGTGGACGGAGCTTCCGGAGGTGCTATACGAAGACCTGTTAAATAATATTTTAATATGTTAATTGAATTAATAATTTTTCTTAGCTTCATAATGTAGTCAGCATGTAGCAGAGTAGCAGAGGGCGCTTTATGGAGGCATGTTGAGAGGTGGAAGTCAACGCCGCGCTTTTCGTTTCCAGAGTTTCCAAATAAATGAACATTTTAAATACTAGCGACCCGACCGCCGCTTGAATTATACTATTTTATTTTAATTGTTTACTTGTTCCAATAACATCTCCACATTGACAACTTAAATTTCGCCTAAATTTGTCGTATGAAGCGCCTATTGATTGTAAAAATTTGAAAATTAACTATTTTAGACTCTATTATATTGTACAAACAGTGATTAATTACAGATTTATTATAAGTACCTTGTGATAGTATTCCAGCATAATTGGTGGTTCTTGATCCATGCCATAATAATTTTCTATTGTGAAGTTTCTTAAAGGGCTTGAAGCGCTTTTCTTCACCTTCTCGAACAACTTTAAATACCTGTAAAATAATATTTCTTATAAAATGATTTTTTTGCAAAATTTCATAGCAACATAAATATGCTTTATTTGTTTTTAATATACACTGGCATATATTGTACAATTTTTTTGCAAGCAATTATATCACAAAATGTGAATATTTTACAAAGTACATGACCCCAGAATGTAAAATATTATATAGTTATTATAAAAAAAAATACCTATTGTGAAAATATTTGTATTACCTTGTTCACCACATTAGAGACAAACATGAAACTACACAATAAAAACTGGTTTCTTAATAGATACATATTTATAATTATCAAAAAACGAATCCGTCATGGTCCAGTAGAAGAATATCGAATAGTAAACGCGACAGTTGTGGGTTCATTTCCCACTCGAAGAAATCTCCCTGGTAACTAAAAACTAAAAAACCGCCGTTAAATTACAACACTCAATAATTGCCTCATTACGTCAATTGAAAATATTAAATTCGACTATGCTACAAAATTATTGATGATTTAGCTGAAACTTTAGTTTTTAATGTATAGGTATTGTCCTAAAAGTGATAATGTCATTAGAAGAAGAAACTAATTGAATTCGCGGGCAGGTAGCTAATATATACTAAGCGTAAAGGATTTTACACTCACCTCATCAACTTCCAGGTCGTAGAATGAATGGGTCACCGCGTGCGTGTTCTTGGTATATTCAACCACCATTTGGTATTCATCTGAGTTTTTATCCAATGGAACTATTTCCGATTTTAACTTGCGGTAGTGAGAATCTATTGGTGCCATTGTGTCGCTCTTGTCTAAACGATTAAATATATATATATATATATATATATATATATATATATATATATATATATATATATATATATATATATATATATATATATATATATATATATGTATGTATAGATGTGACTTATGTAAAGGATATTCGCCCTAAATTAAATAAAATCTTTGCACAATTTTTATGCACTTTGCTTACTTTGCGTAAGTCTAGGATAAATAAAATATTTTCAAATACTTTAAAAATCTTTTATTTATTTCACACTATTAGTTTGGAAATCAAACTCATTCTTTGCGTGTACACCCAAACGTTTTAACTATGCCGTGATAGCTTAGTCTAGTCTTCTAAATAATCTCTCAATATACAAAAGGCTGTGTGTTACTGATCTTTATAGGTAACATACATATAGCCAATATTTATAGGTAACAATTTTTAAACATAAAACTAGTAATAAAATAAAAACTACTAATAAAATAAAATAAAAAATCAATTTTCTTTCTTAGTTGGATAATCTATAACGGCCGGGTGTATTTGGCAAGCATTTATTCAAATTCGAACGAAAATTTAAAAACAAAATATTTAGACCCCCACTTACTTAACTATATTGAATATTTTATATAAAGATGATAAAGAAAAATTATAAAAATGAAAAAAAACTATAAATAGTATATATTTACCTATCTTAAGCAAGCTATAAGCGATTTCTATCTCAAGTAAATTATCCAACATATCGGTTTTGGTTTTGATGGACTCTACACTATCTAGAAGTGGAGGATTATCAGTACCAAAGCTGTGTGGCACTAATGTGTAAAACCTGAAATTGTATCAAAATTTAAGCATAGTTGAAATTTATCAAAGAATATTTTTATTTTAATACAGAAAATGTAATTGAAGCGGGCGAAGCCGCGGGCAGGGATCTCGGTCTGTAGCAAAAATTATCTCTCAAAAACATACTCTACAATAAAACATATGTAAATCATAATAAAATCGTTTATTTTGTTAATTCATTAAAAAATATAAAATAAAATGAATACCTGTTTGTTGCATCAATAATTTTGTTTTCATTAGTCGAGTTACTTTCCAACAACTTAAGTAATTCTGAAAGTACACTATAACCTGCTTTAATTTGTTTCTTGGAAAGCTTTCCTAGAGGCATTTTTTCTGTATCAAGCTAGGAAAAACATATTACTGTTGAATATATCCTTACAAAACAAAAACAAGTGAACTCAACCTTTTAACTTTATTCATAATATATTTTTAAGCACTTTGAAATAAAATCCATTTAAATTTATCTACATAATATTATTATAATATTTTTTTTGTCATTAAAAATATATCAAAAATAACTTTAATTTTGTCGCTCTTGTCACAAGACAAAAAGCAGCGTTGTGTGCCGCCTCTCAACGAAAAATCTCCCGAAAATTGGGGTTTGAGTAAGGGAACAAATATTATATAGTTAGGTTTCCCTTTATTATCCTACTATACGTAGCATGTTCACAATGTGAAGCTATTAGAGTCATTTACCTCAAATTCCAAAAGAGTTTTCTTCATGGTATCTATATCGAATATTTTCTGTATAAGTTTTTGTACGGGCATGGGCAGTGAACTTTGTACGTCTGTTTCTAATTTTGCCGTTTCTTCCTCACCATAGTCCATGTCTACTGGATAATAGCATTCTGGCATCTAAAATGTATGTATTAAATAATTAAAAAAGACTGTAAATGAAGTATGTACATTTTCGATTCGATGGCTTCTTTCCTAATTTGGGACAACACAAAATAGTAATAAATACTTTACAAATTAGTAATAAATACTTTCCGCCATCCAGTACAATGTTCTCAAAAAGGAGCCGAAAGTGGTTAAAATATATGTTTGAGTTAAGAAATAAATATCCAGTCAACGCACGAGAATACTATGCCGTCCTTGAAAGTATATTTATTTCAATATCACGTGTTACCTGCGGTTTTGTCTGTGTCTTGCAATTAAGAGTTAGGCATATTTTCAGAAGATTTCATGTATTTCCCTTTTTACCATTATTATCTTAGTTACGTTGCTCCCATTGATTATAGCGTGATAATATATAACTTATTATTATTATATTATATAGAATATTATGTCTAAAAATATTTTTTTGAGTACCAGAAATTCCTTAAATTAAAGCTCTAAGCGAAATAAAGATTTTAACTGTGATTATTATTCTGTACTTAAGTATAGAATATTAATTTTATCATCTTACCTTAACAAAGTTGTGACGTTCGCACCACGGATTTTGAGTTCTTTCCATGTAGAGATTTTCGAATTTGTCAATTGCTTTATCGAGGGTGCTACATTCTTCTACTTTACTGCCTCCAATAGGTGTACCAATACGTCCCCATGAGCGGAACAGCCAAAATCTAAATAAATTAATATAAACATTATTTATTATTATTATTAAATATTTTTACAAGTTAACTGAAGGACTAGAAATGTGAACAATCAAAAATTGTAATTGTGGTGATTAATTTTAGGTATTATAATTTAACTGTTAAATTTTAATCTATCTTAAGAATAGGGTATCAATCTATATGTCGATGCCATCCTTGCACTAGGGGGCAGCTACTACATGTGGCTCAATTATATATATATATATATATATATATATATATATATATATATATATATATATATATATATATATATATATGTATATATATATGTATATGTATATATATATATATATATATATATATATATATATATATATATATATATATATATATATATATATATATATATATATATATATATATATATATATATATATATATATATATATATATATATATATATATATATATATATATATATATATATATATATATATATATATATATATATATATATATATATATATATATATATATATATATATATATATATATATATATATATATATATATATATAGGCACACGTGAACGCACAACGAGGATACGTCTCTCCGCAAAGCCAAAGTATCAAGCCCTACACAGATCTTTGGGACCCAACGAACGACTCTACTTTGTATGCGATCAAATGGTTCAAACTGATATTGGGGTGCACCAGGCCAGAGAGAACGAGAGAACAGTATTCCATGTACAGGGACAAACGGTTGTATTGGTGTGAAGTCCTGTTTCGCTCTGCTGATGACCCTCAGTTTCTTCGAGGCCAACTTGGCCTTGTTTTTCAGGTGATCCGCGATATTGGCAATCGCCTGAAAAGCTGACGCTCAATATACTGATGAAGGGGGCGGCTTTAAGGGAAGAGTTCTCGAAAACTGGTGATACGACTTCCTCCGTCTGTCCCTTACTGTATCATCTTCTTGCGGTTGAAATGAACCAGGTTCTTTTCACTCTATACGAAGACATTCTTGAGGGATACCTCAACGGAAGAAACAAGTTGATTGCGGCACTGGTTGACGTTTTCCCGAGAAAGACTTGCACGGCCTCGTCCACAGTTCTATCATCTGCATAACAATATGTATGTTAGTCCTCCAACATATCTTTGATATGCAGAAGAAATAGCGTAAGGGAAAGCACGAAGCCTTGGGGGACACGAGCGTTCACGAACATGTTTGGCAAAGACCGTCGACAGCGATGTTGATGCTGCGCCCTGTGAGAAAGCCAGCTATCGACGAAGCGAAGCCCGTAAGATAGAAGTGTATCAAGAAGCCCCGTGCCACATTAGATCGAAGGTCTTCAGAAGGCCATGTCCAGAATAACTGCCAGACCCTCTCTATAGCCGTAGCCCAACAGTGGGTTAGGTACACCAAAAGATAACCGGTTGAACGATCCTGACGAAAGCCATATTAGCGGTCGTTACTCAATCAGTGTTCCTCCAGATAAACCAAGATCTGGCTATTTATTATGCTCTTCATAACTTTTGAGAGCATGGAGGTGATAACAATAGGCCTGTAGTTAGTTGGATCAACATCGCCTTTTTTCGGAACCGGATCGTGGATAGGAGTGCACATCCACGAATCTGGGACTACGCCGACTGAGTAAGAGTGCCGAAATAGACGCGTTAGCACCGGTTTCAGCTCAGGAGCACATGAACGGAGCACAAGAGGAGAAATGCCTTCTGACCCACTCGACTTGCCGATGTCAAAGGAAGATAGAGCTCGCCTAACAGCTTTCTGACTGAATTTAACGTCAGGCACTGAGCTCTGACAGCGCTGTTTCTCGGTCGTCCACAGTCAAGTTTATAAGGCAGATATCGGCTAGGAGATCGGCTTTCTCTTACGCAGTTTGGACCAAGATGTTATTTTCTGTGCGTAGCGGCGAAAGCGAAGGCAGTCTAAAGTTGTCAAGCGCAGCCTTTTTTCAACGGGAAAATATATATATATATATATATATATATACATATATATATATATATGTATATATATATATATATATATATATATATATATATATATATACATATATATATATATATATATATATATATATATGTGTGTGTGTGTGTGTATGTATATATAAATGAAACACTATATAAAACACTTTAGTACTCACTTATTTTTATTATCAGCCCGTAACACTTGCAATTTGTAGTAAGAATTCTTTCCAGCAACTACATCAGTCTTTCCTAGCACCACTGTATATTTATTTCCCTCGCGGTCTTTATATACGTGTGCTACATCCTCGAGATTCGAGTCTGGATCCACCGCTGTACCACCTTAAGAACAATCATAGTCATTAAATTATAAAATAGATAAATATAAATTTATTTTGTAAATTGTATAATTCAGTGTCTTTGTTTACTATTAAATATCTTTAAAAAAAAAACAAACAATAAATATGTATCCATATATCCTTTACATCAGACTTCTTTTTAACGTTTACACTCGTCTGATGGGTACCGTCCTATAGTCAGTTTTGTTTTTTTTTTATTTTTAATTTATTTTTCCATTTTTGGTGTGATAGTGCCAACTTTATGTTCCTATTACAATATAAATCAAATATAAAGAATATGTAATAATATAAGAATTATATATGTGACGATGCTATAAACACAAGGTAGATTTTCAAAAAAGGAGTCAGTTTAGAAGTTCATTTTTTTATTAGATTAAAAAAGCACTATGTCTAATTGGAGAGGGAAATGCTAATATTTTTGCCAAATGAATATATATGCAGGCTAGTTCTAGCTATATGACTTGGTTATGGTATGATGGATCAATCACTTTTTCAACAAAGCAAAGCGCAACGGTGAGATAGGTTCCGGTCCGAATTGTGCTCACAGTACTAACGACGCTCAAACTGCTAACGTGCGTTCCTACTTAGTGAGCGCGCCAAAGTCTGTAAGCAGTATTAATAATTCGGACCACTTGTGAGCGTGTTTACGAATTTAACAAGTTAAACATAACCTAACAGAGAGATACAAACATGAGTGAAGTATGTAGTGTAGATTGTAAAATAATTGTTAAAAAGCATTTCCGCAATCGAAGAAAGTGACAAAAGTGACATTGACTTTGAAGATATATTAAACGTCAAAAAAACGTCAATGCTCACTGTAGTGACTCAGCACTATAAGCACAGGGTAGTGACGTCACATGTGATGTCATAAAATCTACAACGCTAACGGTGAGCGTCAATAGCACAAATCGGACCGCACGTTGGTACGCTATGAGCGCAGTGAGCACAATTAGTGATTCGCCTATGGTGATTCTTTTTTTTTTTTCTTTTTATGGAAAAGACAGCAAACGGTCAACTTGGTGGTAAGTAATCACCGTCGCCCACGGCCCCGAGTAACTCCATAGAAGCTACAGGAGCGTTGCCGTCCTTTAAATTGGAAGGGCACCAGGGCCCGGCATTACCTAATGCGAAACGCAGTGGCCAAAGCCACTACTTAACGCCGGTCTTAAATGCCGGGGGTGGTAATAATCCGGTTGAGTCTGCCCATGCGTGTTGCCATTACTGGCAACGACAACGTGACTCTACCACACGCACTTTAATCGCCTCTTACGACACCATCAGTACCAGGGTGATACTATTCTAAGCCGGAATCACACGGCTAAAAATGAGAGAATCATTTTACGGTTAAGGCTGCAGTCCTTAGGAATACAATCCCGCGCGAACTGCGTCAGTCTGAATCGCTTCATATTTTCCAGCGTCGAGTTAAAAGCTGTTAGTTTTTATCATTAAAAATATATATGTATGTCTGTATGTAAATGAATATAATGTAGGTTTATAATATGTATATGTATGGATGTTTGTATATTTATAAGCTTATAGATATTTATGTAAAATAGTATGTAATTTATATTATGTACATTTTTTTAAGTAACTTTATTATAGATACTAAAATTGTGAGATTTTTTTTTATTAAACATTTGTACGCCTATCAATTTCGATATTTTTATGTTCTCAAATTATTTCATTGTAAAGGTTGCCTGGAGATCACCTACGATGATACGGCCGTCTTTACACCAAAACTTTCTTTTATATTTCTTATAGTTGTATGTATATACTTTCTTTTTTGTTTGGTGTAACAAAGTGTAAATAAATAAATAAATAAAATTCGAACCGTGGCAATAGTTGACTACTACCCAACTTAAAATAGGTGTATACAATTTAAATAAATGTGTAAAAATAATATCAATATAAAATATTTATTACCTTTAATTTTTATTTTTGTAGTAGTTGATTTAGATTTTGCATACATACTTCCAGATTTTTGTATGGATTTTCCATCCATGACATCTTGGGGAACTCGTTTAGTTGGCTATAGCATAAAAATATAGTAATTCAATAATATACCCATATATTACAGACAGTTACTTTCGAATGTATAATATATATTATAAATTTGAAAGTAACTGTCTGTGGCGTGATCAAGGCCTAATTGCTGGTCCGATTGTGATGAAATTTTATATAGTTACTAAGTATATGAAGATCAACCTTTTATTATAATCTTCCAGTTTTAGTTTTTCCAAGGATATCATTATTTTAGGAAAAGGTCGAAGAATGGAAATCCTGAACTCCATTGAAATCCAATTTGAAAGAATGGGAATCCTAAACTCCATTATATGGCATGCACTGCCTTAATCCTTATGAGATACATAAAAACAATGTTCTTCGAAAACATTTTCCTTTAAAAATCTACAAAAACAGTTCGCAACTTTAACATACTTAATTCAAATTTAATTTAGAGGGTTACTGTTAATGTATTTTCTACGAGTTAGTATTAATCCTTATCAATATAAATATAAGTCACCGTTGGTAATTTATTTAGTTTAAAATTGTACTTTACAAGTACATGATTATTTTAGGAGTTATCATTGCTAAATGCTAACGGACGCCTTAGCTACTTACACAATAGTGAGAACTGTAATTAAATTGGTTAAGCCGTTTCTGAGATTAGCGTGATCAAAAATATACAAGCAGACAATTTGTTTTAAAATAATTATTTCTGGTTATATTACGTTCGCTTACGTTAATATATCTTCCATGTAGAGACAACAACCCATTGAGATTTTATTATAAGTGACATGGATATTCATGTTTTTTGGGTTTGGTATTGTTATTTGAGTTTTGTTATTAATTCATAGTTTTATGGCTTCTCATTGCTCATTTAGAAAGTCGATTAGTAGGATTTTTTTTAGTTTTTTTTGGTTAGGTTATAGGTAAATAATTTGTTATGTGTTATTTTTATTTTGTATATTTTCAAATATTAAATTAATTAATACTTACATCTGAACCCCAATCAGCAATGTTGTTTTCTTTAATAAGCTCAAGTGTTTTTGCAATGCTTCCAGTTTTAGGATCAATCAAATCAAAGAATGTTTCCTCTACAACCTACAATACAACAATATCATTACTTTAAATGAATTAGTCGGCGATTTACATGCAAAGTGTTCGAAACATCGGGTTTCCAAACATGTATGGAAAACAATATACGCGATTAATCCAGTTAAATTTCATTTAAAATGTAAATAATCGCGAAAGGAAAAAAACTTATTATTTTTTTTACTTTATGGTAATTACTAATTTCTAGAATAATAATAATTATTTATAACAACACCATAGTCTAAGAGGGTAACATCAAAGTAATAAGCCTGATGTCAATATGTATAGCCTTCCTTGATAGATGGCCTTTACAAGATAAGAACATATTTATCTTGAATTTGAATTCCCTAACATTAGTGCATTTTAAATTATATAGAACAATATTTTCGGCGTATATGAATATAAAATTAATATGCTTTTTTATACAAGTAGCAAGTTGTACCGTCGTGGCGCAGCAGCACAACGTCTGACTGTTAAAGCAACATTACTGCTTTGACTCCCAGTTGGAGGAACGAAATAATAAAGCACATACTTCAATATCATTTTCTTGTATTTCCAGCATCTTAGCGTTCATTTTCTCCAGGTCATTCTTAGAAGAAACAACTGCGGCCAGCGTGTCTGTAAGTTTGCTTACTACGAGCCCACCGAGTTTTAAGATCCTATGCTTTATATCTTCCTTGGACGATTTAAATTTCCCATATATAAAGAATTGGAGATTTTTCAATGGTGGTATGGGCATTGATGTCTGGGAGCTGAAACATTTTTAAAATTATATTTGTACTTGTAACGAACATCGCCAGTCAGTTTTGGCTTGCTAAAATTATACTAAGCCGAATAGGAATGGGTTTAGAAAGGTCATAATGTGCGTGCATACAAAGTTGGAGAGTAAAGTTTTTCACCTTATAATTTTAGTCTATGTACACATTAATTTCGAAAAACAGTTCTTAATTATAATTTTATTTTTTTACGATTTTGTAATAAAAGATTTTATAGGTTTTGTAATAATAAAGATTGCAACCAACGTATTTTCTCAAAGTAACGATATGAATATGAAGCTGAACTTAATACCAATCCAGGTCTACCGCCCCTTCAAGTAAAGAAGAAATAAAGTGCTCAGTCAACGCAATCAAATTACACCAGAAATTATATTATTTTTTACTGAATTTCCTCAACGTCTCGTCTCGCCTACAAGCGAGAGCTTACTACACAAATAAGAGAAAATAAAATATAAAAAAAGATCAGAAAAATGATAATTTATAGGTATATCATTAAAAAATAAAATTGGTATTTTATTTGATACGAAAATACGAACGAACAGTTAAGTTAGTCAAGTTTGACATTAGTACAGAACCACTGTGGGAAAATTCATCTTGTTTGTAGACAGTCGTCCAATTCGCGCTTAATTCGTTTTTTACTAAATAATACAAACGAATTTAGATTTTAACGTAAATTTTTCATGTTTGGATAAACTTTCCAAAGATCCCATACGCAAAAGTGCGTAGTCCTTTTCACTACTACATAGTAATTAAAACACTAGCGCGTACATCACTATATAGGTGGATAGAAAATGAATACAATAAAAAGTATAGAATGAGCTATAAACCCCAGCTCATCTTGTTTGTAGACAATCATGAAGCCACTACTTGCGGTGACAAACAGGTAAAGCGATATTACAAGATAATAATCAAAAAACATTTTAGGTGTGGTCAAACCGCGCGACTTATTTAAGGTTAAAAAAAAATATTGTAATCAATTTTATATATATAGTGTTAATTTTCTATTCTAATGTTTAACAAATATTGGTAAGCGGTATAAATATATTAATAATAATTGTATTTTACTTTTCAGGCTCTTCCTTCTTAATTACAACAGTAGTCGGCGGTGGTTCACTCTCAAATATACGATCGCTGCATTTTGATTTGAAACCTTTGAATGGCTTAATAGATACATATTGTTTAGGTACATTCATTGGAACTCGTTTCGGAGTCTTCACAGTGTACCTACACTTGGACCATTCACTTATGTTACCTAGTTAAAAAGAAAACTATCTTATAAATATTATTTGCTTATTATTTCTATAAATAATAGTCATCACGTGGGGGCACATGCGTTGTGGGTTTGATCCCCACTCGAAGATATGAAACCATTCACATTTTCATTTTTTCACTCTGGCAACACAATTTGCAAGGTCGAAAATTCAGCTGAAAGTGTGGAACGTTGCGGAACGAAGTGTCGTACCACTAGGTTCCCAAGTTCCCCCTGCCTATACCGCGATCAGCGGGATGAAAATATATACATATATTCACATGTGAAGATTGTGTACGGGGATATAAGAAATAATTTATCTGTCTATCTCTCTCTCTCAGCTTTACGCTGTATCCCGCACATGGCAGGGTAGGCAGAGGGAACGTGGGAACCTAGTGTTAAGACTCCGTTCCACTTTCGTTTCCCACTTTCCGCCGAATTTAAGGCATTGCGAATTGAGTGGCGGAATTCAACGGTGCGTTTTGCCTTTTACCAGAGCGAAGAAATGAAAACATTAAATATTGAAATTGAAAATATTAAATGTTTCAATTCCTCGAGTGAGAAAATATTAAATATTTCAATTCCTCAAACCCACATCCTGTCGGTTACACGCTTCACAGTTACACGCTTGTGCCACTGGGCCATGACAGGCCTCAATCTGTCAATGTTACATATAATCTTTATAAGTAGAGGATGTATAATCACAGGTCACATACCAGTACACTTATAGTAAAATGTATCCAAATCAAGCTGGCCTTTGCAATCTGGACACGGCAACGGAACACCAAAAGTCATTATATCAGCTAGAAGATCCAAAGACTGTAAAGACATAAGTATATTAAGTATAATAGAAGTTTGACTGACTTCGATTGACTTCCCACTCAGGGGAAAATAATTAATACTTTAATTTTCCCACACTGGCAACATGACAAAGTGTGATATTGATATTAAGTTTTTTAAACACAAAATGCATTTTACGTATTAAAAGAAGACATAGTTACAATATGTTTGACTTTTTTATATAGCTAGTGGCTATGAGCAGATTAATTGAAGAAAGATTATCAATGGTGAAGCTTGCCTCACATAATATAAAGGCTCTTATAAGCTATACAGTTCAGGCGTTTGCAAAATATTGCTTCTTCACTGTATGAATAGCTAGATGTTTGTGGACCTTCTTGATTTTATAAAGAAGTGATAGCTATTTCTTTAAGAATGTTATTTTATGGTCTTCGGATCACCTTTACACTATCACAAGCAGAACCCGACAGCTGTATATTGATTTAAAACTATTTAATAAATTAAATAACAATATTTAGAGAATATCTTTGACTAAATTAAATATTTTTTAACTCTAAAACGATTCAATGATAGCATTCATATTATTTTAATTTTTATACTATGATAGGACGAAATCTAACTAATACATTATTACTATTATTATAGCTGTGAAAACTGTAGTCTAATCATAAATTCTTTCCAACCTATCTAGACAAATACAAGAAATCAAATCCCTTACTTCATCACGGGTTCCAGCATTTAATGCATTTTGATCAAGAATATCGTTTACATCTTGTTTGGACAATTCAGAGAGAGCACTTTTATATTTGTGGAATGTTTTGTTTTGCTTCTCTATTTTTTTCTGTAAATCCTTCTCAGCTTTAATGTCCTTTTCGTCCTTTGGTTCTAATTTCAGTTTTTTTACTTCCACTTCTTCAGGTTTTGATGCTCTATAAGTAACACAAATGCAATTAAAATAACCGAAGCAAATTATAAATACGGCAGTTGTATGTTCAGTTCTCATTTAAAAGAAGGAATTATTTTCAAATTTCTGATATGATAACGTAAAATGAAGAATTGAGTGTTTTAACATATGTGAGATATAGCAAAACCATAAATGAATTGAATTATGAACTTTAATTTAATATTTATTTGTAGCTCCGTCCTCAACTGAATGTAGTATTTCTGGGAAGTATGTTTAGCAGAGACGGAAGATGGGAAATGGATGTGGAAAGGCGTATTGCTGCCGGTAACAGACTAAACGTTGCCTTAACAGCATTATTGAGATGGCGAAACGTCAGCATTGCTGCGTTTGGCCGTACACAATACAGTGTTGGTACCGACACTGTTATACGGCAGCGAAACGTGGGTATTACAAAAGAAGAATGTAAGAAACATGAATACAGTAGAGATGCGGTCTCTTCGTCGTATATGCGGAGTCAGTTAAGCGATACTGGAGGAAGGTCACGTAAAAAGCATGAGGAGCCCCCAGAGGGCGTGTATGAACAGGTCGATGACAGTGGACGAGGCGAAAGAGATATGCCGAGACCGTAGCGTTTGGCGCTCCGTCTCTCTGCCTACTCCGCTAGGGATATAACGTGAAGCTTAGTAAGCAAGTCATTTAATAATTACATACTGTATAGTATCTTTGACTATTGTCTGATCCTCCTTTTTAAGGCTCTTGAATCCAGGCAAATCTTCACCACCAGCCAAAAATAAATATTCATTTTTCTTTTCAGCAAAACAATTGATATGGTGCCATTTGGGATGATCACCATACTTAGGGTCATACTCTAACTTAGATATTCTTACTTCTCCCTGATATATGAAGTAAAAGAAGTTTAGGTTACTTTACATAATCAATATAATAAATTCACATCAATATATATTGGATATAATATAAAATTATAAACAATGTTATAGCAAAGAGAATAAACAAAAAATCGTTATTGTGAACACACATTGAACTAAAAAACAAGAATAAGATATAACAAAAACAACTAAATGTTTTTTAAAAAAAATACCAAAACTGTATTGAAAATAAAACAAGTTACCTTACAAATTTTAATATCACAATGTTTACATGTAGCTCTGCTAGATTTAGAGTATTCTATAGAATAATTTGAAAGTGCCGCCTTATCCGAATTTTCTCTTTTGGCACCTTTTCCTTTTCCTTTCTTGCCCTTTTCAGCTGGCATTACAATACCAGATGAACCACCTGGAATATTTTTTTTATGCTGTAACTCTTTTTTTTATCTTTACGCTACAGCAGTTAGGGTAGGAAGAGAATGACTGGATTTATGTTTTCATATGTAAAGTGCACTATGCACTGTTTGAAATGGAATTATTCAATTAGTAGCAATAAATAAATTAAAAACCTCTTTTGATGGTTGAAATCAGTACTGAATATATATTTCATTCAAAATGGTTCAAATTTAAAATTTTAAGTGTTTCATTGAGATTTGCCACCTTTGGCTTGAATTTTGGCCAGAAAACACAAAAAGTGTCTTAACTTAAGTTCTTTCTGCCTTTGATGCTATATTGTATGGTAAAGCACAAAAGGGTATCATTGAAAGGCGCGATGTACACATATTATAAATTTTTACAACAAATGCTACCACATTTTTCTAATGTACAATTTTTTTATTAAAAAACTTACCTAATTTGCTTTTAATTCTAGTCTGATCATCATGTTTCAATTTATTGAAATTTGCAATTTCGGCAATACTTCCTGGACATTTTTTCTTGAAAAAGCAGTCTTCATGGTGCCAATTAGGTTGTTTACCGTCATGGAATGCTGACTAAAAATTTATATGAAATATATTTTTTTAAATCTATTTACCCTTCTTCATTATATTCGGCCCTCAAAAATTGAGTGAAATTAAACAAAAACACTATGATGATTTTTAAATGGTAATTTAAAATTTTAATTAAATTCTAGGAGTTAAGGGAATATTTATTGGCCTTTGTTTAGATTTAAATCAGATTGCTTGATAATTGCGAAAAAATAATTAAAATATTAATGAAATAATTAAAATAAGATAACCATACTGTATACACTCTAACTATATATCTCTATATATTTTATGTTTATTTTAATTGTTTCAATATATACTTGGTTAACTAAAGAAGATATAACTAAGTATGGTTGTTACTTTTATTAAAATGGTAAATTAATTACCTAGCATAGAGTTATGCATTTAATTTAGTTATCATTTTTACACACAGCTCCACCATTAAATACCCCTAAATTTAGTTCACTGAAAGTAAAACTTTCAGCTTGATTAACCTTATCATTGATTTAGGTAAAAAGAAATAACTGAAGCTTACCTCTGTGCCATTATATTTCTTAAAAAAATCCTAATTCAAATAAGTAATTGTATGCAACTTCATATGTACCCAAAATTAATTTCACATTGACTACTGCATTGATGTTATGAAATATTAATGTAGTGAACATTATTAAATGTTGTTGGCATGATAGGAACGTTGAGAGAACGAAGAGAAGTAAAAGAATGGGAAGGGAAATCAATAGATATTTATACTATTATCAGATATATTTTCTACATTG
This sequence comes from Eueides isabella, assembly GCA_019049475.1. Lineage (NCBI taxonomy): Eukaryota > Metazoa > Arthropoda > Insecta > Lepidoptera > Nymphalidae > Eueides > Eueides isabella. Next base: position 11,643,576 of record CM032393.1, on the reverse strand, counting down.
CTTTGTATTAAATTTATGTAAGAATGAAGCAAACACGAGTGTAGAAATTGTAGCAATAAATTATTAAAAAAAATATTAACATGGTAAGCACACTTTAAATACCTATTATTAATATGTTACGCCTTTATAATAATCGTCATATTTAAATTGGGTAAACTTACCTGTACCATAATAGCTACTCGTAATTCGCCTTGTTCAATTTTATTTTTACATGCCTTACATGACGCCCGCCCGGATTTAGCATATTCTACTTGGTAAGGTAATTCAGTCATATTTATTATTTTTCACAATATTAATAAATTTCAAACTTGTTGAAACATGAACAGTTGAACATGCGAATAAAGCGGCGTATGCATACAGTAAAAAAATTAAATAAACGTCAAGTAAACAAAACAATGTTGCCACTATATATTAAAAGCTAAAACTAAATACACACTATTAAAATACTGTAAGTAGAAATCACAAGATACATACATATAAAACAAAGAGTAAAGTAATTATACTAAGATAGATATAAAACCAGCAAAATTTTTATAATACATAATTCTTCAAAATATCTAAAGTAATAATTCTAATGTACTTTTTTTTGTCGTAAATTTTTGCTTAATAAGTTATTATTTTATTAAGCTTCTATTCATAATAAACTGATTTTATTATACTAGGTAATACTTGTAATGTAATATTAAGGAGGAGTAGAGAGTGGTTAAAACAGGTTGTATTGATAAAGGGGTGCTATGTCGGTTATCTCCTCGTGGTGCACCCTGGGCAACGGGACAGAGAGCAGCATCACAGTCGTGGTGCTGCTGCTCGTCGCGGCTAATAAACCGACACGCGGGAATGCGCTCCGGCGCTCTGTAACGTAAGAGTTGTCCCGTGAGCGCATTAAAGGGAGGAGCCCCTTTGATGGCTCTGCGCTCATGCGCTAGGTCATCGTGGAGGTAAGGCGGGTTCGGCGTGCGCTTACCCCGCCGTCGGACAGAGCAATGCTCGCCGTCTTTTTCGTAATTCCGTGCGCGTCTGTGGTCATGTCTCGCGGCCACGCACGGGACCGAGGGTCTTACCTTTACCGGCCGGACCGCGAGGACGAAAACCTCTATAAAAAAATACCCTAATCCAAGCGGCGACGCAGCGCGAGGGATGCATGGCTGAAGGGTGGTTCAGTCGCTACTGCTATCCCCGACAGGGCAGAGGCCAATGTCCGGGTTGGGTTACGGGGCTGAGGTGGCTGTTTGGTCGTCCAGGCTCGGGCTTACCCAGGTACAGGGGGCACTACCTGGGTGGACCGTCTTTTCCCCCATACTCGTGGGATTCAAAATGGATGATTCACAAAATTTCTCGTTAGGGTTAAGTTGTTTGTCGGATAGTCAGGCTGTCCTCGATTCTGGCGATAGTCTGCCATTAGGGAATAAGAGCTCGCAGGTATCCGGGCCTGCGAGTGTTAAATTGGTGACTGATGGATGCGCAGGGGTAGGCAACCAGGCCCCTGTAGCGGATATGAAAACTGGAAGCGGTGAAAACCGGCCACGTGGGATGTCTTCTGGTAAGAAACGTCCAGTGTGCCAGACCTCAGACGAGGAAAGCCTGCCGGCCCCCGAGTTGCCGACTTCGAGGAGGGGTCGGCCGGCATCGAGATTGGCGATTGCTTTGCAGCCGCGGAGGGGTAAGCACGGACGGTCTGTGCGCTCAAATACCACGGCGGCTAGCGAAGCAGAGAGTGACATGGGAGTCACTACAGAGGACCCTGGCGATGGTGGTGAAAGTGGTGCCTCGCTGGGGAGCTCAAAAGCGGAGCTCAGCGCCGCTAAGAGGGAGCAGCGAAAAGCTGTCGCGGCTGACGAAGTGTCGGAAATGGCCCGTCGCGCTCACCGATGTTGCAACCGTAATGGCCCCAACTGCCGCACGGCCACTTGGAAGCCCCCGTACCGACGAAGAGATCGAGCGCATTATCCGACTCTGCATGCTCCAGTGCGGGAACATGGTTGACGCTAAGTTAGAGGCGAATCGTCGTCGTCTCCCGACGGAAATACTTCATCCGCCTTTGGCGGTTGACACGCGGAGGACCGAGCAGCCGCCGAGGCTTTCACCTCGAAAGGGGAAGCCCACGGAGGGTAACAAAATGCCCTCGGAGGGAGCTCCTCTTAGCAACCAACTCACGACTGCCGGGTCTAAGGGTGAAAGTCCTGGGTGAAAGTCGTGGGCCGCAAGAAGGCCCGCAAAGCCACCAAGTAGGCTGCAGTAAGTATATGCACAGCCGGCGGAACCGCAAAGGTGATTACGCAGCCTGTGCGGCGTACTGCTAAAGGTGGTCGTAAAGGACCAATGGTACATGCCCCACGTTCCGAAGCTGTAACGCTCACGCTACAGCCCGGAGCTGCGGTCATTAACGTACCAGTCGGTCATTGCCGAGGCCAAGGCCAAGATTAAATTATCAGATATTGGCCTCCAGTCCGTCACCCTCAGGCAGGCTGCCACGGGTGCGCGGTTGTTTGAGGTAGCTGGTGCTGCGAGCTACAGTGCCGATAAGGCGGACGCTCTGGCCGTCAAAATGAGGGAGGTCCTCAACCTTGAGGACGTCCGGGTCTCTAGGCCAATAAAAACCGCAGAGGTGCGGATTTCTGACTCTGTGACTTCTGAGGAGGTGGTAGCGGCAGTTGCTCGAAGCGGAGAGTGTCTGCAGGACAAGGTGCGGACCGGCGATATACGCACCGACGCCACCGGACTCGGCGTAGTCTGGGTTCGGTGTCCTGCAGCGTCAGCGAAGAAGATAGCCGATAGCGGCAGATTGCTGGTTGGCTGGGTTGCAGCGAGAGTGAAACTCCTGCAGCCCCGGGCTTTGCGATGCTTCCGGTGCCTGGAGAAGGGGCACGTCCGGGCAAAGTGTAACGCTGAGATTGACCGTAGTGATCTTTGTTATCGCTGTGGTCAGTCTGGCCACAAAGCGGCTCAGTGTTCTGCGGCACTCAACTGCAGCTTATGTTCAGCTGCGGGGAAGCCTGCCGGACACAAATTGGGCGAAGGGGCTTGTGGCGCGCCTGTCGGCAAGGCCATGAATAAAAAGAAGAGGAGATCTAAACCTGCTGGGGAAACCTCGCCACCCCCGCAGGCTAGTAGCTCCACGGTCGACTCCCGGCCCAGGACTGTTGTCGAGGGAATGGAATGCCAATAATGGCACAATTTCACTTTCTCCAGAGCAACATCAACCATTGTGCCAGAGCTCAGGATCCTCCTCGATTCACGAGTCGTAGGTCGCTATCACCCTCGTCCTGTTCTGGTTCTCGGGGATTTCAACGCCAAGTCATTCGCGTGGGGATCTCCGGTCACCGACACTCGGGGCGAGGTGCTAGAAGAGTGGGCGTTGACGACTGGTCTACTCGTCCTAAATCGGGGCTCGGAATTCACGTGCGTGCGGCAGCGGGGCGGGTCGATAGTGGATGTCTCGTTCGCTAGTCCCTCTGTTGCCAACCGAGTTCGTGACTGGCATGTCGTCGTGGAGGTGGAGACGTTATCGGACCATCGGTATATCCGGTTTGACGTCTCTGCACAGACCGCGAGCGTTGGGCCTTTAAGCGCATCAACAGGGAACTACTCGAGGAAGCTGCCTTAGTCCAGTCCTGGATCTGAGAGTCGACGGACGGCCCTGTCGACGTCGAGGCGGTGGCGCTGTGGTTTCGCGGAACAATTATGAAGATCTGTGATGCGTCCATGCCCCGTGTCCGCCAACAGTCCGTAAGGCGCCAGGTATACTGGTGGACCGCTGAGATCGCGCAATTGCGCGTAGCGTGCGTTGCGGCTCGTCACCGGTACACCCGATATAGGAGACGGCGTCGACGGGATCCTGCCGAGGAGAACGTCTTGTATGAGGTATGAGGTGTACCGTGGGTCTAAAGAGACTCTGTGCCTGGCCATTGGTGACTCAAAGTCACGCGCTAGGGAGGAGCTGCTGGGCTCCCTGGATCGAGATCCGTGGGGGCGCTCCTACCGTTGGGTACGGGGTAAGTTGCGTCCCTGGGTGCCTCCACTAACGCAAAGCATGCAACCCCAGTTGCTAGAGGCAGTGGTGTCAGCCCTCTTCCCAAAGCGAGCGGGACACGTTCCCCCGGCGATGGCTTCGCTCTCCGCCACAGACTCTCCTGAAGAGGAGAGCACTGATGTCCCCGAGGTAACGAAAACAGAGTTGAGAGCGGCCGTGTCCGCGACTCCGGGCTAAGAACACAGCACCCGGACCCGACGGAGTTCCTGGTCGAATTCTCGTCCTTGCTTTGAAGGAGTTAGAGCCCCAGCTGAGGGGGCTTTTTACGGCATGTCTCGAACAGGGTCAGTTTCCCAGTGTGTGGAAGGAGGGGAGGCTGGTCCTACTCAGAAAGGACGGGCGCCCCGCGGACTCACCATTCGCTTATCGGCCCATAGTGCTGCTCGACGAGGCGGGCAAACTTTTTGAGCGCATTATCGCAGATCGCATTGTCGACCACTTATGCACGGAGGGGCCAAACCTGAGCGACAACCAATTTGTTTTTCCTCGGGGGCGCTCCACCATAGACGCCATCATGCGCGTGAGGGCCCTGGCGGAGGAGACGGTGTCTCGAGGTGGGTTGGTGCTGGCGGTGTCTTTAGACATCTCCAACGCATTCAACACCCTACCCTGGAGTTGTATTCGGGAGGCTCTGAAATACCATCGCGTGCCTCTCTACCTCCGCCGTACAATAGATACTTACCTGATAGGTAGATACATTGTTTATCGGGGATGTAACGGTGCCAGTCGCCACCTCATGTCGTGCGGTGTTCCACAGGGTTCGGTCTTGGGACCGCTTCTGTGGAACATTGGTTACGACTGGGTGCTGAGAGGTGAACTCCCGTCGGGCGCCGACTTAACGTGTTATGCGGACGACACGCTCATAACTGTCCGGGGGAGCTCGCATAGGGAAGCGACGTTGATAGCCACGGCTGCGGTGTCATAGGTGGTGAACCGCATCCATTGCCTGGGACTAGTGGTGGCCCTAAACAAGTCAGAGGCCATGGTATTTCATGGCCCCCGACGTGCCCCGGCGCCGGGATCACACATCGTGGTCAGCGGGGCCCGGATAGCTGTCGAATCCACCATGAAATATCTGGGATTGGTGCTCGACAGTCGATGGGAATCCGGGCCGCACTTCCGGCGGCTAGCGCCCAAGTTGATGGGCGCAACGGGCGCGCTTTCAAAGTTGCTTCCAACTTAGGGGGCCCGAGCGCCGACTGTAGGCGGTTGTACATAGGAATCGTGCGTTCCATGGCCCTATATGGAGCTCCCGTGTGGGCGATGGACATGACGGCTGGCACTCTCGCCATTCTGCGCAAACCACAAAGGGCGATGGCCGTCAGAGTAGTTCGCGGATATCGCACGATTTCCTGCGAGGCGGCTTGCGTCTTCCCCGCTCCCCGCGATCCCCGCCATGGGACCTAGAGGCAAAAGTACTCGCGTCATTATATCGATGGCGCGAGGAAAAGCGGACACGGGGGTCAAGCCCGGTGCAGCAGCAGATCGCACTGCGCCGAGAGAAGCTCCATCAGGTTCTGGTGGTGGAATGGCGGCAAAGGCTTCTGTGCCCTACCGCCGGCCTCAACACCGTCGAGGCGATCCGGCCAGTACTTGAGGACTGGCTCGGGAGAAGGCACGGCTCCCTGTCGTTTAGGGTGACGCAGGTGCTGTCGGGGCCACGGCTGCTTCGGCAAGTACCTATGCCGCATAGACAGAGAGCCGGACGCTCGGTGCCACCACTGCGTCCATTGCAGGGAGCACACAGCGCAACACACGCTCGCCGAGTGTGTAGCTTGGGAGCAGCAGCGCCGTGTCCTCACAAATAAAGTAGGGGGCGATCTTTCGCTGCCTGCCGTAGTGCGGAGGATGGTTGGTAGCACAGAGTCTTGGGACGCGGTGGCGTCCTTCTGCGACGACGTGATGTCGCAGAAGGAAACTGCGGAAAGGGAGAGGGAGATCTTTGCTCCCTTCTCCGGCCGCAGAAGGCGCACAGAACGCTGGAGAAGGGCAGACAACGTCCTTTTCCGGCCCCCATGAATGGGTTCAGGGGCGAGGGACTTGACTTGACTTGACTTGAGGTGAAGTTCTCGCCCCCTATTCGATAGATCCGCGTCACAGGCGCGCGCCTCTGGGACGGTGCACGGGTTACCACACCTCACTAACCCGCGCAGGAGATGAAGCCCGGATAGACCCGGCCAGCACTAGTGATGGGCTGCGGATGAATTTGGACTCCCGTGGCCCCGCACTCACGTGCGAGGAGACACCGGGGTGGTTTTAGCCGGTAAGAGTCCGGCACGCCCTTCCGTCTTTCCCCAGACGGAGGTAGTCCATGAGGATTTCCACCCATAAAAAAAAAAAGGTTGTATTGTTAGGGTTGACACAAGTCTATAGACCACTTTTTAGCACTGTTTAAAACACATTATGGTGCATTATGTCCTCAAGTTATAAATTATCCTGGCCGCGTCCCGACTACCTTACGGGTAGGACATGAGTCTAGGGTCGATAAAATTCATTACATAAGAAGATTGACATATTTTAGTAAATATCGATGTTAAAAAAACATCTGTCGACGACCATCTATGGCCTGGCAGTCAGCCAGTCAACTGTCACCGGTCTTTCTTAAAAGTCATGACATAAGGACTCAGTCAAGGAGAGTTTATTTATTGTGTTATCCGGCTTATGCTTATCATTTTAGTGTTATTTTATGCTCTTCACGGCTATATTTATCGTTTTCAAAACGTAAGATGAGCAATAGAAAAGAGAGCTTGAAAAATACTCTTGGTATCACAGAATATCCTTGGAGTTCTGGTATGTACACAGATGTATAAATATGTATCATTTATGATTTAAAAGAAAATATCTTGTAATATATTAGGTTTTCTCTACAATATAAAAAAATATATACATTTTTGACGCACATTATGTAGACATTATGGTTTAACTTCTGCACCCGTAAATATTTGGTTTGTATTGTACCCTCCATTTTGGCAAAAAAAAACAGTGTAAGGTTTTAATAAAAAGTTAGTTTTAGAGACCTTGTACTGTCTATTTAGTTTGTAAACAGACCTGCTTATAGTGTTAATGTGAGTAAATTATTTAGTTATTCTGAAAGAATAGACTATGTATATGTATCATATACATATGCTTGTTGGTTTTGACATTATTGGGCTTGATTGAATTGATATTTTAAAATGAAGATTTTCGGGACCTACATATCACACATAGGGCATCATAGCATTGTTCTTGCTTACACTGGTGTAGGCAGGTAGCTCTTAGTCCTGAGCACCTGAGTTTAATTATATTTTAATTAAATAAAAAAATATGGTTCAAAAACTAAAAGCCCATACACTTTAAGAATTGTATTATGTTGCAACTTGCCAATATTAATTATAATTTTAGATGATGATGATAATCCACGGACAAATCAAGAGCAGGTGCCTGCAAGCAGTAGATATTTAGAATCTGACACTCATGTATCTGCAAGCAACAGTAAGTAATAAGTTGTAAATAAATATATCTAATATTATAAACTAGTAATTTAAATTAAAATAAAATGTTTAATATTCCTTAGTAGTGGAGCTATGAGCAGATAAGAGAAAAGCAACAAGTCTTAATATGTAGTTATCCTTTTATTTAAGTAGTCAGTCTTTATGCTGACTATCTAAATCAAAGATATGATATGATTTCTTAAAGAGATGAACAGTTTAAGGGATTGTTAACAATCTAGAAGGATGTTTGGGAGGCTTTGAGAGCTTTGCTTTGCAAGATATCAACATTTTTACACATTCTAGTTAATGTTCAAAAAATTCAACTTGTAATTTCATATTTTAAATAAATAATTTTAATTTGTATTTGGGAAATTTTTCACAAGTCAGGGTAGTACCCAATCTTAAAATGGCATTAAAGGCGATTGGAAGATATACCACGGATTTATATGTCAGTTCTTGGAGAACCTTTTTGTTGAAGAGGTCCATGCCCATGCTCAAGCCACGTTTGTCAGAATCTACTTTTTTCTAAAATATTTGGTGGGGAGCTTATTGAAGCACTTCTAGGCATGAACTAGCTAGCTAGCTAGAATGAAAAACTTTCTGTATAATACAATTATACAGAAAGTTTTTCATTCTAGCTAGTTAGCTAATTGTATTACTACTACTACTAATACTAAAGCCTTTTATTTCCGAAAACAAAATACATTTTTATGTTAATAAATAAAATTAAAGTCCTTATCTATATTATATCTCTGATTTCAGTGTGCCTTAAGGCATAGGCCTCCTCCAGTTGCTTCCAATGTCCTCTATCTGCCGCAACTCTCATCCAATAAGGGCCCAATGTTCGTCGGATCTCGTCATCCCACCTCCTGAGTGGGCGTGCCTGCTTTCTTTTGCAACCCCTTGGGTACCATGAGGTGATCATTTTACTCCGCTTGTCCAATGGACTGCGCAGCATGTGTCCTGTCCAGCCCCATTTAGATGGTCAATGCTTTTGTCAGCTAGGGATTGTATCATACTTGTTAGTAAGTTAGGATTTTCTTCTAAAAGAACTATATCATCAGCAAACCTTAGATGATTTAAACGTCTTATATTGAGGCCATACTGCTCCCAGTCTCATTTTCTAAAAACACTTTCTAACACTGCATTGAAAAGTTTTGGCGACAGTGGATCACCCTGTCTGACTCCTCTATTTATGTGAAAGGGATCACCATATGTTTCCAGTTTTATGCGGCTCTTGCTTTTTGTATAGGTATTTTTTATGATGTTAATGTAGGTGTCCTCAACTCCTTGCTGCCTTAGTGCAGTCCAAATACAAGCATGGTTCAGGCTGTCAAATGCTTTAGAATAATCTATGAAAGCTATGTATAATGGTTTCTGATATTCATTGTATTTTTCTAAAGTTTGTTTGATTGTGTGGATATGATCGATAGTACTGTAGTGCTTTCTTAAGCCTGCCTGTTCTACGGGCTGATTTTCCTCCAGAGTTTTAGTAATTCTTTCTGAAATTATCTTTGCAAAAACTTTGTATACGTTAGATATAAGGCTTATAGGCCTGTAGTTATTGATGTCATCTATAGCTCCTTTCTTGTGTAGAAGTATTATGTATGATTCTGTCCATTGGGTTGGAATAATGCCAGTTTTGAGTATTTTGTTAAAGATTCTTGTTATTATTGGGGTTTCTTCTTCGATTGTACCCTTTAGTAGTTCGTTTGGTATATTGTCAGGCCCTGATTAGCTAATTGTATTACATAAACCTAAATAAAAAAATATAGGCTAGCATGGAGTTTCCATCCAGGAGACTGGATAATATTATAATCTGATCTGTTTTTATGTGACATAAGATAAGCTGATCTATTCTAATATTTATATAATTATAGGTGCAGGCACATCTTCATCTGCCATTACACCGACTACAAGAAATCCAACAAGGCTGGAACGGGATCTGTATTGGTCTCTGCAGAATAATCCAAATATAATAAATGCACCAGTTCCTCCTTCACGGTAAATATATATCATTTACCCTCTTCTTCTTGCTTAATGCAACACTTATTGTATAATGTCTTAAATAATGAGTGTTGTTCTGAGAACATTTCAATGTTTGTGATTCCGGCTAAGAATAGGATCACCCTGGTACTGATGGTGTCGTAAGAGGCGACAAAAGTACGTGTGGGAGAGTCTCGTTGCCAGCAATGGCAACACGCAAGGGCAGACTCGACCGGGTCATTACCATCCCCGGCATTTAATACCGGCGTTAAGTAGTAGCTTTAGCCACTGCGTTTCGCATTGCGTATTGCTGGGCCCGGTGCCCGTCCATCTTATAGACCGGCAACGCTCCTATAGCTTCTTTGCTGTTACACGGTGCCGTGGGCGGCGGTGATCACTTACTACCAGATGACCCGTACGCTCGTTTGGCGTTTCCTTTCTATCCTAATTTTATAAACTGCTTTGTACGGGATACACTGTGACTATTTTGAACAACACAACGATAATCTAATGTCTACTTTAGTGTTGTACAATTCCCCACTTCATTTCTGCAGTGTAATAAACATTATGATCTTAAATGTGAAATGATTTGTTGACACCTTTCGCTCATGCACTTATTATTTCTATTTTGTATTTCAACCAATACACTAAAACTACCTTCTAATATTGAAAGGTGATTCACACGTTATATGTACAGTAGTATCTTATGTTCTAAAATTCTTTATATTAAGAATAACTACAGATCTAATAGCTTAGTTTTATTAATTACAGATCTAGCAATTCCGACGTATTGGCATTCACGAGACTGACGCCAATTTTAGAAGATATATATTGGCCAACGTGTAAGTCCATTTATTTTGATAATATTGTAATATAAACCTCTATAATTTGTATGTTTGGTTGAACGCGCTAATCTCAGGAACTACTGGTTCAATTTGGAAAATATTTTTTGTGTGTAATATTCCTGGCAAGCTTCTTTTAACAGTTAAAGCTGAGCAAAAACCACGTATGACGGAAATGTTCACTTTAAAAGCACGAGGCAAGGTCGTCTAAGGATCACCAACAGTCGTCACTTTTATATATATCTACATATTAAATTGAAAGAAATATTTTCCATACTATTTTGCACAACACATTATTATTTCTGATCCAATTAAATTAAAGAAAAGATATCATCAGAGAACCAAACTAAGATTTGGAGTGATAAAAATTATTTTGTGTGATATCACACATCTACTACTATCGTATCGATCTAACTAACCGGTCGACATGTTATTATTATCTGTTGAAACCATTGTAGCGGTGCACATCGTTGTTTTACTCGTGCTGTGAACTCTGCAAAGCCAATTATTTTTATTTCATACCTCTTTTAAGACGAACTGCGACGGTAATTTCCGCCACTCAACGCTTCATATTGCGGATACATCATAAGCGGAAAGTAGAGAATGGACTGTTTTGGCACTAGTCTTTACCGGCCTTCATTTTAAGCATAATAGTATAAGACTTCATTTAACTAGCAATTTCATTATTTTTTTAAGCTGGTCAAGCAGGCAATACACCGACCAATCAAGAGGCGGCTCCTGGCAGACGATACTCAACTACCCAAGTCAACGGTGAATTTATTTATTTTTATTACTAATATTATACAGTGTACAGTAACATTTTTTTTTAGCTTCACGCTGTATCCCGCACGAGGCAGGGTAGACAGAGGGAACCCGGGGACCTAGTGTTAAGACACTCCGTTCCACTTCCGTTACCCACTTTCCGCCGAATTTGAGGCATTGCGTGTTAAGTGGCGAAACTCAACGCCGCGCTTTGCCTTATAACCAGAGCGAAGAAACGAAACATGAAATATTTAAATTAAAAATATTAAATATTTCATTTCCTCGACTGGGGATCGAACCCAGAACCTGTCGATTACAGTCACACGCTTCTGCCGCTGCGCCGCGACAGGCCTCAACACACAGTAACAAGTTAATAAATAAATATATTAAAATATTAACCTAATACAATAGTCGCTTATATTATAACTAATTTTAGTATTAACTTAAAGATAAGATAACAAGTGTAAAACATTATTTTAATTTTAGATTATTTACTTGTGTGACATTCAATTCTGCCGCTTGAAATCAATTTAATTTCTAAATAATTATTTTAATTAAATATACAAGTGATTTAATTAAAGTCCTTGAAACATCTTTTTAGGGTTGAATAATTACACAGCTCAACAAAAAATATATTTTTTTTGTTGCCCTGGATATTTCTGCAGATTTATATATTTTAAGTACACTGTTTGCGAATATATTGGGTAAAAATATTTCATTGGCTCTAGTTTTTTTTTTAATTTGGTTTATCATAAATTTAAAACTCTTAACAGTTTACGTCGGTTGTTTAGAACACGAATTATTAAAAAAAAATGTTTTCTGCGAATGGTTTCGCGTATTCATGCGCAAAAAGCAAACTTCTTACTACCACGCATGCTTTCCTGCATTTTTCTTTGTTATTCGAAAACATCGGAGGACGCATGGAACGAATTTCGTAAGTTGCCACTGATATGTAGTGAAAAAAATCATACTCCCGCCATTACACATTAAGTTGATTTATAAATTGTATGATAAAACAGTTTGTCAAAGCGTTGGACAAGGAAGGAGAATGTTTTAAATATATTTGTACAACATTTTCTAAGCTGAGTACGGAGAAGTTAAAAGCTGGAATATTCGACGGTCCTCAAATACGAACATTCATAAAAGACGAAAATTTCACAAAAGCTATGACTGATGCTGAACGTGAAGCATGGAAAGGTTTTGTGTTAATAGTAACAAACTTTTAAGGTAACTATAAAGCACCAAATTATATAGAAATTGTGCAACAGATGTTGGAAAGCTTCAAGAATTTAGACGCAAATATGAGAATAAAGCTACACTTCCTCCACAGCCATCTGGATAGATTTCCCAACAATCTGGGAGATTACAGTGAAAAAAGGGAGAATGCTTCCACCAAGACCTATAAGTGATGAAAGAAAAGTATCAGGGCAGATGGGATTGTCACATGATGGCAGATTACAGCTGGTCCTTAAAAAAAGGATTGTTGTCCCCAAATTACCTATAGACGCAAAGCTTAAAAGGTGTTTCTTTAAATAATAAATAAAGTTTGTTCTCTCTTTTTATTTCTACGTTAATTAATTAAAAACTTAAACAAAAAATAGTGACACTTTGGTAATAAATAAATGAAATTAAAAATATTCTAACTGTTTCATTCTGTGTTTTGTAGTCAAATAGGAAAATAAAGATTAAAAAAAAACTAGAGCCAATATTCCAAAACCATTCACAGATTTATAAATTGTATGCATAAAATGATTCGGAACTACTTTCACATCAAGGGCAACAAAACCGTTGTTGACCAGTGTTATAAATGTTTAATAATAAAATATCCACTATACAATCAATTTTTAATAACATCTGTCGAACCTCATAGTTATGAGTCTGGTGAAATCTGGTGAAATATTACCTTTTCCTAATAATTTAAATATGCAAGGCTATCTTGACGCAGTTGGACAATATTAAAACCTATTTCAACTGTTAGATTTGTTAGATAGTATATTCCTTGCATATTGAGTGAAGCAGAAGTTAGAACTTAACTTACTTCCTAAGCTTCACGCTATATCCCTAGCAGGGTTAGCGGGGTAGGCAGAGAGAACGGAGCGCCAAACGCTACGGTTAGAACTTAATGTTTTGTTTTATTAGATTAAAAATATATGCCAGCTCGTTAACACATTTCGATTTTATTATTTTATTTTTAATAATATAATATTATAGCAGAAAACACATCTACATCTGCCGCGTCTCCGACACGAAGAAATCAACCAGACATGGAACGAACTTACTGGTCTGAAGGCAATCAAAACAGCGATTCGGGTCCTGCACGGTAAATATCTATGTAATTATATAAAGTTAAATAAACGTGTAAATGTTTACTGTCTGTATATGAAAGATATATTATGAAATTCTTGTATCTTTGTCTAGTTTCTCGTTTATTAACGTAATAGGGCCCAATCTATGGATTTTTAATCGCTAATATTTAAATTCAGTTTTCAGTATTATATTTTTGGTAAACTTCTATCAACATTTAGTGTTTTGCTTTAAACACTTAGAAAGTAAAAAGTTTAAATTCGACGGAAAGTGGAACAGAGTGTCTTAACACTAGGTTCCTAAGTTCCTTCTGCCTACATCGTAAAGCTGAGAGAGAGTTAATTTAACAATATTGCAATTTTTTAATAATTTTGTTGATATTTTAGTCTATTTTCTCTGTATAGATATTGTCTTAAAAAAAATAATATTATTATACGAAAGTAATTTAGATTACTAAGGACCGATTTTTCAATCCTCTATTAAACAGCGGAATAACTACCTAACGAACAAAGTTATCTATCTGTTTAACCGACCGATAAGTAGTCATCAATTTTTCCATCCACTTTTATTCTATGGATTACTATTTGACCGAATATTTCAGCCTAACGATAGTAACTAGAGATTGCTGAATCATATATATTGATTATCCATGTGCTAGAATAAGACAGAGTAGCTGTCACTTTCTGTCAAAAAGACATAATTTTTTAAATTGTTTTTCTTTATTATTGTAACTAAAGTGGATATTACTTCGATGTCTTTCCGTTTATTTTGTGCATATATTAGTGTCTAGGTGTCATTTAGTGATACGCCTAGGCGTTATAAATGTATACTCGAAAGCGAAACCACGTTTAAAATATACTGGAAAGGCTAACGTGAATGAACAGCGAATTTTATTACTCTTGAAAATCAATTTGTTATTTAAGTTGGCAAATACAAGAATATTATTGAAAATAAACAGATCGTAGCTGAAACTAACAACGATAAGGAATCTGTGTGGAAAAAAATAGAAATTTCTTTCAATTTACGCTTAACGACAAACGTGCGTTCATGGAAGACTTTAAAATTAAAATATGAAGGAGTAAAGAAATCCACAAAGCAAAAAATCTACACAGCACTGACAGGAGATGTGCAGAAATTCGCAGAACACAGAATTTTCGCTTGGAATTGGTGAATTTGCTTATGCAAACCACAAGGGAGCAACATAAATTTGTGAAAAATTAAAAACGTTGCATCTAGTAACTGCGGAGAGAAGAAAGGAAAAGATTCACAAATTGCTACATTTTTTTTATGGACTAGACACGGCAAACGAGCGTAGCGTACTACCTGGTGGTAAGTAATCACCGTCGCCCACGGCCCCGTGTAGCAGAGGAGCTACAGGAGCGTTGCCGGTCTATAAGGTGGATGGGCACCGGGGCCCGGCATTACGCAATGTTAAACGCAGTGGCCGAAGCCACTACTTAACGCCGGTCATAAATGCCGGGGGTGGTAATGATCCAGTCGAGTCTGCCCATGCGTGTTGTCATTGCTGACAATGTGACTCTCTCACACGTACTTTAGTCGCCTCTTACGACACCATCAGTACCAAGGTGGTCCTATTCGAAGCCGGAATCACACGGCTAGATGTGTGTGATGTGTGTGATGTTTTTTTTTTAGTTTTTTATAGTATTAGTCATTAGTAACCATTATGGCAGGGTTAATTTTATATGAATGATATATGATAATTAATATAATATTATTTTTATTAACATAAAGTACAGCTTTCAAAAAACTTCTTAAATCATTTCCTACTGTGGTGTGCGTGTGGAGTCGTCCTACACCTTTAGGATTGACTACTATAGGATCGAATATTGACTGGGCTGGGACAACAACTTCTGGCTGTAATGGGGAAAACTGAAGAGGAATTCATTTTTGTTCATGCCAGGTTTTGTAATCATCATGTACAAGCGGCAGCTTACACCTTAATCTCACACTGGAAAACGTCTTTTCTACACTCCAAAGCATCTTTCAATGACATTCCTTGTCCGTATTTGCGATTCATTAAACAAAGTCTGGGCTGGTGTCTGTGGATTTTCGTAAGGAATCAGTAGATAATCTGTTTCTAGATAACCACTGTCTTCGATTATTGTTCCACTCCCTAATTCATGATTATTACAGTGTAATTTACCATTACATTACATTACATTAAAAATCATGGCATTATGGGTAGAACCAGGCCAATATGCCAATATATTTGAAAACATATTTGCTTATTACTTGCCAATATATTTACTCTTCTTTCTTTGTATTTCATGCTTCATTTTATCCTAAGTCAGAGCTAGTAAAAAACTGGACAGACTCTTTAAAAAGTCTGAATCGCCGATGAAAATCTTTAGAATCCTACTGATTAAAGTGATCAAAACTTTATCTGACGACCCTTGCTTGTGTCTCAACTGGATTAATATAGTCATTAAACATGTACACTTCTTTGATTGCTAGGTCATCAAAATATCCATGGCATAGGTAAATTCGACGTATGTCAAATATAAACGTCACGTCACGTCAATTCAAATTATTCATTGAATAACACGGTTATCTGGCAATTGAAGCAACAAATAGATTTATTCCCCAGGTAACGGAATTACTCGATGAATAAGTCTTACTTAGGTATTGAAAAATGCAACATCTCGCTATCTGTCGAATAAAATCTATCTGTACGTTTATCTGGGGGTTGAAAAATCGGCCCTAAGTAAAATAATATAAATATAATTTATGTTTATATATTTTTTTTAAACTTACTTCTGTATTTCTCATTTAGTTATCTATACATATAGTAAATCTATAGAAAAGTAATTTTTGTACATTGAAGAAATTGAAAAAAAAAAATTAGCCAGCGTGTGAAAAGATAAGTAACAGAACCCATTTCCATCATTTTTGAAATTTTTGTCTGTTTGTATGTTTGTTTGTGCGCGCATCACGTAAAATCTACGAATTCAATGCAGACAATGTTTATATCCAAAAAATAAACGTAACTTGAAGTATAACTTAGTTTGTGTTTCATCAAAATCGGTTCACTCTATCAAAAGATATGATTAATTTAGTGAGTTCAAGAAGTAAAATATTACGTTACGCAATTCAGTATAGTACTTGCAACGACATCTATATTAATATTATAAAGCTGAAGAGTTGTTTGTTCGTCGCTTGATCGCGCTAATCTCAAAACTACTGGTCCGATTTGAAAAAATCTTTCAGTATTAGATAGATCTTTTATCGAGGAAGGCTATATGCTATATATCATCACGATAAGACCAATAGGACCGGAGCACCAATTAAGAATGTTTCTAAATCGGGGGATTTTTTCCTAATTGAGAGTTTCCGCTGCGTGCGTTGCGTTAACGGTTCAGGTTTCGCAAAAATCATGTATGATAGAATTGTTCTCCTTTTAAAGATTTTAAAAAAAGTCCGCGACAGGATATATCTATCTTTTTAAGTTAGCTTTTTATGCTAACCAATTTGTTCTAAAATAATGCATTATTTGCGAAGGTGTTTTTATAAACAATTCTTAACTTTCTCAAACCCCTAAGTGAAAAGGGTCGAACAAACTTAACATGTTTCCCTTTTTATGGCAAAACAACGTTTGCCGGGACAGCTAGTTCGAAATAAAAAAATACAGAGTTGATAGCGTTTTTCTGCGTTAAAACTTTAACTCACTCACTGAGCTTTACGCTGTATCCCGCACGTGGCTGGGTAGGCTGAGGGAAGTTGAGAACCTAGTGTTAAGGCACTCCGTTCTACCTCCGTTCCCCGCAATTCGCAATTCGCAATCCGCCGAATTTGAGGCATGCCGTGTTGAGTGGCGTAACTCAACGCCGCGTTTTGCCTTGTACCAGAGCGAAGAAATGAAAACATTAAATATTTAAAATTGAAAATATTCAATATTTCATTTCCTCGAATGGGGATCGAACCCAGAACCTGTCGGTTACAGTCACACGTTTGTGCCGCTGCGCTACGACAGTCCTTAATACTTTAACATTTTAAAAAAAATGTTTCCGATAGATCTCGGAGTCATCAAGAAGCTCGAGATTTAAGACTAATGCAGGTTATCAGCAGACTGACTTACAATTTTGGTCGTCGTCAACAATATTCTTCTCGGCGCGGTAATTTTTAATATATTTTTATTATTTTCTGTTAGTACTAATATCACTCGTCAGAGAGAACCAAGTGTCGAAAAAAAAACACTTTCCCTTATATAATGAAGGTGTAAATATATAAAATAGAAGTTCTACGTCGCACTTTTTACCTAAGGAGGTAAATGAAATTAATTAATATATAATTATTTCCTAGCGAGAATCGAACCCAAAACTAAAATATATTTTTATAGTCAGATGTACTGTACGCCTGCGCCACGACGGTCTCAGTCTCACTGTCCTATAGTTCTTTATTCTTTATTTGTTAATATTTATTTATTTTTGTGTTCGGTCCAATACCGAATACTTCATATATATCATTTTGTAGCTATATGATAGTCCATGGAGTAAAAAAATATAATGCGAAAAGTCACGCTTTTTCAAAGCATTGCGTAATGTTTTATACTTCTTTTAAATTAAAATTATTTTGAATAGTTCTCTTATATATTAATTTAAACAATTACTACAACACTGTTCCAAAGTTTTGGTTAAAATCTGTCTATTCGGTCGTTGCAAGCTTAAAATGTTGTATTTATTATGCTATAGGAGGGGCATCTCATAATGTTATGTTTAATCCATCAATGCAAACAAATGTGACAGCAGCCCTGGGAACCAGTCGCATCAGGAGGCGGCCTTCCCATCGGGCTCCGCTGCCTTCCGTTAGAAGCAGCAGTATGTATTTTAAATTTACTTTTTATTTTAATCGTTTGTTGTGAAACTATACTTTGTATTAATAAATTAATTTTAGTGTATATTAACTGCTTCTTTATAATATTATTTTTTAAATATATTTGGTAATCGTTGTCTTGATATATTTTTTAGCTTTCCTTTAATAAATCATTTATTTTAATCAAAGATGTATTTGGTTGTCTGTCAGTCACTAAGATAGTACCAGAATATTGTTTTTATATAAATAAAATTATATATTAATAATTATTGATTGAAAGTACTACATTTATGTACTTGATAAACATATATATTTATATTACTCAGTTATCTCTCCTGTAATGGAAGACGAAAGCTCCTCATCCGCCCGCAATGGTCACGTACAAGCACAAAATACTGAACAGGAACAAAACTCCGATGATGGTTCGTTTTTGCAATATGTTATTTTTTTCAATAAATTGTTTATATCTGTTACAATAGAAAAAGTTGGACTTTTAAATTGTTTCCTTATTGCGTTTGCTCGTTTACTATAACCGTATAGGAGGTACTTTTTTATTAATTCCTTTACTTTTATGTTTTTGTATGTTTCTGAAAAATATAAGTCGAACGATGTCTATATATGGTTACATTACACGTAGAAATATGGTTACATTCCGCGTTTTTGTTTCTTGCTAGATTCCGATCCACCCATGCGGCCAACATTCGTCATTGAACAGAATAATGGAAATAATGATGAAAACACCGAAGAAAACATTGATGATAGCAATTCTCAGGAACCAGAAGGTATGGACAATAAGTGTTGTCTGTGCTATTTTTATAATTCTTCTTAAAAGAGACAAATTTCAAGTCAAGGTGATTTATCTTGTAATTTGAAATAAAGTCCTGAAAGTATTAAGTTATAATGAGTATCAAATATTTACTTTCCGTAGAGCACAGACAATTTGAACTTTTAAGTCAACGTATTTTAAAAATACGATTTACATATATATGTATTGTTTTCCCTGGGATATGTGGTGTTAGACACGTTTCTGCTCAAATAATTTTGTTTTTGGCGTACCTGCGTATATTTAATAGTTATAATAATCTGTGGTAAGCGGTGTTTATGTTACATTTATAGATTTTATTATCCTGTTTTTTATTTTATATTTCTGTACATTATTTGTTTACCCCAATAAATAAAAAAAAAGTGATGGAACCAGTAAGATAGTTTTCGTAGAAAAAAATAAAATTAAAATTTATAAAATATCTAAAAAAATTACACGTACACACTGTTAAAAACTTATAATGTCAGTTCATTTAATACTAGAAAACTCATAATTAGGTACTCAAAATCAATACTTACGCCTACAACCTTACCTAGGTTGGCACGCATATTTTTGTACGACATCCGACTCGCAGTAGTCTCCAAAACTCCGGTTTTTTCCATATATTTCATTCACTCACAAATAATAAATTAAAGTAACATTATATATTTGGTTGAATACATATTTAACAAGTAATGTAAGTAAACGTTTAACAGTGGATGTACAGTTGGAGCAAGATGAAGTGGACGGTGATGAGGACAATCGCGAGGGCGACAACGACAATGATAACGACGTAGTAATACTGCCCGAGAATGAAGATGCACCTGAGGTACTGTAAGGACGACGAGACATACAAAACTTTTGGTTAATTATTAACACTTTAGATACAGTAAAAAACTTTTGTTTGTTTTGATGTCATCTTTGCTATAGTAGAAGGTAGGTGGTAAGTATTAGAATCTATTGTGTTATTAAACGCCGGTCTCGACATACTTCCTGCGCCTCGTCGACTGTCTTCATCATCTTCCATCCATGCATGCCCTCCGGGGGTCCTCATGCTTTTCACGTGACCTTCCTCCAGTATCTATGTTTTCAAAGGTCAGCCGATATCTCCTTCTCCCCCTCTTACTACTCACTTTTCTTTCATAAATCTTTTTTGCCATGCTTTCATTCGACGTGCCCAAACTACTACTACTACTACTACTACTACCTAAGCACATTCTTCTTCAAAAAATGCTATAAAAAACATCACCTGTTTAATAGACGGCCCCTTATTGAAATTAATGCTTAACAATGATTAAAATTTTAAAGAAAATCGACCTATATGATTTAAGATTTTTTATATTAGAATAGGATTTTGTTTGACCGAGTTAATGACCGCCCGATATGTGCCCATTAATGCTTTTTTGTAAGATCCCCACATTGTATGACATAGGAAATACTAATTCCGGCAACGAGTTTCTCGAGGGAGATTTTCTTGCTTCTCTTGCAATGAAGAATGTAGCCTGAAAGAGTTACATACAATTATAATTTCTATCATGTATAGATAGTGAGATGATGCATTACTAAAAGTTATAGTCTAGGTCGTGTAATTCCTGGGCACACTCTCCGAAATTTATTCAGTAAAAAGTAGACAACGAGTTAGCTTTTCCGAGGGCAAAACCTATTTGCTGTGCATCAACAAGTGTTTCGACGTTATATTTATTAAATGATATATTTTTTTATTAGTAAATTTGATTTGGTTTTAATTTTTTATAGGAGCCAACAGCCCAAGATTTACCAGCACAGACATCACAAACAGTCAAAAGAAGACGAGATAGTAAGTAATTGGTAATAAGTAATAAAAACTTGCTTATGTTGTGCTGAATATTTATTTATTAACGACTTATTTGTGGTTTCGCCCGCTAAAACTATAACTAGTATCGAACTGTATCCCGCCTACGGCGTGATAGGCACGCAGTAAAGTAGAGGGTAGGAGAGAAAAACTTAGTGTTAAGACCCATCCTCTGTGTTCCACACTTCCGTTAACCACTTATTCCGATTCTGAGTCATTGTGACAAACGAACGACGAACATCGACGAGACAAATAGCATAAGAAAGTGATAATATTAAATATTTACTTTCCTCGTGCCACGACAGGCCTTTCTCTTAATAGTAGCATATTTATAATAGTAGCAAAATTTATTATAAAATATATTTTATTTTTTTCGCGCTGGTAGAACGGCAATCACTGCGTTGAGCTACGCCAGTAAACACTCAACACTAAATTCGGCGGTAAGAGAGAAATGGAAATGTTTTAATGGGCACGAAGTATCCTAACATTTTTCACCAGAACATTTGTTGCGAATTGCTTTATCTTGTTAATGTGATCTCAATTTTACAGCTCGTGACAGTGCTGAACCAGAGACGGTCAAAGATTTTAATCAGGTGAGTTATGCTATATTTATTGTTAAATTGTTTTATTTTGATAGTTTATTATAATAGAGATATGATGTATTATTTATATTTCAGTAAATATTTAAATTGAAGTTTTGATTTGAGACTTATAGTGGAGCAGTGGCACAAGTGTGTGACTGTTAACTTATGTACTTGAACAAGTAATTAATTTAATATTATCGAATTAAATATTTAATGTTTTCATTTCCGCCAATCACTGCTATTTGCTATTCCTCAAATTTGGAAGTGGAACGGAGTGTCTTAACACTAGGTTCATAGGTTTCTTTTGCCTCATATGATGCCACGTGGGGGATACAGCGTGAAGCTGAAGTGAGTTTTGATTGTGAAGCCAGCGCTATAGTTGTGGGTTGTATTCCCAGTTGAGGCAATTAGTTATTATAATTTTCTGACATCTACTCAATGTCAGTCAAACACTCGTCCATTACTACTTATGCGAAGATCGCATTGTTTCGATGTTAAATTCCCTCTGTTTACCATGTTGTAAGGGACGCCGAGTGAAGCCCAAATAATATGAATGGATAATTGTCATATCAAGAAATTTGTTTTTATGTTCTTTAATTTTTATTTCCTCTCCTTAGTATATCTCTAATTTTATATTTCTATATGCATATGAAAATAAACTGGTATTTTTTTAAGTACATATTGTTATTTATATTATATTATAAGCAAGTATTATAATTTTATTTTTAAAATTAATGCTCGGTTTTTATAATCGTTACAACAATCAGGTATATTAATGTTGTGTAAGTTTTTTTAAACGATTTAAATATATGCATAAAATAAAATAGGAGATAATTAAAGTATTTATTTTTTTAAGTTTTGAATCGTATTTAATAGTATTTTCGAAGTGGAGTCATGAGATATGTATATTTTAAAAATGAACCTAGTGTTTCACTTATAATAAATACATAACAGATAGAAGTTCTTAAAATGAAAACAAGAATTTTGTGTTGAAACTGTCGATAAAATTTATGATTGTTTGTGGTTCTCAATATGTATATACTCTATATTTGTTATGCATAATTGAAGATCAATCTCAATTCTCTTTTATAAAGAATGCAAAATTTTCATTCGTCTGATTTTGGCAGAATAAATATTAAAATGTAGGTAGTTGCCCAATGAAGTAACATTAATAAACGCACATCGGCAGCGCCTGCTGGGGCTGCTGGAGTGCCCGGTGTGCCTGGAGTGCATGGAGCCGCCCATGTCGCAGTGCCGGCGCGGGCACCTGGTGTGCGGGCGCTGCCGCGCGCGCCTCGCCGCCTGCCCCGTGTGCCGCACCGCCTTCTCCTCCGTGCGCAACCGCGCCATGGAGGCCGTGGCCGAGCTGCTGCGCTACCCCTGCCGCCACGAGTGCGGGCGCCTGGCGCGCCGCGCGCGCCGCGCCGCGCACGAGGACAGCTGCGCCGCGCGCCGCCACCGCTGCCCCGCGCCGCCCTGCGCCGCGCCGCCGCTGCCGCTGCCCGCGCTGGCCGCGCACGCACGGGTTAGCGATACACCATTGGCTCTCATGTCACTCCAACAACATACCCCCCTTTTCTCTTTAGAGACTAACAGTTTATGTTATACTGTCCCTCTGTGCCAATCTTAAGGTCACGTCAGGTGGGTCCAACCAGCTGGACGAACGGTCTTTTATCCCGCTATTTCGTTTTCCAGAGAGGTACCAGACCTGTAAAGATCGCTCACCTCCCGCCTACTGTCCAGCATGCTCGCGACTTACCTCGCTGAGGACGACAGAGAAGCTGACTACCAATTTCCACTTGGCACCGGAGTTGTATAAGGCGCACTTACTTCCCAACACGCGTCTCGCGGCCTACCCTCAATCTACAATCGGCTAGATTAAATCTGATTCTATCTCCCGGCTCTCATGCACAACAGCCACGTTGCCACGTAGCCACCCGAGCTGCGGCAGCCTGTCAGTACTAAGACCGCCACTATCACGTTCCAACCCGCGCTAGGTCCACCAGGCAGCCCTTCGCCTCGAGTCGGTGAAGACACTAACTTGCTGCGCGCGAGGTCAGAGACTTTGTTGACAATTCTAATACGAATATTTCTAACCTCTGCAGCCACCCACAACCACCGCGAGTCCAAATTACCCAAAATGACCAGACAAGGGCTTTGGCACCATCCGGTCCCCGCGGCACTCTTAGTCAAACAACCAGACCCGTGGGTCCAGCTGTGACCTGACTGTCCCCGGGTATCTGAACACTCATGGCCCATGTTGCTCAGATTTCCTGAGCACGCGCACTGACAGCCGCTGACGGACTAATTAAAGCTCTCCTTTGCCTTACTATTGTCCGACCAGTCGTGCCCCTTTTGAACACAGATACCCTCCATAGGAGGTACTCGAACACAGGGATAGACGTAACAAAGCACTTGCGCCTGACATACTTCCTGGGCCGGCTCGCTACGTGGCCATACCATCGCAATCGTCGCTCTTGGAGCTTATCCGCTATGTCACGACTCCAAGAGTACTTCGAATAAATGTATTACGTATGTGGTCATACCGCTTTACGCGGAACATCCACAGCATCTTCATTTGCGAGACATGAAACTTCTGAGTGTACCGAGATAGTACTGGCCAGCATTCGCTGCGGTATAGAATAAGCGGTCGAACGGTGCTCTTGTATATATATCAGCCCCTTGAGTTT
Organism: Eueides isabella; assembly: GCA_019049475.1. Taxonomy (NCBI): domain Eukaryota; kingdom Metazoa; phylum Arthropoda; class Insecta; order Lepidoptera; family Nymphalidae; genus Eueides; species Eueides isabella. Next base: position 11,619,445 of record CM032393.1, on the reverse strand, counting down.
GGTCCGTGTTCTATGATCGCAAACCACACCAGTGACCTCCCACCATTTGAGCCAGGCAGCGCTTATCCGGCCATGAACATCGTGATTGATGCTGATTCAGTACCTGAAATCCATATTGAGACTCAGAAACAGTACACTCTCTCTGAGATTCAATAGCTAAATGCCCTTATAACATCCACAATCTTGAATGCTGCCTTGTGAATAAGGGAAATGAAACTAAGCCGCCACTGGTGTGGCATCTTTCCAGTGTTCAAGATGTGATTAAAAAGGTCAGTAAGCATGAGCACACCAGGTGAGCACAACAATTTCTACGCTTCGATCGGAATATCATCAGGTCCCACAGGCTTTTCCGTTCCTTATGCGTCAAAGACAATTACGAGATTAAAGGGTTGGATCAAAAATTGATTGGGACAAAAAGTCCGAGGTTAGGCGGAGGGTAGTGATGAAGGAGTATTCAGCAGCTTCTGGAAGTAGCTCTTCCATCTCTCCTTCACAGAAGCATGATTACAGAGCAGCATGCCCTGGGAATCTTTGACGCAAAGACATTATGCGATATCTTGAATCAGTTTATCCTGGGCACGTGTCAGTTTGTATATGAGCTTCTGCCCTTCCACAGTTTCAAGCTTATCATATTATGGTCATTAACTCTCACTGCGGGCTCTGCTACAGCTCTTTTGCCAGCACGTTTCAGTGTTCTGTCTTCAGGAGAGTTGAATTTCTGCCACTTCTTTAAGGCAGCCTTCTTTTCACAAGTCACCTCCTGCACCTTGTCATTCCATCACCATGTCACCCTGTCGATGACACGTCTGCCCGCCGCAATGATTGCCGATTGAGGCGGGCGATTGTTAACATTATATATTATAACTATTTCAGACGGAGCACGCATCCCTGCTGAAACATGGACGGAAGCACAAATTTTCGGTCCGAATGATCACGACGTACTTCAAAAATTGGTTCGTGATGGTCGACCGCGACCTGTTCCACCTGCACGTGGACGTGGACGCGCGCGCGCGGGGCGTGCTCGTGTACGTGGCGTACATCGGGCCTAAATGTAACGCTAGCCGCTTTGTTTACGAGGTAAGTGCAACAATACTTTTCATTTTACAATACACAAGGGCAACCGTACTATAGGTGTGTTATTCGAACGATTTTTTTATTTTTTTTGTTCAACTTTACACTGCAACCCGCACATGGCAGGGTAGGCAGAGGGAACTTGAAGACCTAGTATTCAGACACTCCGTTCCGTTGCCCATATGCCGCCGAATTTGAGACATTGTGTGTTAAATGGCGGAAATCAATCGCATTGCTTTGTCACCAGATCGAAGAAAATAAAAATAATATATATTAATTGTTTAATATCCTCGAGTTGGGGATTGAACCCTCAACATTGCGGTTTCCGTTAGTTACACGCTAGCGCCCGTGCACCACGACAGACCTCAAAACAGTTTTTCATCATGTCGTATAATAAGTATAGTCTATGTGCTCGTAGTATATATAAGACTATATCTAATGGCTTGGGTTAAAAATAAACTAATGTACTGGTGAAAGATTTATTTTGTTATTTTTATTGTTAAAGAAAACAATATATTTTCTACACTATTGTTAAACTAATTAATTACCTAAAAACTAAGAAACGACGTTAAAAGTTTATTTCTCTGCTAATTCTAAATGTTTGCTTGAAAATATATTTCAATATAAGTTTAATATTCGGCGTCTTGTTTTTGTTTAACGACACGTTTCCATAATTCGAACATCTAAATAAACTATAGACTAAAGAGATTGACATTTATCATAACCATCACAAATTGAAAATTAAAGAAACCCTATTTTGTTTACTTATTTTTGATTGGTTAATCATATATTTATTTAATAGGATGGTATTTTATTTGTGCTCTTTTTATATTTAAATAATTTTCAAATGTATGTAGCGTACCTACAAGGGATTTTAATATAGTCTTTTTTTTGCAAAGTGTGTTCGTGTAATACTTTTTTTAGAGAGTTTCTATTTTTATGTCATTTTAACGTATGATGTTTTTGAGTTGCTGCAATTGACCAGCTATATTTTACTAGTTCTCATTTTTTTTTCAGCTTCACGCTGTATCCCGCACTAGGCAGGGTAGGTAGAGGGAACTAATGTGAAACCTAGTGTTATGACACTCCGTTCCACTTCCGTTCCCCACTTTCCGCCGAATTTGAGGCATTGCGTGTTGAGTGGCGGAACTCAACGCCGCGCTTTGCCTTATTACCAGAGCGAAGAAATGAAACATTAAATATTTAAATTGAAAATATTAAATATTTTATTTCCTCGACTGGGGATCGAACCCAGAACCTGTCGGTTACAGTCACACTCTTGTGCCGCTGCGCCACGACAGGCATGTCTCATTAATTTGTGTATTAAAAAATGCGATCCAGGTAATAAGTACTACACCGCAATTGCTACAGTTCTGTATAAGTACATGAACTGAGAACTATTTTATAATAATTTTCGTTTTTTTTAACTAAACTAATTTATTCTTGTTAATCATAATTCATTGAATAATGTTTGTTCCAGCTAAACATTAACCGAGTCATAAGATATTCCAGTCCCCACTTTTTAGTCATTGTTTGTTGAGTAGCGTAATTCAAGGCTGCATTTTATGAACAAAAATTGTATAAAACTTTCTAAACAGGTGACGGTCACAGGAGAACAGAACAACAGGAAACTCATCTACACGAGATCTACACACAGCGACCTCGAGAGCTCATCACTCGACGACAGCCGCCAAGACTGCTTCCACCTGCCCCTCGCCCAGGCGAACAACTTCCTAAAACTTAGAGGAACTAAACGTAACTCTCGGGAGCTCGACAAGTTCTTCGATTTCACGGTCGACATCAGTAAATGCGAAGAGCCCGCGGAGGGTGTGGCGGAAGAGCCGGACTCCTGATTAGAGTGTGTGGTGTACGTCAGCGAGGGCCGCGTCGTCCGCTACGAGACGCACGGCTTGGCTGACGCGCCGGACACTCAGTGAACGCGGCACACTCGTATGTCGTCGAGATGGTATTAAAGTTGATAATGCCTCGTTTTTCTAGAGTGTGCGATAATTTTTATTTGGATTGAACTACAAGATATAAGATTTTAATATTTTTTCTGTGGTATCACAATATATGTCAAAAATATATTTTAAATTTCATAATTCTAAGTCAACGAAACGAAACGAAGCGTAAACACTTGTATCTTTTGATTGCGTTGACTTTGAGTTTTTTTTCTTGTTAATAATATCTTTAACAAATGACATACGTACGGAACACTAAAAATGCATTTATAAAACATTTTTATTCCTATAAGCTATATATGTATTTGATAGCTTTTTAATATGTAGCTCTTATGTTTAGGCGTGGATCGCCAATTTATTGTACCCTAATAATGTTAAATATTTCTTTTCGTATTGCTTCTGCGAATACTTTCAATTGTGCTTAATATTTGTTAAATTCCTAAAACTATTATATACTGGGTATTGTGTGGATTATGTGTATACTAATTACTCCGTAATTATAACACTATACTTTCTTAATCTCTCATCATATTCTTTTACTAGAATAAAATAATATTAAATTCGCACTCCTTTTTAGTAAAAGCATTAAGAATAATTAAATGTACTTTAATACGTAAAAGTTTATATTTAAATTTGTGAACACATAAAAGTTTTTGCTCCACGCTGTGTGCGGGATGCACATGGCAGGGTAGACAGAGGGAACTTGGGAACCTAGTGTTAAGACAATCCGTTCCATTCCCAACTTACCGCCGAATTTGAGGCATTGCGTGTTGAGTAGTGGAACTCAACGTCAAAAGTTTTCTGTTCTTCATATTAATCTAATAATTATATATTCAATATTTTATAAGGTTTTAAATGGAGGATAACGGAGTATATACGTATTTCTAAGTAACAATATTTTTATATTAACTATAATATTCCCTTATGCGACTAAACGTAATTAATATGTAGTTGTATGTAACCTTATCGATGGTATTAGTAGTATATTGTGTAATCGTGAACATTCTCTTTATATTACTATAAGTATAACCTTTTTTAAATCTTCATGTAGTATGTAAGAAAGGTCTTATTATTTAGGGGTCATCCATAAATTACGTCACACGTTGGGGGGGGAGGGAGGGGGTCAAAAATAATGAAATTTGTGTGACGTAATTTATGGATAGCCCCTTATATAGTCACTTCCTTCTCGACTTTCCGCCTACTTTTTACTCACCAATTCCACACTTAATTTTATCAGACCACAAGTATTTTAAATATAAACATTTCTCTTCATGGAAATTAGGTCCGTAATATTATATAAACACTTGCTATGAGAATATTTAATAATGACAGTAAGAATTATATGATATAGACCGATACTGATAGAAAGCTAGAAGTTACCATTGCAATACATTATAAGGGAGTTATTGTTATTCAAATAAGTCATTGCAGGACATTTCTGTAACCATTTGCCTAAATAAATTTAAGATATGTAACAATTTTAGTTTATTTTTTTATAAAAAAATATTTTTGTACTTATTTTGTTTAATTACTTCATTAGTGTAAAAATTGTATTTGTTTTTTTTTATGTATTACTGTTATTGTTAATTTAAATTGTATTTTTTTTATTGACGTATTGGATAAGATCACATATCAATTTTGTTAATATTTCTAATTTGTTGATTTTGTTTTTTTAATTGAATTAAAAATAATAATAATAATTAGGTTATTATATAAACATATTTATTAACAAGCATGATACTAGCATTCTGGTTATTAGAGATAAGATTAGTTGATTAACACATACTACAAGTTAATATATTAACGATAAAAAATGTTATATATTTTTTTGTTTAAATTACTTTCTTTTTGTATTTAGTCAATGGTGTTTAAAAAATTCAAAGATGTCATATATTAAGTTTTATTTCTGTTATATTTGGTCATTAATTGCATTTGTGTGCCTTTATTTTTACCAAGTTTCCGCCATATAGCGGTATAAAAGCTAAGTCACTTATTAATTATAGCTTCATGGTGTCTCGTTTCCTAATTACCGCCGAATTCTTGGAATATTGCGTTTTGAGTGGCGGGACATAACGCCGCGCTTTGCCGTAACCAAAGGGTAGTAATAAAAATATAAAATATTTCATTGCTCCGGGTGGTAACCTGGCCCATAAGCATTGCGTTCACAAGATTGTGCCCCTACGCCACGATGGTCTCATTTTTATAATATTATTGTTAAGATGATCATGTATATCATAAAATAAAATAAGAGTATTTAAATATATTTATCAGTTTTATTTTCAAAATTTAAAACTAAACACTAAGTCAATCACTATTTGCGTGATATGTTCATTTACAAATTAACGGGACAAACAGTAGTTAATAAGTGTAGATAAAAACATTAAATCTGCTTCTCTGTTTATAATATATTTCTAAATTGTGTCTTGTTGGAAGTGTTACTGTCGGTCACAATGTCATACAGCCTAGCCTCAATCTTCTACAGAAGTACATATTATGTATATACAAAACTGAAAATTTATTAAATTTAATTATCACATTGATTTGCCAACCTAACGTTTAATTAACGTCTATTAATATTTAATATAATATATAACTATATTTCAATACTACAGTAGTAAAGTAACTAGTAAAAGTAACTTTAGTAAAGTAACTACTTACACTTTTACATCAGACGCGACATAAATACAATAATTCAAAGCGTCAAAAAGACTCATATTAAATTATTCATTTGCACTGATATTAATAGTAAATAATTTATATAGACACAGTTATTTAACTTACAAAATTGTAAGCAGATTCACATTGTATCCCGCTTAAAGGAACATAGAGTGAAATAGACACTGTTTCCTATGCACCGCCTAATTTTGTAGACATTGCATATTGAGTGGCGGAGCTGAACGCCGCGTTTTGTCTACCAGAGCGGGAAATTAAATATTTTTAATATAATCATTCCCTTGCGTGAGTTTACTAACGGTACTCAAGCAACCATTTGTTTGGAGGCGAGCGACTGCCGCGCGTACTCCGTCCCGATGAGGCCGCGACACGCCAATGAGAATTCTTGCACGCTTTCTAAAAGTCGTCTTTTGCTTTTCTTTTCTCTGAAAATATAATATTAACAGAAATATTTACAAAAATACATGGAAGAATTTATGTATAACAGTAATGTATAAAAAAAAAATTTACAGTATATTTTTTTTTTCTCAATAACATCGTGTTTACATTCTCGCTGCGTGATAGATAATCTTTTAATAATAGCAAAGCAGTTCTTGACGGAACTACCATTAAAGTCATTAGCAGCTCCTTATTAAATATTGTCATTTCACCAGACTGTGCACAACGGATAAAGGTCAGTAATATGTTTATATACATAAAGTACTAATAAACAGTCTTTTCAATGAGCACCGAAAAATGTTAATGGTCAAAGATGCAATTTTTTTAAAATATTGAATATAAAATGCTTATGCTGTTGAGTTTCTGATTTCTTTCGATTCAAAAATAACTTTTTAATATTAACTTATATGATGTTACAAATATTATAAATAGGCAATAACGAATGGTTTGACTTACTTAAGCACAGCCTGTATAAATTTCTGTTTATGCGCATCTGTAGCGTGCGCGGAGGGGAATCCCGCACGCGCCAACGCGTCTCTTAACCACGCCCCAAAATCTCCTCCTGCATTGTTACCCCCTTCGCTCCATTGTGCGCGGTTTAACGCCAGTAATAATTCAGCTAAAGGTTCCATTTGATTGCGGGGTGTTGCGCCACCTACATTTAAATCATATAAAATGTTGTACAGTTGTTTATTTTTAGTCAGTGATTTACCTGCGTATACTTGTAAAGTTAAATAAAATTTTCAAATTTTATATAAATAAAAAAATATAATATCAAAATAATATAATTTAGTCTATATAAAATTCTACAACATAATTATTACTACAAATATTCGTTTTTATTTCACATCAATAAAATTAAAACATTTTTACTATTATAAAACAGCCAATTCACGAGAAAAATACTTATTTAAAAAACATAAAATGTTTGCACGTTTTCTAAATTAGTAAAAAATAGAACATACCAATACAAGACAAAGCGGTGAGCGTCAGATTCGGTGCACAACGCCGCAGGGCCCCGGCGCGGCGCTGCGCCAGCGCCGACAGCCACGCGCACGCCGCGCCCGCCGCGCGCGCCTCCCACACGCGCACGCACGCACACGCTGACAATTACCATCTTATATTTATGTATTATCATTTATATCATATATCCTATCGAGGCCTGTCCCGGGGCACGGACACACGCTTGCAAAGATCGACCCGTACCCGAATTCAGTAGACAGCGGAGAACGAAAGTATTTAAATAAGAACGGAGTGTCTTAACATAAGTTGTTAGATTCTCTCTGTTAATTCCGCTGTTTGTGGCACAGTGTGAAGCTTCTTCAGCTACAGACTGTACCACAAACTTTTTTTTTACATATGCTATGTAAAAAAATACACAATTGCGATTCAGTGTCATTGATGATTGCATACTGTTCTCTTGGTTATTTAAGTTTAAGGGAAATATAAGTAATCTGAGTAGAATCTAAACGTGACGACTATCGACGAGTTTCTCATTCGGGAACACGTTTGTATTGTAATCACTTTAATTTCAACAACATTGTTTGTAATTTGTCGACTACCTAAAATGTTTTGAATTTACACTAAATCAGATATCAAAACTCCCATCCAATCAATAGACTCAGCTTGTCAAATAAAAAGTCAAAACTATCATCATTAATTTTAATGACGCTCCGCGTAACAGCACATATAAAGGAGAGGATAGAAGACGGATACTTGTCATCCACATACCTAAATCAACCAAATCCGGCAACAAATCCTCCAACCAGTCGATCGACTGAGGTTGCTTCTTAGTTAAGGCCACTAGTAACGTGAACAAGGCCTCAGCGAGGTCAGGCGCGGCGCACGTGGCGGAGGGCGCGGAGGGGGGCGAGATGGCGCGCGCGCTGCTCAGCACCCCCGCGCGCACGAGGTGACACGCCCCGTTCCACTCGTTACCGACCAGTACCGTTACCTGCAATAATACCCACAAAGGGAATGATTAGATTTAAATTATTTATATCTACTCGGTCTAGTAAACAAAGGGGAGTTGCATGCGTTTTTAGCCAGAACGTATAAGTACCAAGAATATATTGCAAAATGCATTCTGACAATTTCTTTTTCATGGTAAAAATTTATAATAAAACTATAAATTTTGAATAACTAGTAAAAAATTTAATACAGATAACAATAATTACGAATTTAAAAAAAAATGGTTTACTTTAACTCACTAATTTAATTACTTCGAGGCCGACGGGACACGGTTCTATCTCAAAACCGGCTATAGTCAAGTCTGAAATGTCCTCTATGACTGTTAAAATGTCACCCATCATTGCTGATACTGTATGCTTCAATACTTGGAACACTGGCTGAAATAATAAAACATATTGAATATTAATTGTAGGTAGATAGTTAATTATGTTCCATTCATTTTTAGGATCCCAGACATAAAGAGAAAAAAAAGGAATTTTTAGGATTCCGTTTGTCTGAACATGTTTAATGGTCAAGATATTTTTTTCAAGTATTCTTCAGTATCTAAATCCCTTAGACCACAGAAATAGTCTTGCCAAGTTTATCTACTTAAAAGTACGTACGTAGTAAGTAGATATTTGTCGTTAGCCTACAATTCGCGGCTGCTGCGACCTGTACTTCGCCAGTATTTTTCTAATATCAAGTGAAAATATTTTTCGACATGCATTAAATATTATTAATGTTTCTTCGAAAGTGGCCTAGCAGCACCACTTTTCACTAAATGTGAAATTAGTGGGTTCGATCAAATTAAAGCATGAATATCATAAATATTAGAATGAAATAAACCGTGTGAACAGTGGTGGTCGCGTGGCCGTGCCTACCTGCGGCATCCTGGCGCTGGCCAGCAGCAGCGCGAGCGCGGGGTGCAGCGCGCGGTAGAGCGCGGCGGCGAGCGGCGCGCTGGCGCCGAGCGCGCCCATCAGCGCCACCGCCTCCGACGCGCACGCGGCGCCGCCCTCGCTCACCTGCGGGCCCACGTACTGTACTTGCGTACTTACCAGGCACACTTATACTTTATTACAAATTATAGCGCTATTACAATAATAGCGCTATTTTGGTTGAATAATTAAATTAAGAACTATAATTTATTGTTTATTAGCGAAGCAACTCTGCACAGCTTGGAAAACCTATTGAAACCGTACCTAACACCATTCCATTAATTCCAATAGAAACACAGGATACTGATGTACAACAAAAGCAACCATGCAATGAATGGCAGCAAGACAGAGCTGCAAATAAAAAACGAAAAAGGCACGATAGCCCGACAGAAAGTCTAAACAAACAAATAAACATAGGACAAGACCAATTTTAAGTTCCTACACAGAACCAGTTTCAAATCCTTAGCGATAATGAAGAGATTGAAACTACTAATAAAAAAACAAATAAAGAATACATACCAAAAGCTGAGCCAATTTTTGTGACTGGCGTAGTTGACATAGCACCTCTAAGGGAACTTATAGCCAAAGTAGTAGACACAGATAAGCTAACCATGACGACTCTAAGATCAGGACACGTCATTAAGCTAATGCCTGTCAATGTTGAATCCTACAAAATCCTAAGAGAGAATTTAATCAAGAATAACATCAACCATTACACATACAAACTTAAGTGTGAAAGGGCATACAGAGTAGTGATCAGAGGTTTACATGCATCAGAAGATACCACCATAATTAGAGAAGAATTAGAAGGAAAAGGGCATGCAATACGCCAAATAGTCAATGCGCTGCATAGGACAACAAAGGAAAAGCTACCCCTATATTTCATAGATCTCGAGCCTCAATCAAACAACAAGGATATTTTTAATATAAAATATGTCAACCATGTAAAAGTAACTATTGAAGCACCTTACAAGAAAAAGGAAGTATTGCAGTGTAAGAGATGTCAAAGATTTGGACATTCCAAAAACCAATGCTTCAGACCTTATCGATGCGTGAAGTGTGGAAACGATCACGCAACAAGTACATGTACTAAAACACCAGAGACGGACGCAGAATGCGCTAATTGTCAAGGTAAACACCCAGCGAGCTATAAAGGCTGCATAAAGTATAAACAGTACAAAGAAAGAATCCTAAAACTTACACCCACCAATCATCAAACCAAACAAAGTCACAGTAGCAATATAATACACCAAAGAAACAACAGGAATCAAACAAACCAAAAAAGCCGCACCTATGAGACTACTGAACAAACACAGACCTCAGGACTAAGTTACGCCAGTGTACTAAAGACCAAACAAAATAACCCTGCTAACCCCAATATCCAAACACAGGAGCCTCCTATGGAGACCAGCCAACAGAATATAACAAGTTTACTAGACAAAATGTTTGATAAATTTCAATTAATAATGAAAGACATGATGGACAGCATGATTGATCAGATGATCAAATTAATCACACGTCTGACAACACAGAGGGCCTAAATATACGCATTATGACCTGGAATACCAACGGGTTAACTGACCGGCTGAAAGAACTCGAGTTATTCATGAATACTGAGAACATTGATGTTGCTTTAATTGCTGAAACAAGACTTACACCAAAAACACACGTAAAAATCCATAACTACACAATATACAGAACTGACCACCCGTCTGGTAACTCCCATGGTGGAACAGCAGTTATCCTTAAAAATAAAATCAAACATTACCCACTTGAACCACACAAAATGGACAAAATCCAAGCAACATCCGTCAAAATACACCATAAAGATACGCAAACAACACTCACTGCAATTTACTGCCCACCACGTCACAGAATTGTGGCTGAAGAATTTAAACAGTTTTTCAATAAACTTGGACCAGTTTTTCTGTGTGGCGGAGACTGGAACTCCAAACATACCTATTGGGGTTCAAGACTGATTAACACAAGAGGTAGTCAGCTATATAAAGCCACTCTTGATATTAATCTTGACTGTATCTCTCACGGGGAACCTACATACTGGACGACCGTAATAAAATACCAGATTAAACCAACGGATCGTAATAAAATACCAGATTTGCTAGATTTCTATATCTCTAAAAATTTTGGGCTCAACTGTTTAAAAATCGAAAAATGTGAAGATCTATCATCAGATCATACTCCAGTGATTATAAATTTAAATAAACTTCCTGTTCTGTCACAAACAGTACATAGAGTTTATAATAAAAATACAAACTGGGCACAGTACAGAGAAATATTAGACAGTAACATAGATTTAAATATTAAACTAAAGACAAGCGAAGATATAGAAAATGAGATCGAAAAACTTAACATAGTTATACATCGGGCTGCCGCCATTGCTACTCCTACATATAGAAAACCAAATTCTAAACAGAGGGAATACCCAAGAAAAATCACTGAAAAGGTCAAAGAACGAAGGAAATTAAGACGAGAATGGCACAAAACCAGATATCCTTGTCACAAAACGAATTTTAACAAGGCAACAAACGCGTTGAAAGATATGATAAGAGAACATGAAAATCAATGCTTTCAAAATCACTTGTCTCAACTAACTGTATACAAGGATACAAAATATTCACTATGGCGCGCAACCAGACACCTCAAGCGACCAAAAGAACATATCCCACCAATGAGAAAAGTAGATTGGACCTGGGCTAGGACTGATGCAGAGAAAGTAAAAATATTTACACAATATCTCGAAAAGGTATTCACACCACTACCTAGTTCTGATCCTGACAAGGAGGAAGATATAGTGGACTATCTCCAGTCGCCTAACCAAATGTGTTTACCTTTAAAACCTGTAAGTCCTTCTGAAATACTCAGAGAAATTAAATCTCTTCCAACAAATAAAGCACCAGGATATGATCTTTTAGATGCAGTACTGTTGAGCAACCTTCCGAAGAGTGGTATAACGTACCTCGTTATTATCTTCAACTCATGTTTGAGGCTGTCCCATTTTTCAAGCCATTGGAATCATGCTGAGATGATAATGATTCTGAATCCCGGAAAACAGCAAGAAGAAATTTCTTCTTATCGACCAATTAGTCTACTTTCGCTAGGTGGAAAATTACTTGAAAAAATTATCTTGAACAGAATGCAACCTCATTTAAATGCTATTCTTCCTGAACATCAATTTGGATTTCGACAAAAGCATGACACCACTGAACAGGTCCACAGGTTGGTTGATACCATTAGCTATGCTTTAGAAAAGAATAAATACTGCTCAGCTGTGTTTCTAGACATAAGTCAGGCCTTCGATAAGGTGTGGCATGATGGTCTCCTATTTAAAATAAACAAAAAACTTCCTCACTCTTTCTGCAACTTGCTAAAATGTTATTTAGAGAAAAGATGCTGTGAGGTCAAAATGAACGATGTTACGTCAGATATGTTCGAAATCAAATTTGGAGTCCCTCAGGGCAGTATACTAGGGCCCGTGCTGTACTTAATATTCACTGCCGACATGCCTATTAATGACAACACCTTTACTGCCACATACGCAGATGATACTGCAATAATGTCATAAAATGCCAACCCAACAATAGCGTCAGCAGTCCTCCAAAAACACTTGACTGTGATTGAAGATTGGCTTAGGAAGTGGAGAATAAAAGCGAATAAAAGCAAATCAATCTACGTTACTTTTACCTTAAAAAACCGCTGCTGCGCACCGGTCACTCTGAATGGAGAACAAATTCCTCATGATGTTTTTGCAAAATACCTTCGCATGCATCTTGCCAGGAGGTTGACATGGCAGAAACACATCTGGAGTAAAAGAACAGCACTAGACGCAAAGCTTCGATGCATGTACTGGTTAATTGGCAAAAACTCCCAGTTAACAAATGAAAGCAAAATGGCAGTATACAAAACTATACTAAAACCTGTATGGACATATGGAATAGACCTCTGGGGAACTGCAAGTAATAATAATATATAAAAACTTGAAAGATTTCAGAAGAAAGCTCTACGTTCTATGTTTAACATACCAAATTGTATCCAAAACAAATACATTTTGCAAGACCTGAGGCTCAACACTGTAAAAGATGAAATCGCTGCCCGCAGTATAAAATACCAAAGAAAACTCGCAAACCATGTCAATGCTCTGGCTGCTAAGTTAAAGGGCTCCGGAAGTATCTCATTCACAAGACTGAGAAGGAATAGAATTTTAAATGTCCCGATGAGATTTACAAAAGAATAGTGAGAGTGGTCAATGGACAACTCCATATGCCAACAATTCATCTGCCCAGACATTAGTTCAAACAACTCACAAGCTAGATGTTCAAGGACAGATTGCTATGCAGTGCAGGATACTGAAGAAAAAAAAAATTAGCGAACAGCCAATGGTGGTGCCAATCACCTCAGCCTTCCATAGTTTCTCGTACGTTACATACAAGTACCTGAGTGACCAGCTTCTGCCGCAGCGTGCCGGCCAGGTCGCGCAGCAGCGGCGCGGCGCGGTCGGGCGCGCTCGCCGCCAGCGCCGCGCCCGCCGCGCTCAGCAGCTGGCGCCGCGACCACGCGTCCAGCCCCGTGCTCGCACACTGCGCACACACACGCAGCAACGAACATTATATACGTATTGGCTACCTAAGATTTATTGCTATGAGGAATAAATATTTAATAATATAGTTTTTATAAACGATTATTCAAACCGTTATAATCGTTTATAATAACAATAGCTCTTTATCTAATTTGTGTCAGTGAAAATATTCTCTATCAAGATCAAGTTTAGGTTAGAATATGCATATAATAAGTCTGTCATAGAAGAACATGAGTTCGACATGTCTGACCTGCGCTTGCGCCACTCGCACGATGTCGTCGACGAGCTCGGCGGCGGGCGCGCGGCAGTCGTGGCACAGACGCCGCAGCGCGAGGGCGGCGGGCGCGGCGCAGCGGGGCAGCGCGCCGCCGGCCGCGCGCACGGCCGCGCGCGCCAGCGCCCCCGAGCCCGCCTGCTCGCTTAGCCACGCCGCGTACGCGCCTGGCGGACACACAATATTCATTTACACGCAGCGATACCGCCTCTGGATGTATATCATAATATTTCAATTATTTACATTCCTATGTTTTGATTGACTATTCACAACGTCGTTGTGCCGGTAAACATGCTCGATCTCGAGCCTTTAGCCATCGCATGGAGGGAACTAGTGTCCACAAAACAATAATAATAAAACTCACCAAGACAATCCAAGGCGGTATGCAACACACGGACATCCTCGTTGTCGTCGGCCACGCAGCGCAGGGCGTGGTGCAGCAGCGGCGCGGGCGCGGGCGCGCTGCCGGCCGCGTCGGCCAGCGCCAGGCACACGTGCAGCGCGGCCTCGCGCGCCGCGCCCCGCGCCGCGCCGCGCCCGTACGCGCCCTCCACCAGCGACCAGCACGACTCGCCGAGGAACATGAAGCAGTACATCTGGAAACATTATTTATAAAGCATCACATAGATCTTGCATAATGCAATAACACTACATAATAATATCAATTAAATATATTGGAGCGGTAATTAAAGTGAATTAAATTTTTTGAAATATTTTATTCCAAATAAAAAAAAATAGTTGAAAATAGATTTAATTTTCATATTGAATCAATAGTAGTTCATATTCATTTACCACAATATCAGCAATATCTTGTCTATAGCACCGCAGTAGCTCCTGATCGTCCTTAGAAAGTGCTGACTCGGGTGGCATTTCAGATTTCTTCACTAACGTCAAGAGAAGTTGCGTGAAAACTTCACGCCATACTGGATTTATTTCCACATTGGTATTTAATATTTCATCCTTTAAAAATGAAATTATCAAATATTACATAACCAGCCTATTATCTTTTTTAAAAGTAACTTATACAAATATTTATTATTAGTTTAAATAATATTAAATTCATTGATATAATATCCTATTATTGTTTGTAATATATATTATTGTTTGTAAAATCCCTTAAAACTTATCAGTAATTTTAACATTCATAGTGTTATGTCAAACCAGAAATAGATACATATTTTTTAGAAGACGACTCTTTGAAACCATCCAAATGCTCTGACTACGTTATAGACTTTCTTACATTCTTTCCTTTAGCTATACGTCACCTGTAAAGTATACCAAATGCCGAACACGAGGTTCGACCGGGTCTCGTGCAGCGGGTAGTGCCCGGGCGCGGCCTGTGCGGCCAGCAACAGCTCCAGCATGCTCCTGGCGCCCTGGTCGCGCTCGGCCGGCGACTCCACCGCGCGCACTATCTCGCGCGAGTGGCACTCGCTGATTGACACGCAACACGTTATCAGAGCTGAGAGAAGCTCCTGTAAAAAAAATAATTTTAAACTTAAAACTATTGTTATTTTACGAGGCGTTTTTTTAGTTTTACATTGTATTCTACACATGTTAGGGTAGGCAGAGGGAACTGGGGCTGAACTTCTTTTTCTTCAAACGGGGTTCGATCCTACAACCTGTCTGTCATATTTACAATCGGATGCTTGTCCTCCTGCGCCACTACAGTTAAAAAGATAGTAAGGATTGGCGCTCTATTCTCTCTGGCTACTACGCTATAGATAAAGCGTGAAGATAAATGTAATTTCGTTAAGAATTAAATTGTTTTCATTAAGAAATAAAAATAAACAAAAAAAAATAAGCAAAAAATAACATTTGATAGTTGAGTATACAGCGAGATTATATACGTATTTATATTGGCACAATTCATAAATTATAATAACGAATGTACTTACCTCATTAATAGAATTCGGCACGTTATTAGCATTGAACAACGGTGATGCTAGCTCAGAGACACTGGCCAGGAGGTCCCTGGCGGCGCCCGGGTGCCGGCAGGCGCCGCCCGCCGTGCCCGCCGCGCGCACCGCCGACAGACAAGCCTCGCACGCCTCCAGCGCTGTGTCGCTTACTGCTTCGTTCCATCTGTGTTGGATGAGCCCATATACCATAGAGTTCGTGTAAAGAAAAGCGTTATGATCGCATATATATATTTTGTTATATTACATGTAACAAACATTAATTCCAGAAATGCTGTGTACATTTTTTAGTAAGTTATAGATACATTTAAACATAGCGAGATTTAAACCGGCACCTCCTGGAATTGTTCCAAGCGCTCTCATCAAGCTACGTAGTCTTTGCTACAGTCCATGACTAAGTTGTCGTCAGTCCTGGTAAAAAATTAACACACCTGCATATAACATGCACAGCGGCCAACAAGGCGCGGTATAACGGAGCGCGTTCCGGTAGCGTAGTGGCACAGTCTGCCGCATCCTCCTCTCCTAGGGTGAGCCAGCTCGCGGCACATGTTGCTGCTATAGTCCATGACTGTATTGTATCTTCGGTTGGTGGGTCTTTGCTGTAGTCGCTAAAAGTGGCATAAAATAATAGTAATAATATGTTTACGATATATTATAACTTTTAAAGAGGTAAGTAGCCTGTTCAATGTATGACGTTAAGCCTGATGTGATGCAGGCGCAGTGTACGACTGTGGGTTCAATTCCCACTTGAGGAAATGATATGTTTAATATTTTCATCTGCTCACTCAGGTAACAAGGCCAAGTGCGGCGATTAGTTTGACCATTCAACATGTCATGCCATAAGGCATTTTCGCTGAAAAGTGGGGCACGAAAGTGTCTATCGAGTATGAAGTCTCTCAATAAAAGATTTCCAAGTTTTCTCTGCTTATTCTGGCATGTGCAGAATACAACTATAAAATACACAAAGCAAAAAAACATCATATAACCCTTTCATAACTTCGCCAGCTTCATATGTGCAATAGTTTATTTTGTAATCTGAATTGCACTCATTTTATTACATTATCATTTTAAACACTATTATGTCTATATATTGAAAACACGAATTTTAGTCAATTTTATATAACAATTATTTTGTAAAGTTTTTTCATACAAAACACTTTATGATGATGTACATTTTTTTAATTAACTATCTAATTTAAATATAGTTAAAAGAGATGTATTAAAATATATAAGTGAAAATTAAAAAAATCATTTGCAACAGTAGTTCCTCATACATGACATTTTTGATTTTCGGAAAATCATTTCCACACTTTACTAAATATAGGAGAAGAAGAGACAACCTAGTATCAAGATACAATAATTTAAAAGGATGTGGCACTCTGACATAACAAAGCATAAAGTTGAATTCTGCTACATGCAATGTCTCAAATTGAGCAGGAGGTGGAGAATTTATCTGTTGTTAATCTTTTCTGACTACTCTTTTAAAACAATTATTTACTATTTGCTATTTTTATGTCACATACTAACTTATAAACACTCTGTAGATATCTTAGCATGTCATCCAATACCATTTTGCTCGCTTGGTTTAATGCTGCACGGTTTTTTTGGCGTAAGGTTGTACCCATTGTCATACTGTTGTACTGTAAATAGTTTCAAAATGTAATAACAATAAAAACAACACAGAATATTTGCTCTCTATGTATAGTATCAGTTTATTAGATAAACAAAACCAAAAAATTATATTGATAATAAAACATAGTAAATGTTTGACTTAGATATAAATAACTAATAATATTTTTTTCTTTGCAGATTAATGTTTTTATTAATGCAAACTATTGTTATATAGTGAAAATATGGTAATAAAAATTTAATACCTTATTTTTTGTATTTGTTTAGTCATCACTTAAATGTACTTACTTCTTCAGGTATCACAGTAAGCACTTCAAGTAATAGAGATGTGTTTTCAGCTGCTGAAAGTGGTCTTAAAGTATCTGCTAAATCTACTGAGCCTTGTTGTAAAATAAATGCTGCTAGCTAGAAAGAAAATAACAAAATAAATGAAATAAATTTGAAACTAGAAGAAGTTCCAGCATGAGAAATTTGTACTACTTACACTTATACATAATCGGTTAGTAACAATTTTAGGACCTTTGGAGTAGCCAATAACGGCCTGTAATAATTTTTCTTTTAATTGTGAGTACATTTCTGGAGGTACCTCATTCCAGCATCTCAATATTTTTGTATGTAAAGTTGTTGCAGCATAAAATTGTATTTCTGTACCCTGTAAAATACTGTGGTTATAAATATATTATACATATCTCAGTACATACTAATATTTTATTTGCTTTTCATACAGATGGCGTTTATTATCGGAAAAGCGGGATTATTACCTTGCTAGGCTGGAGCAAATCCCATACAAATGTCCAGGCTTCTGATACACGTTGCGCTGCTGTAAGCCACGCATGAGCCTTCGCTCGATCTTCTTGTTCGCCATTATAAAATACTGAAACCGCATATTCTAAATTTTGAGCGGAATACTCCATTATTGTAAGATTTTTCAATACTTATTTATTTAAAGCATTATCACTAATTGATAAACATTTGGAACTTTTAAAGAATTCACAAACGTTACAGGAGATATATTATAATTAGCTTCAGCTAATGTATATTTTTAATTAACTAGCCACCAAATTATTAAATACCAAATATTGAATTGTCAATAATACATTTCAGATTACAAATTAATGTCAAGATTCATATGACATTAACAAAATTGTAGAGATATAACCCACAGAATCGAAATATGTCACCTTGTAAGGTATTTTAAAACATTATTTTACATTCCGTAAAATGGGGTGCATATGTAGATGTGGTTTTAAAATTAAAGTTGCATTACTTCCAACTTTAAATATAAGATAATCTATATTAGAGTGAGTTAATGTTTGTTGTATGTATAATATATCATAAAATATATTTTTATACTCATTCATTCGGTCATTTGTAATTAGGCAGCAGTGATTAATAAAGTGTGGTTATATAATTGCACTTACAAATCTTATTCTTAATAAATCAAAGAATAATAAATATTGTATTTTAATCTAATGTTAAATTAGTTTGCTATATAGAAAATAACAACTTTATTGGTACAAAAATTACATCAGTTCAACAACATTCAAACGTATTTTATTTTAATTTCTTGTTACTTTACGTACGTAATAGAAAACGATCCATTATTAAGAAAATTTAGTTATTTATATAAAAAGGACAAAAAAACACTTACTAATGGAAATCGTTGTATTTTATTATTTAAAACCACTTTCTTGGTTCTGGTTAATGTCTATTACCGCAATTTCAAAATCCTTCCTATAAATATAACGTAGGTATCAAAAAAAATTTTTGTTATTAATTTGTATTATGTAATTATTTTTTGAGCATTAGTATACTTATGATATTTTCACATTATAACTCTTCTATATTGTACGGTACCGTACAATAAATGTAAATAGAAATTATATTTTTTATTCTGTGTTTGTTTTAACACAATTGTGTTTGTGAGCAGGCTGGTAATATCATAATTTAAAAATTGTTAGCTGTCACTTTTGCGAATTGCTTTAGCTGTCACAGAATTGTTGATACCGTGTAAAGATTTGAAAATTGTCATTGAATTATAATTATATGTTAAAATGAAAATTGAAGAGGTAAAGAGTACTGCGAAAACTCAAAGAATATCAGCACACAGCCATATAAAAGGATTAGGCTTAGATGAAAATGGAGTTCCAATTCAAATGGCAGCCGGTCTCGTGGGTCAAGAAGCAGCACGAGAGGTAAGCATTAAGCTTTAAGCACGCTATATACATGATAATTCATACTTATAATATTAAACTACTTTTAAGAGATAAAATAAATGTGTTTAACGTCTTATACGAAATATTGATAAAACATTTAGGTTAATTAACATGGTTGCTATGGAAATCAAAGGGTTTTAATAATAGCAATTAATGCATTAATAAGAAAATTATATCTGTTTTTATTTTTCTTTACAGGCAGCTGGTATTGTCGTTGATATGATAAGGAGTAAGAAAATGGCTGGTCGAGCTCTCTTACTTGCTGGACCCCCAGGTACTGGAAAAACTGCAATAGCTCTAGCAATAGCACAAGAGCTAGGAAATAAGGTATAAATATATTCTTAAGTTGTAAAGTAGAAATGCTGGCATTTAAGATTATTATATTAGTATTTTTAGATTACCTTTGATTATTTTGAGCTATTTACATTTCTGTAATGATCCCATTTGCATTGTTTCTCAGTATAGTTGCCATATTTTTCTATTAATAAGTAAGTTTTTTTTTATTCAAGACACCTCCATTCTAAACTTTCTGCTGAACTTTAAGCCTTGTTATCAGGATAAAGAAAATGTTAACTATTTGATTTCCTTGATTGGAGATTAAATAGCATTACATCAGGTTTCTCAAGTTCAAAAAGCTTGTGACAAATCTTATTTAGACTCCATTCATATACAAAATTAAACATAACCTTGTTTTTTGTTTATATTTAGGTACCATTTTGCCCAATGGTTGGCAGTGAAGTGTACAGTACAGAGATTAAAAAGACAGAGGTTCTAATGGAAAATTTCCGCCGAGCTATTGGTTTGCGTATAAGAGAAACAAAAGAAGTCTATGAAGGAGAAGTTACAGAACTTACACCAGTAGAAACTGAAAACCCAGCTGGAGGTAAATTAAGCATAAAACTCAATATGCATATACATTATTTCAGTTGCCTGTGTTCTATGTTCATAACACTTTGTTTTCCTATTTTAACTTTACACAACATTAATATTCTCACTAAAGCTAGGAAACGAGAATATTCCATCCTCTGAAGTGATAATCAAAATCTTGTTGCTACAACTCAACATCATTTTGTTTACTATTTATTCATTACTGATTTACTAAACTTTTAATATAATTTCTAGGTTATGGAAAAACTGTTTCACATGTAATTATTGGGTTGAAAACAGCAAAAGGAACAAAACAACTGAAACTTGATCCAACAATTTATGAATCACTTCAAAAGGAAAAAGTTGAAGTGGGTGATGTTATTTATATAGAAGCAAATTCAGGTGCTGTTAAAAGGCAAGGCAGAAGTGATACTTTTGCAACTGAATTTGATTTAGAGGTAATCTATTTGTAAATATCTATTAATTTGAAAATACTGAAAGTTTCGGCAACATTGAACTTTTGTAACATTGCATGTGTGTAGAGTGGAAAAACTGTATTTTGTTTATACACTAGTGGGGAAATGAAAATCATTTAATATAAAAATTATTTCCTAGACAGGAAATAGAACTTAGAATCATTGCATTTAAACCAGACATTGATCGACACCTTTACTCAGTTGGCATTATTTATAAATATGTATAAAATTCTAAATACACTAAGGCAATATATATTTTATAACTTTAATTTATATTTCCAACTGTAGATAATGATGTATTTTTTTTTCATTCTAGGCAGAAGAATATGTACCTTTGCCAAAAGGTGATGTTCATAAAAAGAAAGAAGTTGTACAGGATGTTACCTTGCATGATTTAGACTCAGCTAATGCAAGACCTCAAGGTGGACATGATATAATGTCTATGATGGGACAGCTGATGAAGCCTAAGAAAACTGAAATTACAGGTGTGATCAAAATTTATTATAGCTTAAGTGGAGTAGGCAGAGAGAACCAAGTGTTAATTAAAACAGTGTCCCCTTCCAGTGTTTCCGTACCACTTGCCGCTCAATTCTATTGCAATGAGTTTTATAATCAGTTTATGATGTTGTGCATTTTGTGGTGTAATTCATAGGGAGGGTGAATAAAAAATATAGTAATAATTTTAATAAATTAAACATTATTTTACTAAATTCATTCCCTGAAATTGGTATTTAACCCATAGACATGTTTATGTTCACTGGTTTCCAGTCAAAAAATTGTTTTCAATAAGCCTAATTAGGAAAATAAAAAATAATTTAGACATGGTAATTTTTGTGAGTAGAGATGGAAACCACATCAATTTTGCTTACAGTCAAAAGACACACGATGATTGATAAAACAAACAACTTATCATATGCTATATGGAAGTTGATAACTTTCATTTAAATCCCCATACTAACCACTTTATATATTGAATATTTTCAGATAAACTAAGAAAAGAAATAAATAAAGTTGTGAATAAATACATTGACCAAGGAATAGCAGAATTAGTTCCAGGAGTATTGTTCATTGATGAGGTATGTATGGAGTATAGACATGTATAGATATATCTGTAAATATTTATCAATTTTATAGGATAAGAATAGCTGTCCTGACTGATTCGCTTATTTGCTTTTTGTAAGATATTTGCAGATTATTTTACTTGGTAATGAAATGTCACAATCATTTCTTAAAGTTTAGCTTGTCAATTACAAATATTATATATAATATTAATTTAGGTTTTTTCTGCAGTCTGAAACCATTGCATTTACAAGAACACATCTCAATCGCAAACACGCCTCAATGTCTTCTCTTAATTTTTTTTTGTATATATTACAGATTCATATGCTAGACTTGGAAACTTTTACATATTTACATCGGGCTTTAGAATCCGCCATTGCTCCTATAGTCATATTTGCAACTAACAGAGGAAAATGTCAAATAAGGTTAGTGATATTTTATGTCTATAATTGATTTTAAAAATATATATATAGTGATATCATTATAATCAAGTGAGGAACTTTTTGGGACAAGGTGTCTTAGCACTAGGTCCAAAGTTCCCTCAGCCTACCGTATGCCATGTGCGAGATATGGTGAAAAAAAAAACGAATTAAGATAATATTTGAAGTTTGTATATACTCGACCACACTGTGTCAACACAGCAAAATTTTTAGGAATAAACAATATCTTAATAAAAAATACTCTGGAGAATGTATTGCCCCTGAGTGCTAATTGAACCAACAAACTTCATATTAATAGTCAGATTGTGTCACTGTGCCACGACGACGGCTAAGTTTATACTTATAAATATTTTTCTTTTTTCAGAGGTACCGAAGATATTATTTCACCTCATGGTATCCCATTAGATTTACTAGATAGACTTTTAATAATTCGCACATTGCCCTACAACAAAGCAGAACTACTACAGGTAACAATTATTTTGTTTAATTTTTGCTTGTTATTATATATTTTTATATAAATCATATAAAAAATATGTTAATTTTTCTTCTTATTGTGCTTTGTAGATATTAAAATTACGCGCGGCAACGGAAGGTATAGCTATCGAAGATGACGCGTTGACTGCGTTGTCTGAAGTTGGTGCTAACAGTACACTCAGGTATGATATTGAAATACATACATTTAAAGTTTTTAATGCTGACAGTTGATTGACATATTGGTGTGACTTTTTTAAATATGTCCCTAAAGCTTTTTTATTTCAACAAATAGCTTTATAAATTTAGCTCAACACGCAATGCCTCAAATTCGGCGGAAAGTGGGGAACGGAAGGGAGACGGAGTGTTTACGACACTCCGTTTCACTTCTGTTCCCCACTACTTTCTTGAGTTCCCTCTGTCCACACTGCCGTGTGCGGGATACAGCGTGAATAAGTATAAAAGAGAAAGAGACAGAGAGAGAGAGCTTTTTTATTTGCAGTGACAAGAAATGAAATCAAAATTTAATTATAAATTTACACTTTGTTCGATTAGTCTAAAGATTCAGAAGATTATCTTTAATGGTATCATGTTTATAAACATAGATGTTTTTAAAATGTTTATATCTTCATAGTTAGTAAAATGTGAATTGGATTTTTTTTGCCTGCATATGGTGAGATATTTTTTTAGTTAATGAGAATCAACAGACCATCATCATAGCCTTAACCAATCGATGTACATTTATAAGATGTATTTATCACGATATGTTATTATAATATGTAACTCACCTTTTTTTAAATTATTGTCTTTGCTGTTGGTAAAAACTGAATATAATCTTATTCCTATAGTTTTTTAAGTTTATTTCTTACACTACAGATTCATGGTACCTTTTGGTAAAAAAATAGTTTATTTTCCAATTTTTTTTATGTAATATAAAACTAGACTCATGTGACTATATAGATACCATTTTCCACATTCATTGAAGTTATTCAAAAAGACCACTTATTTTTTTAAGTGCTTTAATACTTAAAACAATAACTGGACTTTTTTTATATTTACAATGTGCGAGATGCCCGTGGTAGATTGCCACAGGTTGTTTTCCGACGCTTCGTGTCCATTGGTATACTTCTTTTCTCTGCTTAAATATGAATTCTTTAGTCATTGGGTGTCGAGTGGCGGACTATAACGCCACGCTATGCCTCGTTTACAGTATAAAATATTAAACATTTAATTTCTTCAGGGTATTATTATGGTAATGTATCACATATTATATGTCCAGGTACGCCGCACAACTGCTAACGCCCGCAGCGCTCGCCTCCCGCGCCGAGGGGGCGTCTCGGATCGCCCCACAGCACATACGCGCAGTGCACACTCTGTTCTTGGACGCTAAATCATCTGCTCGTATTCTTACACAACATTCTGATAAATATATGAAGTAATTTACTTCATTATTAAATTCAAGCAACCTTTTTTTATATGCTCAATATTTTATTATTTTTCTTTTACTTTCTATAGATTTGTCAGCTAGAGCCTAGATAGAGCCTTGTACTTATTGTTATCAGACCAGAAAATGATTTCTTTTTATATTATTGTACAAATTATTGCACAATATGTGTTTGAGCATGATTCTGGTTAATAAACTCTTATCAAGTTTTTTTAATTTTAATTTATATATTTAAAGATTTCTATATATGTATCGATATCAGAAAAGAGAAATTATAATATAATATTGAGCGTATATTAATTGGGCGCCTTATTTCTTTTTATTACTGGTACATGTAATGCCTCGTGCGGGATACAGCGTGAAGCTATAAAAAAAATGTAATGTCAAATAAATTGGACAATGGATACAAATTTTAGTTTAGTTTCTCATAGTTGTAGGTAGCTTTTAAATTGAATAAATGTTGTGTTAATATTTTTTCAAAACTATTATAATTTCTTTTATTTTCAAAGTTACAATAGTTAGTATTTTTAAGTACTGTATGTATTAGTTCTTTGCGATAGCTTCCACATATATTTACTGTTTTCTTCTCTGTGTTTCCTTTTTAGTCGGTAAATAATTCTGTTTTGATTCAGATACAAAGTGCCTAAGCTATATAATACAAAGAAGTGAGATAAGTTTTAAGTTCATAAATACTAGGTAACTTACGACAATTTCTGTGTTTATAAGGAAATAAAACAATTAGCAATAAATAATTTTTTAATAAAAATGAGACGCCTCTTATTCTATACCCTAAAGCTATTTAAAAACGTATATACATAATAATTTTTAATTTAGTCATTTTCTTTTTTTTTAAAGATAATTTTCACATTGGAATTGTTCTCCTAATTTATTAGGATATCTTATGAGTAATTTAATTACAAATGAATTCAACTTACTATTAACAGTCTACATAAAAATAATATTCACATTTCTTAATCTTTAATCATCTAAATCAATTGTATATTATATTTCTCACCTTTTGTTTAACGTTGTTCTATCTGGATTTGAAATTGGATTATAATGAGAGTCTGGAGTTACTGTGGAAGAGGTCTGACTTGATTGAAAGGGATTTTCAGTGGAAACCGGTGGAGTGAATGTGGGTAGATCTACCCTCACGCCAGCGGGTCCGGCTGTATGTCTGTATAGTGCTTCAAATTGCATTTCCTCAGAGATTGTGTGGGATTTGATTTTTCTTTCATCGCGGGCGTTGGTTGGATAAACAATTAAAATCTTCTCCCCCTTACTGCGTAAAGCAACCGGCGGAAGCGCTGTGCTCGTAGATGCAGAGGGACCTTGCACTACTTGTAACATTTCAACTGGCGCAGGTCGTAACGCCTCGGTCGTAGTTGTCGTTGTAGAAGTTGTAGTGGACGGTGTTGTAGTTGAAGTGGAAGTAGTTGTAGAAATAACGACTGGTATGTCAGGCTCCTCGGGAGTCTCAAATTCACGCATCTCACCCGGCGGGCCCATTATCCTTAGCGATTCAATCTTCATTTCTAAAGTAGGAGTAGGAACTGGGACAGAACTAGTTACATTTATTTCTTCTGTAGGTATGAATCTTGCTACTGTTTTAGGGACTTCCCGGGAGCCAAATAAAGGTAAACGTGGGGCATATGCAGAGACTAGAGGCAAAAGTGTATCTCGTGCGTAACGTTCTGCTCTTGAGATGAAAGAAGCTAGACGTGCCGGTAGGAATTGTACGGCAAAACTTGATTCTTCCTTTTCGGCTCGTTCGTCCCAAGGTACATCGTTGGCAACTGTAGACATATCATAATTTTTAGGTTTTCGTGACGGAGGCTGTGTGGTACGCGGAGGCTGGGTAGCTCGGAGTATTGGCTCTGATATTTCACGATGTTCATCAGGTGAGTCCGCTCTTTGTCTTGGAGTTTTGCGAGGTCGAGGACGTAGAATTGGTTCAGCAATTTCTATAAGACCACTGGCTGCCGTTTTTGTATTGGTCATACCAAATGCTCTGCCAGTGTCGGCCGTCTCCTCCCAGTCATAAGACTCGGCGACAAAAGGCCTCTGCTGCGGATCTTCGGGTAGTTCATTGTCGTGCGGGTCAGCAGGAGGAGCGCTAGTTATATTTTCTAAAAGAATAACTTCCTGTGCCAATAAAGTGGTATTTGTGGGTTCTTCGACCTAAGATAAAATAAAAAAAATAATTGGTATATCTCCTTACAATTATATATCACTTACATAACGTATTATAACGATTTATAAGAAAAATAGATAATACCAATACACTAACTTCTTGAATTTGACAATCCCCGGGATGCAACGGTAGCTGTGCCGATTCGTCAGATAGAAGCCGTAGATTTTTACAAAATGATGATCTGGAGGGAGAAACGTTTTTTATTAATCTTATAATAGAGTAAAAAAACGTCACTTGCCTCGTCCAACGGTCTTGGGTCTATAATGATGATACTCACGTCTTCCCAAAGCTGTCAGTAATGAGCAGCTTGTGCACGATGAGCGAGCGCGCGCCGGCGCTGAGCCAGCCGCTGTAGGCGGCGTAGTGCACGGAGGCGCGCAGCGGCACGCCCAGCGCGGGGTGCGGCACCAGCACGCGCCCGAAGCGCACGTTGCGCTCGCTCGCCTCGCGTCTGTTCACAACGAAACCACTTATTAACCAATAACAAATTAAAATATAATTTACTTCTGTTTTTTTTTTCTTTCTTTCTTTTATGGAAAAGATAAAAGAGCATAGGTCATTTGATAGTAAATGATCAGCGCTTCTCACGGTCTCGTGTAAAACAACAAAGATTAAAATAAGAAAGGCACTTATGTATTTTTAACGCTATTAGATAAAAGGGGTTAATTCGTCATTCTTTTAATACTATTTACTTATTAAAAAAGTTATCGTAAAATATTAGGTGATCCGGAAAATAGTAGTCGTATTTTATACTAAATATACTTACAAAAAGTCAAATTATCATCGTGAGCAATAATCAGCTTCACATTGTACCCCGCACATGGCAGGATCAGCAGAGGGAACTTAGGAATCTAGTTAACTCTAGGTTTTTAACTGTATCAAGTGTCTGTTAAAACACTTACAAGTTAAAAACTTAATGTTCTCGTTTCCGTTCCCCTCTTTCCGTCTGCTTTGAGGCATTGCGTGTTATATGGCAGAACTCAACGCCGCGCTTTGCCTTGGTACCAGAGCGAAGAAATAAAATATAAAGAAAGACACAGAAGTGAAAATATTAAATATTTCATTTCTTTAAGTGGGTATCAAACTTACAACCTGTCGCGTTTACAGTCACATGCCTGTGCCTGGGCTATGAGAGACCGCAACAACAGTTGCTAAACTTTTGCTATATAGTATTTTCAATATATATATATACTCTACTCCGCTTCACGCTGTATCCCGCACGAGGCAGGGTAGGCAGAGGGAACCCGGGGATCCGCGTCTTTTTCGTTCGTAACTCTGGCTTAGCAGCCTCTAGTGGCAGTTTATTTGACGATAACCTCTGGCTTCCGCCCTTTGAAGAATCATACAAGACCTATTATGCACCTACAGTGATCAAGCGGTTCAAAAAATATTGTGTATTGCAAAGCATGCAATGGTAGATATAAATATATTAAGAAGTATTAAAAATTGTACATTCATTTACTTATTTTGGTTGAAGCGAAAGTAACGTTCAGCCTGTATGTTCCTATATCACCAGCATAAATAATAAAGATTAAAAAAAATATATATATATCTTACTTGGTCATAGGGAAAGATTCATTTAACCCTGAATCTCCATGTAGAGTGAGGGTCACCCGACCGTAGTTCGGTTTTTGGCCTGCTTCGCTTGCTGCCCATAAGGCTACGTGGTATTGATGTGCTTTAATATAAAAAAATATAATTAGTATAATAATAATTATAAATTTAAATTTTATTGAAATAGCTTTAAAATAGTGTCATGAAATATATTTAATAAGTTATTATTATTATTATTATTATTTATTACAAAGACCACACAAATAAATGGTATTCACTGCTTGCTATTAAGACTGCTGTATTTAAAATTTAAGTACTATAATTTCTACCCTTAAAAATATTTAATCCTTACTAAATTATTTATTCATATCGTCTAGTAGGAATACATGCAGGCCAACAAAAATGTGGCAACATTATGTGTAATAATGTGAATTATATAACGCATTGTAAAGCTTCCAACAATAAGAAACTGATACAACGTATCAAATTATACATACCACAGAAAGGCTCTTCTTCTCTCGTGAGAAGGTACAATTGTCCACGGCCGAGAGAACGGTCGGCGTAGTAACCCATATTGCCACATCGATGATCGCCATCGCAAGGGAAACAGCGACCCTAAATTATAGATATTATCATATACCTTCATAGCCAAAGCAATCCTCTTAAACATTGTACTCAGTAGAGATTTACATGACGCGTTAAATTTTTCTATTTGATGTTTATTATTGATTTAACGTTCAATTTTTAACAAAACTTGTATGATTATTTTTAAAAGCAATCTTTGTAGAAAATTATATACCAGTCTTACAATTTTATCAAATATTAAATTTTTATAGAGAGCATTTCCAAGAATAAAAAATTAAATCTATTAAATAAATGCCATGATTAGTCAATTTTATTCTTACTTCCAAGAAACTATCATAATCCGTGCAGGGAAACGCTGGAAAATGACACTTGGGCGAAACAGAATCTGTGAAGAACTTGTAAGCGCGTCGGTGGTTGCACAATGACCGTCCTTCTGGAGACGCGCCGGCCCATGGCAAAACTAGATCGGATACTGCACCGACGAACCTGTTCGTTAAGGTTAAATCTTACGTTTATTTTAATTGGTATTGCTTTTATAAGTAAGGCAATAGATGAGTTGAGGCCATATAGCCATACGGCTATAAGCTGTTGACACGACTAAATTGAGAGATGAATACCTTTACACGTAAATATTAGAGAACGAACCATTACTAATTTTACAGTGGATGAAAATATTTATTTTCTACCTTTACCCTGTGGCCTCTTCCTAGAGACGGTACGTTTATATAATTTTTGATTTTTGGTACGTTTATATAATTTTTGGTACGTTTATATAATTTTTTAAAAGTTGGTCTAACTCACAGATTTGAACAGCCATGCTGTACGCGGCCGCCGTTCGGGTAGAAGTCGACGTGTCCGAGCGGCTGCGCGGCGCCGAGCCCGCCCAATATCAGCGTCTCACCGTTGGAATGTATGACGTCTACAAATTTTGCATCGTTTTTGTCTAAGCGTGCTCTTGGATCTTGAAATTCAAATAGAGGGCCCGCTGGATCTAAACCTAGATATTATATATAGTGTTATTTAATTTTTCTTTTATAGTTTAAAACAAATTACAAAAGAAGAAAAATATTATCTTGTTTTATAAATATTATCTCATTTCTGCATTATGTATGCATGCGTAACTTCCTACATAATGAATGAAATGGAAGCTCATAAAGCTTATTTTTAAAATTCGTGCTCATTGAATATTATATTTCTATAGTAAATTGTAATTCTTAATCTTAGTTAATTATAGGTAGATAATAATAATACCTACATAGTTTCATATAAGATACATAACAATTGATAGCTGTAGTACCTGTGATACGACTAATATTTCTCAATTCAGATCCAGCAAATCCTGCGACATGCGCTCCCAAGCTAAACCCAATCAAGTGAACGTCCTCAAATCGTAGATCTATATGTTGAGTCAAACCTGTTAAGCATTCACTTAATTAAATATTTGTAACTAGCACTTTAATAATATATACAGTGACTAACAAAATTATAGATAATAAGTATGTATCTATATACATTGGATTCGTTATAAAGGTAGTTTACCTTGTAACAGCATTGCCAGCTGTTTACCGACAAGTCTCGTATTAGCTGCCGCACGAAGGTAATTTGGCATAGTAGCACCACCTTCCCAGTCTACGCAAATCACATTGCATTCTTCCTATAAGAAATATATATATGTTTTAAGTTTAACGATTGTGAGAAGCAATTATGTCACTTTTTAAAACATGCCTTTCTATTTGTAACAAGTGAAGATTAACTTACCACTGCCATCAAGGCGGAGCGCATTTCGTACACCCATACATTATCACAGTTTGAGCCGAAGCCGTGGACGATGACGCGTGTGGGTCGGGCGGTGTCGAAGGCGCGCGCCGCCCAGCTCCACGCTGCTGACATATTGCTTGCTGGGACAGCTATTAGTGGTTGATCTCCCCTTAAAAAAAGATATAAATATATCTGAATAAGTAAAAGCATTTAATATAACAAAAATATTATTGCTATAATAAAAATATTATATTATTGCATCTCCGCAATCGATACTCAAACTAAAATGAAGCTGACTGCACTTTAAATTCAAATGTTTTTTGCTTGCTTAAACTACACAATTATTAATTTACTACGGTAGCAATTTTGTTGAACAAAATACTTTATTGTAATGTTATTACTTATTTGTAATGTTACTCAAAACATATCATGAAAATTATAAATCGGTTACTAGGGGGAAAAAAATCATTCCCTTGAGAAAGAGTGGAACTAACAACTCCAGCGTTCAAAGTCAGACAATTTCACACTGCGCCATGACGACCATTCATGTTGTAAATAATTGGTTCTTATTGACATTTTCTGTCACGTAAAAAGATTTTAAATGAAAAAATTTCGTTAAGGATAACAATAAAATTTTGTGATAGAAAATGCTGTGTGATCTGGTATGATTTTATATTTTATGGTTAGAGCGGTATACAAGTAAGTAGGTACTTTGCGCATATTTACTACTTAAATAATCATAAATTATATAATCGTGACTTTAACAAATTGTTTTCTGGCCTTCACCTCATTCTTTTTGATTACTGCATGACTTCACAGTCCCAAAATTTGACTGCATCCTGTTTGAATAAGAAGTAATTTGCCGAAAGTTTTTACATAACCGCTTATGCAAATACAGCACAAAATTCTTTTCTTTTTTATTATGTTTACAACGTAAGATGTTTTCTAAATAAACACATTGAAATTACGTAACATACTATATACTGTAATATTTGGGAGTAGCTTACATTTTGGTAGTAAATAAAAATAAAAACCTGCTCGTAGTAGAGTAGAGGAGAAAATGCGTTCCAACTTCTGATGGTGGACTTGGTAGCGTCTCTAAGTATGCGAATGGACCAGAATCTTCAAAGCACCCAAATTCTCCATAGCAAATGCTCCCCTGCGACCGCTTTGTTCTTTAGGAAAAAACGAAAATTATAATTGTTTATTTATTCATTATTTATCTTATGTCGTTTTATGTGTCATTGATATTATTTCTAGGAAATATTTTTAATTAGCTACAATAGCACAATATATTATTTATGTTTAAAGCATTTAGCCTTAGATGTCAAGAAATCTTGAACTATGCCTTGACTTGCTCGGATACCTATATTATATTTAAAATAACTAACTTTTAGTTACTTGCGGAATAGTGCATTAGCATGACATTTATCTTAGTACTGCCAGGGAATTTTATGAATTTAAAGTTATCGGAAAAAGTATATAAAAATATGAATAATCGGTAAACTACGTGTAGAAAAAAAAGAGGGTAGAGAAAAACGTGGCCATTAAATAATTTTAATTAAACATAAAATTGTGTTTAATAAAGTTTTCTTAATAGCGAAAACTAAATAATATTCGGAAAATTATATTTTCTTAGCTTTAATGTATTCGACATACACTTAGTATGAATCTAGAGTTTTGAGTTACGACGAAAATTACATGAAAAGCAAGGAACGTAGTGACGTTTCCTGATTTAGATTTTTGAAACTTTGCGCGTTGAGAGTTGGAACTGAACACCGAGCTTTGTCTTATTACGAAAACGAAGATTATTCTCTTTTTCAGTAGAGAGAATAGAACCCACAATTGCTGCTAATAAATTATCAACCGTTGTGCCGCTGCGCCACGATGGCCAATGGCTAATAATAATAATTAATGATTTGTTTTTTGTCGAGACTATATCTCGCTCCATTGCTAGGTAGATAATAAATTTGCACAATAGAAAGTAAGTGTACATGAAGCTGAGAGGTGAAAGTGCTGATCTACCATTTTGATTATTGCCCGAAATAAATGTTCGGCAAAATTCTATATCGAAGTTATCGACTCTTCATCAAGTGCTAGTCAAGTTTTTAAAATTGAGAATTAGAAAAATGGCTAATAAGTACCTAATGTAAAATTATACGCATGAACATTTAATATTAATGGTTTTTATCTTTTAATAACGTAATGGTGACATAACAACCTAGTACGTGATCTTTTAATTTCCCACTGCTTCATGGAAACTCGGACGGCAGCAAGGAGTTCCGCATCGTGTCTCTCGTCCTCCGCCTCCTGGGCAGATGTCACCGGCCTCCCGCCACCTTTCCATGATTCTAATTCTGCATCTATTTAAAATATATAAATATCAAATAATAAATATCTATTCAAAATATATATATATATATATATATATATATATATATATATATATATATATATATATATATATATATATATATATAATATGCTTTACAAGTATATATATGTTCCAATATTATAACCTTTTACTAGCCACCATTTTTCAAATATCTTTCTGAAAAAAAATATATATCTAATTACATTAAAATACCTTCTTATTTTTCCTTTTATAAAGAAACTATATTCTTAGAAAAGGAGAAATGTGGGCTTTTATCTGTGATGAAACGTATATGTCGTAAAGTCGCCAACAAAGGTAAATATATTAAAATGTAAAGAGCGTAGACAGCACAAAGCAGGTAACCCAAATTGCGGCCGTCTCCGGGTGAGCGGTTGTCGCCAGTTTTTGTCGGCCTTGATGTGGCGCTGTAGGGCAGTATCTCGTAGAAACGAGAAACGAGACCATTCCCATCATCGTGTATGGTGGGAAACTTAACGACTCTACATTCAATGTAGATATATGGTGTGAGTTCAACGTATTTATCCTCTTTAATTCTTTCTATGTAACTAACTAACTCAATTTAAATTTACTGTATAAATTTGTATTGTGATGTTATTATTTTTTTTAAAGTCATTTCTGATTGACAAAACCTACGGTTGACTATTTTTTGACACTTACATTTAGCTAGGGTGAAGGAGGCAGCTAACAGTAGGAAGGCGAGCGACCGCCATATTTGCGGCGCCATCCACGCGGCGCGGCATTCACGGGCGTCTGCAAATTGCTTTCTTATTAATAAATTGTACAAGCGCACCACTGCAATGTGATTTACTATTTATTAAAACTGGTCAGTTGACCGCATGACCAACTCGATACTCATAATCACGTTATGGATAATATAAACATTTAAATTTTATTGTCCATAGTGTTATTTGCAAATGTCGTAAATTTTATATTAGGCACAAGATAGAAAAGATGTACGCGTATTAAAATGTAATTCCATTTAATAAAAAGTAATTGTTATTAGAGAGAAAGGTGAAATATGAACTAGGCTAATAACCATGCACGAAATTTTCAAGAAAAAATAATCCATACATTATATAGATGTATGAGTGGTTCTTATTTTTCCCATACATTGTTTTATTTATCATATTTCAGCTTCAATTTTCTTACCGCATATTAGCAGGACCTTATATTATCTACTTCATGTTAAGGCCTAAGGCATTTGGCCCATCTTTCGAGTCATTGCATTTTGAGTGGCCGAACTCAATATATACAAATTTTTTGAAAGTGTGTAAAGTGCATGAAAAACTTGCTTTGTAGTTTACCAAAATTATGTTATTTAATTTAGATATATGTGACGTTACAATATTTCATAAAATTGTTATCGTTTCAATTTCTGATTAAATTATAAGGAAGATAATTGATTCAAAGGAAAAATTGAGTACAAGACTTGTACATGTACTCCTTACTCCCCATACACAGATGCAATAGTGGGTTTTTATCACGCTTTAACTTCAGAGCGTTGTATTATTATTATAAGAAGATTTTCATTTATTCTCTACAGTGAGGTCAATTTATAGTTTAACTGTAATCTGAATGTGCAGACGTGAAAATAACAATGAACATTTTTCTATTCTTGGCCTTAATTTTGGTGGCAATGGCGACCTACGGTTACCTTTACCAAATCGGCAAATGAAAACGAAAGGTCAAGTGTGAGTCGCTTTCTCCTATTGAGTTTTCCGTAGTTTCACAATTTTGGATTGGAGCTTAAAGGTACAACAAAAATGTGCTGCCATTAAAAGCTTATAATAGACTACGAAAGATCCGATATAAATATTAATTGACTTAAAATTGTTTTCTGTGCCTCACTGGACAAAAGAATTGAATATTTATTACATATTGATAGTTCCACGTGATTTCGTGATAAATAGTCTTTACAGACTGACAGACAAATTAAACCCTAAAATGAAATAAACACTTATCTCAGTCAAAATTCATCATAATATTTATTATTCTAATAAATTATCACGTAAATAAGAATTTAAATAAACGTTAGGTTCTCTCTATATTCAGTAAAGAAACAACGTTACGATAAATATGCAGTGAGTCAGTATTACTTGTTGGTTGTTCTTATAAGAAAACAATAATCGTTGGTTGAAACTGATTTCTAATAATCATGAATTAGTATGTTTCAACAAACATATCGGTCAAAGTTAGTGACCCGTAGTAAGTAAATTGGCAGCATGTCATGCTTCGTTAGATATTGAGCGTAACGTTGACGTTATAGATATAGTCTGTTTAATAAAATGTATACTGATTATCAAATAACTGTTTGCTCATGAAGATTACGACTTACTTTATAATATAGTGGTAAAGTATTGTTTGGTCCTTTACTGTTAGATTCTGTGTTAACATATTTTTTTTCAAAAAATACTATCAAATATTTTTGAAAATGAGCAATGATTTCAACGATTTTCATAACATTTAGTTCGTAAGGTGGTTAGGGGGCGATAAATCAATCAAGCTAGGTTTTATTTTCAGAAAATTTAGTTCTATCTCTGTTTTCAGGCAAATAAAAAATGCTTTATTTTCACCTTCTCTCTGTATCCTGCGGCCGGGTATTCAGTGGTAATTTGGGAACCTAGTGTTATGGACCCAGTTCCGTTCCCCACTTTCCGCCTCAGGATTGCGTGTTGAGTGGGAGAACTCAACGCCGCGCTTTGTCTTTTCACCAGCACGAAGTTAAAATATTAAATATTTCGTTTTCTCGAGTGGAGATCGTACACACAATCTACCGCGTTTACGATCGCTCGCTCGTGCCCCTGTCCCACGACAGGCCTCATTCTCTATTTAAATATAATGCCCAAAAATGGATTTACCATAATAACCGAGCAAAGCTCCGGGCATCCGGCTACTACATATTAGTAACTTTCACCTTTAAACATGATTTAATATGTATAACACTAAGTTATTCTTAGTGTCTTCTTTTACAAAAGAAACTAAAACAAAAAGATTTATTTAATATTGCTTTAACTGTATTTGCCATTTTATATAACACAATATTTATATATATTGTTTTGCGTTCATTATTATATGTACTTCTTTTTTATGACAACATTTTTATGACAAAGCTAAATAGGTACCTACCACAAATGTTTGACACCGGCTTTATTACACACGCTTCCGTATAGTCTGTAGCGGAAACAATGATCATGATATTACGTACTTCGGCCTCAATTGATGCGCTATTTCATACGAACACTGTGACATTGGCTGAAGGTAAGTATCTCGGTGGCACAAGACATTACATATGTTTAAATATTTTGAAGTCGTGACTCGTTAGACATAAATACTTTATTGCGTACAATGATATAATAGTATTTTGATCTTTTTAAGACAACTTTTTTAACAATATGCCGAACATACAAAACCTTAATGTAAATGATTTTTCTATATAAAGTTAGTTGATTTAAAAATTTAGATCACTAAAAAAGAAAGATTAGTATTTTAAATTACATATAATAGGTAATTACTCTAATAGTTTATCTAATTGCCTGTAATTACCCTTCGTGCGAGTATTTTTATTTTACGCAGCCGTCCGGAGATATATTAAGTATTTTTATACCAAAATTACGTATTTTATATTTCTGCATATTAATAGCATATTTTTTAATATTACTAAGAAAGACATATCGATAGCTATGTGCGTAAATTTAGATTATTTTTTTTGACTTAAACAGTGGCATAAATTTTATTATAAAGCACTAGATACATGATAAAAGTTTCATATATTAATATATTCTGTTGTTAAATGTTAATGATACCTACATTTTAAATAGACTAACGAGTAAACCGATAATTAAAGTGAGAACGGAGTTTTATTGTTAGAATAGCCGCACTCCGTTGTCGCTATGGTATGTAAATCGAGTGAAAACTTTCTACGTCTTTTAATTGCTGTGAGAATTGTACTGACATATGTGTATTTTGTTAGGCGTTATCTATGGTTTATCATCATGTTTATACTTTTTTTTTCACTGACTAAAAATTAAGTCTATTTTTTTAAGTTTATTTTATTAAGTACTCGCGACCCTAGGTTTTTATTACGCTGTATTATTTAATCATTTTAATAACTTTCTTGTTCTAATAATATTTGACTGACTTGACTTTTAAGACTTATTATATTAAGCTCCACTAAATGAAAATTTACATTTTTAAATTTAATGGAACTTAATATTTTAAATTGACGAAGATTTTTTAACTGAATAAAAAAACAAACACTACCTGTGTTGTTAAAATATAATACTACAAACTGCATTTAAATCTGGTTCGCCACATATGAGATTAGCGCGTACAAATGCACAGATAAATAGACTTTTTTTTAATTTCAGCGCATCGTTTTTTTGACATGAATATACCGTCCCAATATATCAAACAATAAGAATCATTTCCACTATTCCCTTGTGTATTTTAGAGAAACTAATAAATACGAAAACTTTCTCCTTCACGAAATGTTTAATGAATGTAGTTATACAGTTATAGTTGAACTTGACAGTGTAGGATAAGTAAAGCATTATTTAAATAGTAATATTTCTTTCTGCAGGACATGGTAACATGGTTTGCTTTTTCTTTTAATTTGTTTCTGGATTTTGAGTATATAAAATGTAATCTTTATCTTTATATGTGATTGTGACCCATGTGAGTTTACAATCAGCATCTATAATATATTAGCACATAATTTGTTTGTGTTGCTTAAAAACAGCTTCCAAAATAACCCTTTTTTTGTAATTTCTAAAACTTTAAAATGGTTACTGTGGGTTGTCCTTAGAAGATAGATAGATGCTCTTGTTCTTTTTTTAAATTTTGAAGCGTGAACAATTCTGCTATAGGACTTTTCCGAAGCACCATCAGCCCGTTATGTAATGTAGCTTATAGCATTCCTCGATAAATGGGCTAATAGAAATATTTTTCAAATCAATACAGTAGTTCCTGAGAATAGCGCGTTCAAGAATATACACAAATAAATAATTTTACTAATAGAGATAAATAAAAAATATATATCGTTGAAGTATAAACAATGCTCCTTTTGTTTATGGTTTGTAACATTTTTAAATACTTCATTAATTAATACCCTGTAATTGAGGCATGTCGTGGCGCAGCGGCACAAGAGTGTGACTGTAACGGACAGGTTCTGGGTTTGATCCCCAGTCGGGGAAATGAAATATTTAATATTTTCAATTTGAATATTTAATGTTTCATTTCTTCGCTCTGGTAATAAGGCAAAGCGCGGCGTTAAGTTCCGCCACTCAACATGCAATACCACAAATTCGGCGGAAAGTAGGGAACGAAAGTAAAACGGAATGTCATAGCACTAGGTTTCACTTCCTTTCCCTCTGCCTACCCTGCCTAGTGCGGGATACAGGGTGAAGCTGAGAAAAAAAAAATAATACATTTCGAAA
Organism: Eueides isabella; assembly: GCA_019049475.1. NCBI lineage: Eukaryota > Metazoa > Arthropoda > Insecta > Lepidoptera > Nymphalidae > Eueides > Eueides isabella. The sequence goes on along the minus strand of CM032393.1, from coordinate 11,581,104 downwards.
TGGGACCAAATTGGCTTCAATTTCACTTCAATAGGCATGATTCGGCTGGTCCAAAACACGGTAAGCGCACTTTCACTTAAGTTCAGCGCTTCTTGCGGACGACCTCTGCTACTCGGCTGCTTTATATCGCTCGAAAGCTCTACCAAAGCACAAGGTTGAGGTTAATTATGTTTCTCAATCCACAAATACGACATTTGTACTCGTTAACAAAATATCTTTATAATAATGTTTAAATACATTTTACTGTCTTTATATTATTATATATTGTTTTAATCGTATTATTGTAGCAATTATAGTAGTAGAACATTTGCTTTTTTAACGCTCGACGCAAGGCAGTGGGTGTTATAAGTGGGATGTGTCTGTCTGAATAAAACGATTTAAGTGTGGTTTCTTTAATCGAAAGTGAACAAGTCAATTATATACAATTTATTTATGCATGCAGCATGTAAAACGTGAAGGTATCAATAAAATAAATTTTAGTAATGTTTAATTATCTGAGTATGATTGCTTAAATTTTTGTATCAATTTGCGTTTGAAATTTTAGAGAATAATACTTGCAAAGTCTATTATAAATAAACGTAAAGTTTATACTTAAAATTATATTGCTGCATGACTGCTGTGTGATATTTTTATAGCAGGCTAGGCATAATGTACCTCTACGATTTTCCGCTTTCCGTCTGAATTCAGCACATTGCTTGTGAGTGATTTCCATTGATCCCGCTTTAGCTTAACGCTGTAATTTATTATGCAAGACCCAAGACATGAAATAATAATTAGCTCCCCAAGTTTAATGTTGACACACAACGACCGCATATTTCAGTCAGACGATGTCCTAGTGCGCGAGGCTGTTTAGTATGTTACACGGGAAAATGAAACTCAATTATAATAATAGTTTTGGGAACATAGAATATGAAGATACTTATTCTCTTAAGCACGTTAGAATGAATATAAAATATTGATTTAGTACAGAATATACTCTCCTTCTTATCATTCCCGTCAACTAAAATAAATAAACGAAATTTGAATTATTTATGAACATTACGCCAAAGTACGTGTAAATATTTTAATTGTTTGCGATTTTTTTACCGTATAAAAGACTTCAACGAACTCGCGTTACGTAATATCATTGTTAGCATAATGCTAAGATTAGTCGTTGGTAACTCATTATTTGTTGCAAATAAAAATATTAGTGTATAATATTATTGTTTTATTTGTTATATCATTTTATGCAATGGGGCTTTGATATAAGATACGTAATGGAATGTAAATAGCTTCTCGTATGCAAGTGTTGCGAACTATTGGTGAATAATGCGAACAATTGGTGGAGGTTTTTGTCATTACAAATGTTTTTATTAGTAGTACTTTGCTTTGTGTGGATACTTTATGGAGTTGATATAAATAAAAGATAATGTGGTTAAAGCTTTCAATGGTAGGTAAGGCTGTGAAAAAAATGCCTGGCCGTCAAAAGTCAATGCATATTAAAGCTGGTAGATCCTTCACATGAATTTTGAACAACTTTTTTATTGCAAAACTGACAATTCGTACAATTCATAAGTGTAAAAGTGTATTTTTTTAAACTTGACTATATATCCTGCCTTTAACAGAATAGGCAGAGGGAACTGAATAATATTTGATATTACTTTTTTATTGACATGACATTATGTGAGTGGCGCTTAATCTTGTTACCAGATTACAATGTTGTATCCCTACGCTACTACGACTTCGACTAAGTCTTTTTGAATAATCAAGGAACACAAGGTTAAAGAATTACTTGTAGATGGAAACAAAAACATTAACATATGTGTAGATACGGCTAATAAAACGATCTAGAAACTATATTTCTAAAAAAAATGATATGTTTAATTCTTGAATTGATTTGTTAATAGGTCAGGCCTACGTGTACACCAATCAACGCACTTTACTGTTGCATTGCACTTTCGTAAACGCAACCCGATTGATAAATAAATCACGCGTAGTTTCAACACTATCGCCACTCGATTGTTCTACGTTGCGCATGCGAATAAGTTGTTTTTTTTTATTAATGCCACTGTTGTTGTTCCAAAACAACAATGCATAAAATAGTTTTTATCTCAATTCCTGATACTTTGTCGTGAATTTGTCTTGAACGTGTTTTATTACTTATTTAAACTATACCAGTTAAATATCAATATATAAAAGAGAAACTTTAACTTCAATTGTTTATACTTACAAACACAGTTGTATTTTTTTGTAAGTAATGTAATTTGCTACTAAGTATATATTTGGAATGAGATCATGCTGTTCCCATTCCAAATATAAAAGTTTATTAACGGGGATAGGATATTCTCTTTTAATTACCTCTATATGTTTTTGTATTGCAAATTGCAGTACCGTGAGATAATATTTTACAATACAACCAAAAGAAGTTATGGATAAGCCTTGCAAAAATAGTACCTGCATAATTATGCATACATTGTTATTTTCTCTCATTTTCTCGATTTCCTATTATAAATACCTATTAAACATTTTCATGAAGTAAGTAAGGCTAATACTTTGAATGAACTTAAAATAAGCTAAATCTGTGTTTTTAAATATTTTAAAGTATCAAAGACCTTGCTTCTACTAGAACATATGTAGAAGCAGGGTCTAGACGAAAATGAGCTATTTTATAGGATATACTATAAAAGAGACATGTAATTCTGTACGTTAAATTAATATTACATAATATACCAGTGTCATATGCACATATTTATTTTTTATAATGCACAAAAATGTCAATTGACTATATCGTAATAATAATCTATTTTATAAGAATAATAAGGTCATAAGTAGATATGACTAGTATTGTGTATCAGTATATATATTTATTTTAGACACCTAAAGACTGCTGTGCCACCAAATTTATCACTAATTATGATTAACAGTTTTTCCTATTATATATAACGTATACTTAAATGACCAGGTTAGCAATTTGACATAATATTACTAGAGTACTTTAGTAGTTTGTGCTCCTGCCTGCCTGCATGGACGTATTCAGAATAAATTAAGTACACAACAAACCTTACAGTTACAGTAACAGATCTTTGGTAAAAAAATAAAGTCGTTTTTCTTTATCCGCCTTAATGTTTTAGTATGTAATCCAAGAACATCAAACAATAAGCCACCAAGAGTAAGCAATCCAATGTAACACTGAGTAACACCGATTCGTTCTGTTTACTTTCGAATTATTAAACGTAAAAAAATGAAAAGTTTAACACAGAGTGCACTGGGCGACGTCGCGGCCGGGACTGCGCGCGCGCTGCCGGAGAAACTCGAGAGAAAAGTGGCTTCCCCCTACGTGCATTGCGATTACATCAATGCTCTCTTTGACTGTATTGTTAACAATTTTTAAGCCATTTAATATTTAGTAAGAAACTGTAAACCTGTTTAAAGTATAAAAAGTAGAAATTTCATTTGTTTTTTTCCTTTCAAGTATGTATAGATTTTTTGTGGCTCTGTTTTATACACGATTATGTAGCGTAGCGTAGAGTAATCACTGGACAGTTCTATTGCAGGTTGGAAGTGTTTTAAAGTTAAATTATGTTATTTTTTTGTTTCAGATTGCATATTATTATACAATTCGTAACAAAAAATTAATGGTTTTGTGTTCTGTATACCTTAATTTACTAAGGGTTATAACAAATATCTTAAAATGAAGAATTATCTTATCTTCAAAATATTTTTTTATAATAATTCTTTCTTTACAAACGACACAACTATTAAAAATTAGCTGTAGGTACTTGTTTATACAATATACATACTACGGACATAGAGCTTAAGAAACTTTCACGCGGAAGCCACTTTAAATAATTAAGATTAATCAAACATATAAAATTTGACGTTTCACTTAATAGTCATTATAAAATTACAAGAATTAGGTTTAACATACTTACTAAATATTGTTGTTTTGTTATCATTTATATTTTTTGGAATATGAAGTATTAATAAATAATTAAAACATTATATCACGCATTACAAAAAAATAAGTAAAATATTAAACTAACAACAAAAAAATAAGTAAAATATTAAACTAAAAACGTTTTTATTGTGTAGCAGATGTCGTATAAACTTTCCAATAAGGTCTATATGCCTTTTAAAATCCTGTTCTGACTCACATTTTTGCAGCTTGATGCCAACTTTTAAATATTGATTTACTTTACGAAGTTAGGGTCTTTTTTAATCATCATCATTGTATATCAATATCAAAATTACTACGCGATTCTAAATAATTCTATCTTCTTTAGTGTGAATCCTTAACTTATTAAAGTGTTATATTAATTACGTTATTATGCACGTGAATATAATATAGATATTGCGTAAACAAGTTATACAAAGAGCCTTTAATATTCATAGCGCAGTTCCTTCCTGGTTGCTCAGTTACTGTTACATTCTACTTAAAGTAGTAAGTCGATAATTTCAAATCGATACAACTGTATTAACGCAGAGGGGAGTAATAATGTTACATACTTCAGATAATTTAATTGAAATTACTTTTTGTCTAGTCTCTATTAGGTATAAATAAAACTTTTTAAATAGGAAAGAATATTAATATAAAAATGTCATAAGATATTACGATGATTTATAATATTATATATTAAAAAAATATAGAAAACCTTTATTAATGATCCAAGTGATATTTATAATTTTTATCACTTTGTCTGTGCGTACGCGCTAATCTTAAAACGGTCAACCAGGTTTAAATGTAGCCTTCACTATAATGTTTGTCCACCTTCCCTCAACATTTAGTGTTTGTCTTATTTAAATAGTTAAAAAATAAAAAAAGGTACATATCTTCGACAATCTTTATTCATTTGGCTAAAATTTTATTTCTTAACGATCTAAGTAGCCTAAAAAAGTGATGACGTTGTAAGAGTAACTAGATAAGTAAATAAATCTCCAAATCTATTTAGAAAAGTCCATTCATAATTTCTTTTTAAGACCACCTACTTGCACGGTTAGACAACTTATATTATCATTTTAAATTGTATACCATATTTCCTCTACTTATTTATATTATATGAAATATGTATGTATATATGAATATATGAATATATTTTAGTATGTAAGTATGTATAATACTCGTATATAAAATAATGGAATGGGTTGGAGGAAATCTCTTTTAGAGAAAAAGTCCACCAATGTAAACATATTTTTAACTGCATTTTTTTTGTTTGTATTAAGTGCAATAAGAGAATTAAAAATATATATCTATCTAATGTATATAGAGACCTGTCGTGGCACAAACGTGTGACTGTACGTGACAGGTTTTGGGCACGATCCACACTCGAAGAAGTGAAATATTTAATATTTCAATTTCTGCGCTCTGGTTCTAAGCCAAAGCGCGGGTTCAGTTCCGCCACTCAGCACGCAATGCCTCAAATTGGGCGGAAAGTGGGGAACGGAACGGAGTGTATTAACACTGACCACACTGCCGTGTGCGGGATACAGCGTGGAGATAAGAAGAAAGAATAAGAAGAATATTACACGGTAGAACTATGTACGAAAATATATATCATAAATAGTGATTTTATAATAGAGTCGGCTTTATTTAAATGCAAAGCCTAAAAGATATTTATTATTTCGGTAGAGTTTCTTACAGAAAAAAACTACCTTATTAAAACTGCATTTAACTAAAAAAAAAACATAGGTACGGAAGTAAATATCTTATAAATAACTGGTTGCTATGTGTAAGTTCACTTATACAAGAATGTCATTGAGAGTGTTATAAACGTTTCCCGTTCACCGCTGCAGATGTTTGCATCATTGCACAAGCACTTTCACCACAGCCGCTAACTAGAGGTGCTAACATATACCGCACAATGACGCATGGTTACGTATTGCCTGACCAAATTTGTAGAGCTGTATTATATATAACTTTTTATTAAATTGTTTTGCATAAGTATAAAGAAAAATGGTGGTGTTTAACAATACATGTAAATTGTATTTTTTACTTTCTTGTTTATTCCACAAGACAACTTCATCCAAAAGATGGAAAAAATTACAAGCTGCGAGCTTATATAACAAAATGATAAATGTAGACTATGTTAATTTATTTATTTCATATAAGTGTTTTCTTTTCAAATATTTTTTTACAATTTTTCATAGTTTTTATCACGCTTCAGGTTAACCTTTGCGAGAAAAATGCGTGATTGTCGATTGTCGTTTGTTTTGTATATAAATTTTCAACGCCATCTACAATCCACTCAAGATACTATTGTTATTATGTTTGAAGTATTCTTGACTTAATACAATTTGTAAACTAATGCCATCTAGTAAATATTAAATCCTGTTAAAAATCTTTAATAGATGTCGTTACATAAAGTTCATAAATTAATTTTCTAAAAATAACACTAGAGTTCGTTTAAAGCGCTATATTTAGTTTTTAGACATTTGACAAAAAAGATGGCAGCGAATGCCGTCTGCTGTCCTACGGATTTATTGCGAAAATGGCGTATTATGTGATATTTTCACGATTTTTATCAATTAGAAGTGAAAAATTGTGTAGTGCTGCATTGTGATGTTGTGTTATTGTACATGATTGACAGTGTTACTCGTGTGATTACAAGACTTCCACATTCTTCAGGATATTGGATTACACATAAAATAAAGGTATTTCACTCCTCCTACGCTTTAAATATTACTATTAAAATGAAACTTTCAACCATACATATTTATCAATATATACAAGTGATTGCACTGTGGTACCATTACATAAGATTCGGAGTACCATAGGGATTGGAACTTGTAATAATTTCTATGGGCGACGTGCCTAAATGTCGTAAGTCCTAGGGTTCGTGGAATTCTTGTACGTGCTTTCAAGACAGAAGTCACGGTCGCTTTACCCGTTGGGAGCCTTTGCGAGCTTACATGACATCAGCAGGCGATACCAACTGCTGTAAACATTTAGGTGTATGATTCATCAAACGTTATAATCGAGAGTGTATTTTTAACATTTTATTGAAAAGAACTTCTTTTAATAATTGTTACACTTAGTAATTTATTTTTGTCTTATTTAGCATATTTTTTATAAATAGAATATATTTTTGTTATACATATTTTTTATATAAAAAAAAATACATACAATTAACAATAAAAAAGACAAAAATACATTCCCAAATACATATTCAAAATTATGTTGCTCATGTTGTAAATAAAAGTATTAAAGAGAGGTTAAAAAATGACAATACAGTATTAATTCAAACACTGAAAAGTGTCCTTGGCTAATTGTGAGAAGAAGTAAGATTCTAATAATAAAATAGAAACTAGGTCTGTTTTTTGTAGTAGCTTCCTAAATCTCAGAATACAAACTGTTGCATGACATAGATTTGTGATTGGGTCAAATTAATTGAGATCAGTGAAACGTTAAACATTGTTTTATATATTACACAATTATTCTTAAGTAATCTATAATTTATTCACGATAAATTAATTAAGCTAAGATTGTCATAAAAAATAATTCTGTAACTCAATTGTAGTTTAATTACTTTACTTTAAGAGGATTTACATTAATGTTTAAAAAAAAAATATTTTTTTTTTTTTGTTTTTATGAATTTCACAACATGATTGCAAAAAGTAAAAAGTAATGAATACAATATTGCCATTTTTAAAATAATGTTTAAAGTCAAATAAAATAAAAAGAATATTTTTTATATACTTTTTATTTTAATTGACTGAAACTATAACAATTCTTATATTAAAAAAAAGAAAAATATTAAATGCTTTATTCATATATTATTACACTTTTTGATTTTGTTGATATAATTTCTTTGCTATTTTATTTGTGCAAATGTTGCGCTACATTTCTGTATTCCTTTTTTTAAATTGTAAAATTAAATCCACTTCTAACAAATACAATTTAAATAATATTTACTTATGGGATATTTACAGGGTAAGCAGAGAGATCTTAAAAGCCAGGGTTAAGACACTCCTCGAGTGGGAATCAAACTCACAACACATTTATAGGTGTTTATAGTTGCACACCTCTGTGCCCCTGCACCATGACAAGCCTCAGCCTTAGCTTACATTAGATAATTACTTTAAAAACAGAAAACTGTGACTATGTGATTGAAACTGGAAATAAAGATCATGAGCATAAATGCCAAAGATAAGGCCAATAAAAGTCTCCAGATGGTGTATTTTGAATTACAAATAACTTGCAGGTGCTTTTTACTTGAGACATGTTGTGGCGCAGTAGCAAAAGCTTGTGACTGTAACTGACAGTTTGTAGGTTCGATTCCCATTGGAATATTTGATAAATGAAAATTAAATATCTTCATAGCTTGCTTTGTTACAAGGAAAAACGCGGTGTACAGTTCCGCCACTCAATGCGTAATGGCTCAAATTAGGCAGAAAGTGGGGAACGGAGTGTCTTAACACTAGGTTCCCAAGTTCTCTCTGCCATGTGCGGGGGATACAGCGTGAAGTCGAGTAAAGTATTACATTATTTTTACTTGGGGGTAAATAATTGGATATTTTACACTGATAGAAAAAGTACTGATCTCTTTATCACAAAATAATTTTATAATATTATTTTCCATTTTCAAAGGCCTAGTGGACTCACTTTCTAAACTAATTACCAATTTTGTATTACTGCTTATATTCATGTTTTACTTCTTATATAATAAAGAATTTAAAGATTTACAGTGTAAAGGTCAAATTATTTTAACTATTGTTCAAACGAAGTATGAATTAAAAGAATACAATCAACTTACTGAGAATAATTTTATTACACATATTTGTGTTCATCTGGCAGTACTCCAAACATTTGTTGTTGGTTTCTCTACTGCAATTTTTGACTTAATGTTTATTGAGAACTTTAGATTGTGGAATAATTTAAATGATGTATTAATTCATTGCAAACTGATAATTTAATTGTTTAATATTTTGTACAGAAATTAAATAACAGAATACCAAAAATTTTGTAATTTTTTAAAATGACATATTGATAATTCAAACATTTTATGTAAGAAGTACAATAATTTTCTCAAATAACCGAAACATTTCTGATTATTGATCTCATAACATTAACAAAACTTGTGTGTAAAGACATACATTAGAACATAATAAGCTTATATTATCAGAAATAATATTGTTTTTCAATATTGATCATATTATCCATTTGCAACGTTATTATTAATATAAAATAAAGCAAAACAATTTTTTGCAGATATATTTTTAATAATTATTTGTTCTCAATAATTTTTTCTCAATTGTGTTTGTTTGTAACTGTGTTTCATTTACTAGGGCTTTATGGATGGCCATAAAGCCCTAGTAAATGATGGAATATGGATTCCAGTACAGGGTGACCCTGTATGCCTGTATGGAACCTACCTATAAGACGCCGTTCCTCACTTGCCGTAATGAAGGCATTGCGTTCTGAGTGACGGAACCCAACGCCGTGCTTTGACTTATTACCAGAGAGATTAAATTTGAAAATATACTTAAAATACGTATTTCATTTATTTGAGTTAATATCGAACGCACGTCTGTCGCATTTACAAGCTTACGCTTGTCCGAATGTGTCCTCCTACTCTATAACTATATGAGTGGTAAATACAACATACAAATTTTATTTACTTATCATCAAACAACAACATTATTCTAACAGGGACAAAGTTATCAAATACAACTAAGGTATAAAGGAAATGGCAACTTATTTAGATTTTGCTACTAATGTTTAACTAGCGAACTTAATGCGGCTCCGCCTGCCTAAACCTGTTGTTAAATTATAGCTAAATTATAAAAAATTTTTACATAGATTCTCGCCTATGTTTTTTAATTTGGTCTGAAAGCTATTGTAAAGTTTCATCCAACTCTTTTCAATAGGCTTGTGAAAGTGAATCAAACATCAAACATCCTCACAAACTTTTACATTTAATTTATTTGTAGATCTTCGTCATAAAATGTCTACGATGATCTAGAAATTCATTGATTATGGAAAAAGTTTACTTTTTTATTCAAAGTAGTGGCCTTGGGACTTCTTATTAACTTTATTTAGCATTATGCCCGAGGTATAAATCTTACAAAATATTAAACTTTTATACATTCTATTTGAAGTGTTTCTTCTTTTTCTATTCATTAATATTTACTGTGCTTTTAGAAATCTTCATTTAGGCTATCTCGTCGTCGTCTGTCCTGTCCTGTTCAAATGAGTCGATCTTTATTTATTACTTTTTTATTAATGTTTTAAATGGACTACATATATTGAAACTTGACAAAAGAAAAGTAAAATATTTTCAAATATAACTTTGGTGTCACATATTACATAGAGTTGATTGTACCTAGTCTGTGCTAGTAGGATTCGTAGGCGAAGTAAGTGCGAATAGTTGATTGGAGGTTATTCAACTGTTGGATGGACAAAAATAGCGCGATCACTCGCGGCATCTAGCGTGTACCTCTGATGACGTCGCTCTGCCATCAGCGCTGGGACAAGCCTTGCTTCCGGGATGGAATAGGATATCATTTCATCTTAAGAAAGACAAATATAAAAATTTCTTTACATATGTAACGAGTATCTCACCAGCTGACTAACAATGTATTTTATTCTAATGATAACTTCATATGCGTCACTTACGTATTCGGTCGTTGCGCTTTTATTGACTGCTTGTGTGGTGGATACCTCATTTTGGATATTCTCTCAGTACTAACGTGTCATTTAACGGTCGTGAATATGTTAATTGAAGAGTTGAATCGAAGTGTGGGCCATATAAAAGCAATGAACATTTATTTTATATCATATTGTTTCTTACTTAAATAGGTGTAAGCATAATGTTTGTATGTAATATATACGAGTGTATATGTAATAACACTATTGTCGGGCTGCATTTTGGATGTGGAGATATACGCCATATTTTTACAATATTGCGTTGGTCGGTCGCTGGCGGCGGCGGCGTGGCTGCGGCACCGCTCGGTGTGTAGTGATATTTATAGAGGCGCCGAGACGCCGGCCTCACTATCCCGCATGTTAATTGGCTACTTGCGCCGCATTTTTCAGGACGACCGCTCACACAACGCCAATGCCATTGAAAAGGCCGCCTTCGACCGACAAACATTGACACTTTTATAGACAAAAATAGATTGGACACAAATCATGCTACTACAAAAAACTTATATAAAACATAAATGGTGCCTTAAGTTATATAATATACCTTCACTTATATATTTTTATATAAAATTACTAGCCATGTACATGTACATTCACATTGTCATCATTTTTTTTTCAGCTTCACGCTGTATCCCTCACTAGGTAGGGTAGGCAGAGGGAAAGGAATTGAAACCTAGTGTTATGACACTCCGTTTCACTTCCGTTCCCCACTTTCCGCCGAATTTGAGGCATTGCGTGTTGAGTGGCGGAACTCAGCGCCGCGCTTTGCCTTATTACCAGAGCGAAGAAATGAAACATTAAATATTCAAATTGAAAATATTAAATATTTCATTTCCTCGACTGGGGATCGATCGAACCCAGAACCTGTCGGTTACAGTCACACTCTTGTGCCGCTGCTCCACGACAGGCCTCAATATAATTCATATTAATAGTGACGACACAAAAATATGTGATGTTTTTGATTTGAACACAAGGAAATTACATTTTAACAGTCATCTATAAGCATTCTACGTACATAAAACAAAATTGCTATAATATTGAACGTTCACATAAATTGAGAACATTCAGTAATTTAAGTGTTTTATAGCACATGTAACAATTCCAATACGATTCTTTTTTTGGATTATTGCTCATTTGTTTAATATATGGGTATGAAATTTTATGTCCACAAACAGTTTATAAAATTGATATTTTTTTAAATACTGGTAAAATCAATCTAAACCTTTTTATATTGTTTAAAAAGTATTAAAAAAATACCTCTTTTGTTTGTGAATTATTATTTTTTGCCTTTGAGGAATTTTTGTCTCATTTAGGCCCAAAAAGTTTACATGAATATAGATGACAAAGTTATCAATAACCACTAAATAAAACGGTACACATGTTTTTTTTTTCTCCTTAGTAGATATTGTGATACCCGTGTAGAATATTTGCTCAACTGCCATCTTATGAAAATATATTTTGGTATGCATCCTAATAACGACATATTTGAATTCAAAATACACAAAAAAAATACAGTTTGCTAACAGGCGGTAACGATGCAAGCGGCCGTTCCGGTTCCGTATTACTACACTAATTGAAGTCAACACGCAATTTACTTGTTACGCTGTCATACGTAACATAATAATTATTTCTGGCACCTAAGTGTATGTGGTTAACTTTATATGCAGAATTAAATATAATTTACCTCAAGTAAAACATAGTTCGTTAATACTTCTTCCTTGATATGTTTTGCCCACTTTTAATGTACAGGATAACATCCTTGTTTACGTTATTTATGTGCATGCGTCTACATGTACGATGTTTGTAATGAATTAAAGAACTAAATGTTATTTTGGTCACATATATTATAATATTTAATAAATTATACTTATATATATACCTTTAATCTTTTAAGACAGCGGTGCAGTTAAGTTAAACGCGTGCCAGTTGAACACAACAACCGCCAAAGTTACATTGCATTGAGAATTCACGAAGGTTTCCATACCTACGTACAGTAAAGAAAAGATTATGCTACATAATAAGACAGTGTCCGTTTAAAAAGTAAAATATTGCCGGCATCTATATCGAAACAATAAAATATATAAAACATAAACATTTTATATTTATTATAAATAAAATTATATGAATATTAAATGTATGTAAGAATAACAAACAATAAATGTCATAGAGGTTGTTAAATTTATAAGAATATTGAGGGAAAGGAAAACTATATGAGGAAGTAATTTAGAGACAAAAGTACGAAAAACTATTTTATTTTTTCAATGAAATCAAATAGAGGCAAAGGACCTGGTAACGTTTCTAACCTTTTTGATAATGTTGTATAAACAAAAAATTAAGTAAATTCTAGAAAAAAATATAGATAATTTAAAAACTTGTCATGATATCATGGTGGAGATGCGAAACCAGCAATAAGATATATATAGTATGCTTTTTTTGCTGCTGTTTAATATTACAGCTGCGCCACTTGCGCCCCCTGAACAATACTTAACTTGGTTTAATATTAGTTTTTTTAATGAAATGTAAGACGGCTCGTACTAGTGATTATATTTGTTCAAACTTTACAACATATATTTTAAAACAGTTGCAGTAAATTTGACATCATATATCAATCATACTTTTACTTATTTAATTGTTTAAAAACATTTAACTAATTTAAAAAAACCAATGACCCTATTAAACATTTCTTTCATCACGCTAATTATTCACATGCTGTCTACTAGCGAAAAGGACGTTACAAAACAAATATTTGTATATATAAATAACTTTCAAGTCGCCTACGCGTACATACAAGTATAGTGTTCGAATTTAGATAGTATAACGGAATAATTAAGTGGTAGTTATTTTTTAACCATTAAAAAACAATTATTAATACAAATCTACCATATCATCTTTTTCTTCAATGCTAATTACGTCTTATTTTTCTTTTTTTTCAAAATAATAAATCATCTGCGGAAAAAAATATAAATAAGCTTAAATAATTTTAAAATATTCGTCTTTAGTACACCCTACTCTTTCTAAGAACTCACGAAAAACTTTCCTTCTGACTCATTGGAAAGCTGGACGTATTGTAATATTTACGCGCACTGAATACTTAGAAGGTTTTTGCCACACGATTGCGTAAATACTTTAAACTGCATAGAATCCTGCCAAGTGCTCTACGTTAAAACCTAAGACCTAAATGAGCTTAAACCTTTTACATCAGATCGAAGTACCTGCTTTTAGAGAGGTTGTTTATTAATTAATGACTTAATTTAAATAAATTTTTAAATATTAAATTTGTTTTTGACTCTATCAAAAACAAAACTGTACCCATTTTACAATTTAATTCTGTTACAGTCAAAATGGTGGTGGGCGAGAGTAAGCGCACAGCCAACATCATGGACGGTATTGAAAACACGGGGGACGTCCGCCTCCACGACCACCGACTCCGTCTCAAACAGAGGTAACCCAATGAAATATAAAATACTTTAATTTATGCACACTTAAATTGATACTGTGAATATTTAACTTATTATAATAAAAGACACATACAAACGCATAGATCTAAAACTAGTAAAATACATGCTGTTGTCAATGATGTCAGTATTTTACAATTATTTCTTGTCTTGCTGAACTAGTGACCGCATTTTAGTTTCGATTTATTCACCTACGCTTGGCTTCTCCAATATTCAGTAGGTGGAAAGGTTGTAAATGACGTCATTATTTACGACTACTTATTGGATATTGTGCTGAACAAGAGGTAGCCAAAGTTTCTGATTCCCGTATTTATCACGTCATGTGTTCAAATAATAGAACAGTCATATATACAAGTGTATAATTTTAATTAAATATCCATTTACTGTTTAATTTAGTTTTCATAATTCAATTTACCTAGAATGTATTCCATAAAAGTTATAAAATTAGTTAACATACATTAAAATAACCGAAATATATATATTCAATGTAAGGATTTCTTATTTTAAGTAATAATATTAGAATATAAATAAAATATTTCTTTTAAAATAGGTTTTAAATTACTCTGCATAGGATGTTTTCGTAATTATACTTAAATTTTGAAATTCATAAAGTTCTAATAGCGATAAATATGATTTCTAGGTTTTATACTAAGGTAAAGTACTTCAAGTTATCAAAACATAGGCAATGGCAATAATAGTCAATAAAATTATACAATCCTTTCACCTTCTCACGAAGATATTATAACATATATAAATATGTAAATATGAATTGTACATACAAATATTTAAGTACTTCAATTCACACCTTCAAGCCAACCATTCTGTTTAAATTATTTGCTTATTCATGTATAAACTTGCCTATTTATATTGCACAATAGAATTTGCTTAGACTAAATATTGTTCCTTCATTTGCTGGTTATTTTTAGCTTTATATATATAAACAAATAAATATAAAAACATTGAATGAAAACATTTAATTTCTATGCAGGAAAGGATTCATATAATTAAATGTAATAGTGTTAATGGCATATTTTACTTACAATATTTTTTATACATAAAGCTTATTTTAGTTTTATTATTATTTAATTTTTACTGGAGACCGTTGACCCTATTTAAACTTTTTAGTATTTATCAATATCTGAATCCGATAATCGGGCAAAAAGCTTGATTTTAGTTTTAGCTGTATATGAAATTAATCAAAACTTATTTCAGTATATATTCACATTTCATGTTGAAAGTATGAATTGTATATTATATGCGAATAATTTGTGAATGTAATAAATGCATGAGGCTTGTCGTACATCATCATCGTTCATCATCGGCACTCACGACGGATTGTGGGCTCGGTCCCTTCTCAAGGAAATGTAATATTTAATGTCCATTTCTTGGTCTGGTATTTTTACCAGATGAAGAAATGTAAGATGTAAAAAGGTAAAACGCGGCGTTTAGTTCCACCACTTAACATGCAACGTCTCAAAATTCAGCGGAAATAGGTTGTCAAGTTCCGTCTGCTTACCCTGCCATGTGAATCCCGCACATGGTAGGGTAGGGGGAAAAACGTAGACCTTAACAAACTATATACATACTAGTAATGTATTTAAAAAATGATTTATTCTACTGGATATATTCAATATATAATAATTACGTTGATTGCCTTTGGTGAAAAGTTTATTTAAATAACTAGCAATTTCTTTTTATTTCAGATTTGATATAGTCAGAAAATTAGGTCAAGGAACATATGGAAAAGTACAGCTCGGTATTAACAAAAAAACAGGCCAGGAGGTTGCCATCAAAACTATTAAAAAATGTAAAATTGAAACTGAAGCAGATCTCATCCGTATTCGACGAGAGGTGCAAATTATGTCCTCGGTCAGGCATCCTAATATTGTTCATATTTATGAAGGTACAATTAAATTAAATGTTTTTGAATATCGTCATTGTTAAACCGTATTAAACACTGACGATTAGTAATGAGTCATTAGCTATATATAATATATAAAATAGTGTAAAAACTGTTTGATTATTTGTAAATTATACATTTTTTGAGTTTAATTTGAGGACTGTTGTGGCGCAGCGGCACAAGCGTGTGACTGTAACCGACAGGTTGTGGGTTCGACGCCACTGGAGGAAATGAAAAATTTAATATTCTGAGGCCTATCGTGGCGCAGCGGCACAAGAGTGTGACTGTAGCCGACAGATTCCGGGTTCGATCCGCAGTCGAGGAAATAAAATAAATTAATATTTTCAATTTAAAAATTTAATGTTTCATTTCTTCCCTCTGGTAATAAGGCAAAGTGCGGCGTTGAGTTCCGCCACTCAACATGCAATGCCTCGGCGAAAAGTGGGGAACGGAAGTGGAACGGATTGTCTTAACACAAGGTTCCCGGGTTCCCTCTGCCTACTCTGCCTCGTGCGGGATACAGCGTAATATTCTCAATTTACATATTTAATGTTTTCATTTCTTCGCTCTGGTACAAAGCAAAACGCGGCGTTGAATTTTACCACTCAACACGCAATGCCTCAGATTCGACAGAAAGTGGGGCGCGGATGTGGAACGGAGAGTTTCAACACTAGGCCTTAACACTAAGTTCTCTTTGCCTACCCTGTCGTGTGTGGGATACAGCGTGAAGTTTCATAATAATATTGAATATCGAGCTTAATATTGAATATAAATATTAACCTAACCCGTAAACGTTAGGTCTTTGTCCTGCATTTGGACTACATTAGGTCACGTGTCTCATGAGCTGCTAAATATAACTTTGGCACCAAAAAGCTATTATAGTAGGATATTTAATATGACGATATTTTCGCCATAATTCATAATAATTCATAGTTATTATAACACCGCTAAGTTTATATAATTTCCAAAAATATTGCTTGTTGAAAACACTAAAAAAATTATTCCGCAGTAGAAGCAATGTACTATTTAAATACCTCCTGTGTATAACGTAACGTACGGTACATACTTGAGTTGAATAGATGTTGGTTTTGGTTAACTTAATGCATATTTGTGCATGTGCCAAAAATCACGATTAGAATCTTTAACACTTTCATTAATGTAATATATCAGTCATCATCTTTATGTTGTGTCTTCTTTATATACCTACAGCGGTAATATCATTTGACTATTGCTACTTGCTAAATCTGTTACGTTTTTGTATTTAAATATCACTTAAAATTATCAGTATATTTTTTGCATAATATGCTATTAACAATCAAGTAGGGCAAATAATAAGCGCTCACGTGTATTCTGCTTACTAAATTAAATTATTGTATAGAAATTCGGACTACATTCGAATATTATATATTGAGTATTGCGTAATCTTTTTTATATATATTTCAGTATTTGAAAACAGTGAAAAGATGATTCTCGTCATGGAATATTGTTCGGGCGGCGAATTATATGACTACCTCAGCCAGAAAAAAGTATTAGAAGAAGACGAAGCCAGAAGGTCAGATGCGCGTTAGAGAATAGAATTTATTTGAAAACTAACGACACGTCGGTAGCTTCACCCGCTTGAAATAAACAAATATTTATTAACTAATTTAAACTATTTTCTTCTAATGTAGTAAGTATGATATTTTAAACACAATATTTATAAATTATATAACAACGATGCTACATTCTTATAACACAACTGAAGTTTAGGTCTATTAAATAAAACAGTTGTTTTAGAGAGGTAGGGGGACACCTTGTTTGACAAAATTGGTAATATTGATATAAATTTTCTTTATGAACCGATAAACACTAAAATGCTGGCGGAAGCTTGCGAAAAAAAAAAACAGTGAAAACGACATTCCAATCGGTTAAGCCGTTTCAGGTGGTACATTTTCATAAAACTTAGCTAAGTCCCACCACGATAAACGCGGCTTGCGATAAAAAAATAGTTCTCATATCGATTAATTTATTCATGAGCTACGGTGCTGTCCTACAAACAGACAGTTGGGTCAAGCTTATAACACTCTCCCTTTTGCGTTAGGGGCTTAAAATGAATGTCTTGGGTTCTTTTACATCGAAAGATGCCCTCAATAGTAGATTTTTTCATATAACTCCTATGTGCATACAGTAATTAGTCGCGTTTACACCATAAACGTGTGACTAGACGCGACAGGTTGTGGGTTCGATGCCCATTCGAGGAAATGTTCTTCGCACTGGTAACACGCGGCGTTGAGTTTCGGCACCCAACACGCAATACGTCAAATTTAGCGGAAAGTGGGAAACAGGACGAAGTCTCTTGACACTATGCCCCAAGTTCCTTCTGGATTCCCTGCCATGTGCGGAATAAAGCGTGCACATGAATAAAAAAAATATCAAAAAATGTCGATCTTGCAGGTTGTTCCGGCAGATTGCAACAGCAGTATATTACTGTCATATACACAAAATATGCCATAGAGATTTAAAGTTAGAAAATGTTTTGCTTGACGACACTGGCAGTGCTAAAGTAAGTAAATACTTCTGAACTGATTTTTTTTCTCACTTTAAACTGTATTACAAATTGGTTAAATAATATTTCGTTTCAGATCGCTGATTTTGGTCTATCGAATGTTTTTAAAGAAACGTCTCTCCTATCAACATTTTGTGGGTCACCACTGTATGCTTCACCAGAAATTGTTAAAGGAACTCCCTATATAGGGCCGGAGGTAAAATGTTTACGAACGTTTTTTTAGGCATTACGCTTAGTTATCTTTAAAACTTTAAAGAAAAAAGAGTCAAGACACTACTTTCTCCATGCACTGCTCAATTTCCGTCTATTGGATCCTATTCCACTGCGATATAAGATTATATTCATTATTAGTGCTAATTATATTTTTGTTTCGTACATTTTGTCTTATTAAGATAGTTGTTAATTTTCAGGTGGACTGTTGGTCATTGGGTGTTCTGTTATATACTCTAGTCTATGGGGCTATGCCATTTGATGGTTCAAACTTCAAACGTCTGGTTCGTCAAATCAGTAACGGAGACTATTATGAACCTAAAAATCCTTCAAGTAAGTATGGTTGTAATATATGTATATAACAACCATTAATTGATTAAATTGAAGCCTTTCGTTGCGCTGAGGCACAAGTGTCCTCAATGTAAAATGTACTCCGCATATAATCTTAAATAAAATAACAATTAATTAATTAATCCTTGATGACTGCTTTTGTGACACTTTTTAGAAAAGATGAAAAAACGTGTTAATAATAATCAACACGAATTTTTAATTTACTATAATTGGATAGTAACGAAACATTACACTATTAATGCTCACTTTAGTTTGTGTTAGAACTAACATTGACGTGATGCCTGACTTGTTATCTAGGATAAACAACTAGTTCTTATACATTACACATTGTCATTGAATGTTTGAATGCAGTATTATAATATAAATATATATACGTAGCAATCTGTCGTGTTGCAGTTGGCATTTGTCTGAATATATGTCGTGCTTGTGGTTCTTATTTCCACATTGTGAAATGGTATGATTTAATAAAATAACCTTTATGGTTATATACTCATTGAGGCCTCTCATGGCGCAGGGGCAAGCGTGTCACTGTAAACAAGACAGCTTGTGGGTTTGATCCCCACTTGAAGATATGAAATATTTCATGTTTTCAAATTATTAATTAACATTATTATTTCTTTGCTCTAGTAACAAGGTACCGTTAACTCGGCGTTGTGTTCCGCCACTCGGCACAATGTCTTAAAGTCGGCGGCACGGAGTGCAGTATCCTGACACTAGGTTGTCAAGTTTCCTATGCCTATCATGCCATTAAACAAATAATTAAAATGATAAGAGTATGAATCTCTTTACTTCCCTCTAGTTTTTACGTTTGTTACATTCAGCTTGATATTTAGTAATTATTTTTACATTAAGTATTAGTACTACAAGTTTTGAGCGTAGGACCGAGGCGACATACTATGCAATTTGTAGGACAATGTGGGTGGTAACCTATGTAAATGTTAGCCAGCCAATAAACAAAAAATTAGCTGGTTAGTAATTATTTTTCATGACCTTATTTATGATACATATTAGAGAAGGGGGGCTGCCTAACGAAATCATATATTTTGTAGGACAAATATTTTTTCACCTTATTTATATAATAATCTTGATAATTAATAAATAGAAATTCAGTTAGTAATAAATTTTTAAAATCTGTCCAATAAACATATTTCACCCTTGCTACCCTTATTAAGTTACCATTTACCAACATTACTGTAAGGACAAATTTTGGGCGTCTTGTCAAAAGGAAGCTACTCACGAAAAACCAGCTTGTTAGTAGTAAATTATGAAAAGTGTGCTAGGGATCCTGTACTACTTCTCTTTCACGCTGTATCCTGCACGAGGCAGGGTAGGCAGAGGAAACCCGGGAACCTACATAACATAACATAACATAAAAATTCTTTATTGCACACTTAGGTAATAAACAAGAACAAAAACAATAATAATAATAATGACAATTTCTAAGTAGGTACCAAATGCACAAAGGCGGCCTTATCACTGGGAGTGATCTCTTCCAGGCAACCAATTATAACTCCGAAAGGAGATCATAAAGTAGTGCGGGCATAGCGTGGTGCAAAGCAAAGTACTCAGTAATAAACATTTTTGTAATAAATACATACATATGTTAAGACACTCCGTTCCACTTCCGTTCCCCACTTTTCGCCGAATTTGAGGCATTGCGTGTTGAGTGGCGGAACTCAACGCCGCGCTTTGCCTTATTACCTTTACTACTTATTAATGTATATATGTATTTATTTTTAGCGGCGTCGCCTTTGATCCGGGATATGTTGACGGTGGATCCTGTAAAGAGGGCAGACATCGCATACATCTGTGACAATCCGTAAGTATATAGCTGTCATCATTCATTAAACAAATGTTTACAAAATACTCAGTAAATCATGTTTAACAATAGGTTTATTAATTATGTATCTCTACTTTCTTATCTCTGTACTTAAGTAATAATTATTTTATGTTCTCTAATTAGATGGAATGCTTATTATAAGAATGTTGTTGAATTAAAAATATATTAAAAATATTGCTAATTTAGTTTTTTTTTTTGCTTGAATTATATTAAATGACGTTTCATTTAACTATATAAAAACACTTTTGTTGCTCTTAATTAGTGAATCTTCTTAGGTATTATTCAATTGAAACTTTACTCTAATCGTTTCTCTTAACAATTATAGATATTGTGATTTTATTATGTACTTTCTTTTTTATTATTATGTACTTGTGTAATAAAAAATATAAATTATATTATAATATATATTGATCTTCTTCTCTCTGACATGAGTCTGGACTGCATTTTAAAAGCTTCTTTTTTTAGTCCATTTTATACACAATTTAAATTCCGTCCATGATGTTTTAGAATTATTTCATATATTTTTTGGGTATTTATTATGTCATTAGATGTTTTTTAATTTTTCTTAATATTGCTTGTTGAGTGGCGGAACAGCGCATTATGGCAAGAGCAAATAAATATAATATTAAATAATTTTCCGAGTGGAATCGAACCCAAGTCTGTTATTTATTACTCTATATTAAATCGTCAGATGGGTCAACATGGGCTGCGAGACGTCTTGCCTGGAAGTGGCAGAAGCACTAGCGGCCGAAACGCCGGTGCGCCTCGACCTGCTGCTGTCTCTTGCGCCCGCCGCGCCCTCCAGCTCCAACAGCGTTGTTGTGCCCAATAATGAGGTACGTCACTTTTTCATTATATTTTTGAATTTGATCTGTTATGTTGTTACATAAAAAAATGGGTACAAATTGATACGAAATTGTAAAATTATGTGTTTATAATTTAATTATATAACAGTTTATATGAAAATTACTGGAATAACTGACTTATTTTGTACAGGCGAACTTAGGACCAGAAGAGAGTTGTACGGACCTCACTAGCTCAACATCGATGGCAGTGGAACCCAGCAACTCGGCGGAAAAGAGAATTCTAGAACTTGTTGCCGGTACGATGCTTCATTCATTATTTATTAAGTCGATTGTAAATAAATAAGTAATATGTTTATTGAATCTCGCTTTTTTTTGTTGATTAAACTGGTTTCTTAATTATATAAAAGAAAAGGGTATATAGTATTAAGAATAGTATAATATTAAAACAATTAATTTGAATGTCTATCTGTTGTTCCAGAGGGCGGTGAAGACGCAATCAAACCTTCCCCGACTCGTACTATAGTGTCGGCGGGAGACAACAAGCGCAAGTTAGACGCCGCCATGAGCGCCTCTTGCTTGCGTAAAAAGGAGCGCGTTGCTAGGTAAGCTATCTGAAAACAGTAAAATAATGAACTATATAATTTCAATGGTAAGGACGCAACCCTTACCATTGAAGTTATGTAGTTCATACCCTCCTTATCACTAGCGATATAGTGCTGTATTTTTTTCCATACTCCTAAAAATATGTAGACACATTGTAAATCTAAATTACCATTTTAATCTAAAAGTTACAATCATTTTTTTTTTATTTTAAAAACATAGACGAACATGATTGCCAACTTTAAATACAAAATAGTCATAATTTTGTATACAATATTTTCGTATCGTAATAGTTAAATCGATAATATTGTATCTAAAACTAGCAGTCTTCTTAGATATTAAACAATATTTACTTTAAGTAAAAAATGTAAAAACATATATATCTACATTAATTTAATAATAGAGAATATCTTAGAAATTTATTTCAGTCCTTACAACACTAAAATTTAACTGAGCATTCTTTAAATAATGTCTGTTGCTATTTATATTTGTTGACACATACCTTTTGTTTATTCATGTACTGTTAAATTAGAGTAATTAATAACAAATTAATTTATTCTATTTCATTAACAGTTGTGCAAGCATGGCGCCTCACTCACCTGCGTTGCCTGAAGAAGAAGCTAAGTTGGATTCGCCGCCTCAAGAGCAAGACGATACAGTAATATTTTTTATTACTAATTTAATTTATTTAAATAGTAAAAATAAAATAAGGTCTGTCGCGGCACAAGTGCGTAACTGTAAACGACAGATTATTGGTTCGATCCCAACTCGAAAAAATGAAATATTAAATATTTTTATATTAAAAAAAAAATTAATAAAATATTTATTGTTTTCAATTCTTTGCTCTGGTAACAAGGCGAACCGCGACATTAAGTTCAGCCACTCAATAAATTCGGGGGAAAGTAGTGAACGAAAGTGGAACGGAGTGTCTTAACACTGGATTTCCAAATAGCTCTTGCCTGCCATATGCGGGATATAGAGTCAAGTTGAAAATAAAAAAAAACTGTTTTATAGTATTGTTCAATTATTATTTAAATTATATATGAATGTGTCATTGACTAATTATCTAAAAATATTCCCTTTTAAATGAGAAATTGTAGTCTATAGTTACTTAGATACTTATAAAAAATCTGTAACTGACCACTGTCTATATATGGGAGATCAATATAAAAAATCTTATATGATTTTTTATTTTGAAAATTTTGGTCTGTTTGTTTGTAATATCAGACGGCTAACCATGTTTCAATCTAGTTTTCACTATTTGACAACCTTTCTTCAACATTTTGTATTTGTTTCATTTCATCGGTTGATAAATAAAAAGTTACGTCAATCAAAATTATTTAGTTCGATAAACTTGCTACAATTTTTTTTATTATATACATATTCCAGTAATTGTCCTAAAAGCGATAATTTTATTAGCACAAGAAACTAAGTGCAATAGTGTTATTCAAACAGACAAAGCCGAGGGTGGTTCACTAGTTTTTATATATAATTTAAATAACTTAACTTAATTACTTTAAATATGACCTAATAAGTCATTCAATATGTCTATAAAAGTAAAAAAAAAAACTTATATCATTTTTAATTTTAATTTTTTACACATGTTTTGCATTTTAGTTGCAGATGACTCAACCATCTCTGAAATCGTCAGCAACAATG
Organism: Eueides isabella; assembly: GCA_019049475.1. NCBI lineage: Eukaryota > Metazoa > Arthropoda > Insecta > Lepidoptera > Nymphalidae > Eueides > Eueides isabella. The sequence continues at coordinate 11,557,117 of CM032393.1, read as the reverse complement.
ACAATATCACCATCGCCATTGCCTCACGAACCCATAAAGGAAGTGCAAGCGGAAATAATTCCCGATGTGCCAAAAGAAGATGAGAAAGAAAAGCCTAAACCTAAACTGATTATTAAGAAAAAAGTGACGTCATCCAAGCCAGAGGAGAAACCAGAGAAATTAGATGAACAAAAGGTATTATTTGATAATTAATTCATAAGAACACTTATATGTTTAAATGTGTAACCTGCCTGTATAAATTATTTTTTATAGTTTATACAGAATTTTAATAGTTAATGTCACCTGTCGTGGCGCGGCGGCACAAGCGTGTAACTGTAACCGAGAGGTTCTGGGTTCGACCCCAGTTGAGGAAATGAAATATTTAATATTTTCAATTTAAATATTTCATATTTCATTTCTTTGCTCTGGTAATAAGGCAAAACGCGCCATTGAATTACGCCACTCAACACACAATGCCTCAAATTCGGCGAAAATAGGGTAACGGAAGTGGAACGGTGTGTCTTAATATTAGGATTCCGTGTTCCCTCTGTCTACCCTGCCTCGTGTGGGATACAGCGTGAAGTTAAAAAAAATATATCAAACTTTGTTGCTTGCAGTAAGTTTTCCAATATTACACTTTATTTAAACAAATTAAAGACTACTTCTGTTCAATTTCCACTCCAGAAAATAAAATATTCAATATTTGTTTTTCTCACTCTTGCGATAAAATAAAAGCGCGGTGTTGAGTTTCTTCAATTAACACGCAATGCACGCCTCAAAAATTCTACGGAATGTGGAAGTCTTAACACTAGGTTCCCAGTAGTCCACACTGCGGGATACGGCATTAAAGAAAGCTTAGCGTAGTATACATATGAGTATTCTGTTATAAAATTATCTCTAATGTAATAATATATTAAAAAATTAAACGTAGCGGAATATCCAAATAAAAGAATTCACGCTACTTGGAAACCATTCAATCGCTGAGTAGCAATTACCATACGATGTTATTGAGCTACGTGGAAATTCTTATACGTATATATGTGACAACTTTTCTTTGTTCTTAGCATATGATATTTTTCAACCTACAACTGCTCAAATTGCAGTCGATGCTCAGAGATTAAAAAAAAAACATTATATTTTAGTAAATCTATTAAAATAATAACATGCCGCGCGCGGGCAGAAGCGTGTGACTATAAACGCACAGGTTGTGGTGTCGATCCTCACACCAGTAAATGAAATATTTAATATTTTCAATTCCCTTTGATAACAAGGCAAAGCGGCGTTGAGTTCCGCCACTTAAAACGCAATGCTTCAAATTCGGCAGAAACTGGGGAATGGAACATATTCAAATTCAAAATATTCTTTCATTCAAATAGGCTTTAGCAAGCACTTTTGAATTGTCACAGACATAAAATTACCACCGGTTCGGAATGCGGTTCTGCTGAGAAGAGCCGGCAAGAAATTCAACAGTTGCTCTTTTCGATATTGAATAAAGTTACAATTTCATTGTTTAATACAATAGTGACCATCCATCCTGCATGAAATTCAAATGACCTTATTTAAATACATTTTTATCATTCAAATATTCTTCGAAAGTGTAGTACGCTTTCTTAATTAACATTAATTTAACATTTACTTTAAACTTCTCTAGTGGCAAATTCAAAATACACTGCGGAATACTATTGTAGATACGTATACTCAGACCCATACATGACTTATTTACTTTTTGGAGGCGATAACTAGGCGTCACAAGTTTGTCCTTGTTTCTCGTCCCAATCGTGTGTCTGTCACTGTGTTTGCTATAGCACTGAATATGTTGCCGGACAAACAAAATATTGTAAAAAATATATTGAGAAGCAACCGTAAGAATACCTGTATCCTTAAAAACATCTCGCAGAGAATCTCGAGCTTTAAGATTATAAATAGATCTTACGGCTCTTTTTGCAGTATAAATATTGAATTTATATCGGCGGCGCTGCCCCATAGTAGCATCCCATAAGAAAGAATACTATGAAAATAACTAAAATAAACTAGTCGGGCAGTATTAACGTCCGTAATTTGCCTTACTTTCTTAACTGCGAACGCGGCTTTGCTGAGTTTATCTGCGAGTGTTGCAAGATGGGAATTCCACTGAAGCTTGGAATCTATAGTTATATCTAAAAACACCGTTGATTCCGTCACCTCGACAGTTTCACCTTTAATAGTAAGACAAAAATTTTGTTTTCTAACGTTAGGTAACGAAAATTGTATACATTTAGTTTTTTTGCACTTAACATAAGGTTATTTACGTCAAACCAATGAAGAATATGCGACAAAGCAATATAGCATAGTGTCTTTAAACCAAAGTTTCTTCTGGCTGTATTAAGCCGAAATAAAGAAAACATTAATTACTTATTAATTGACGTTTAAGGCGTAAAATTATAATTGTTTTTTTATTTTTAAGGTGGAAGAAAACAAGGCAAATTCCGTATCATCAGCTGCAGACAAGCTGACAACGTTGTCAGTGACACAGCCGGCCCCCGCCGCGCCGGCGAAGCCTAAAAAACTTTCTATACCTGGTAAACACATTTTTTTTATGTTTCACTTCACTTAGGGTTAGGTGATAAAATGTATTTTCTGTCAGTCTGAGAATGATTTCAAGTGTATAATTATAAAAAAATATATACTTGAATATATAATTATAAAAATTACAACTTTATTATTCGGTGGAACTCTTCAATCGCCATAAAAATGTATTATACATACCACGTGGTCTTTTCATATACTGATATTGACTTACGAATAAAGGTTACTTTTATAATTGACTGTCATTTGTTTGTGGTGGTGTCATATCTCGGCGTCTGCTAATTGGTTAATTAAAAAAAACAACATACAGTTTAAAAAAAAAAGATCGATTTACTAATTTTAATTTTCTTATTGTGTAAAACAAAAAAGGGATGTTCTCTTTAACAAAAAAAAAATACTTTAGAGTTAACAATAGTATATTATTTTATATTTTTTTACAAAAAGTAAAAATACATTTTTACTGTAGGCGGCCACGTCGGTAGCTTCAAGGAGCAATTCGAGCGTCGTGCTTCTCTCACTACAGCACCAGAAGTAAAACGAAACATCACTAAACCAGGTATTATAAATTAATTAAAACACTTTTAGCTAAATGCTACATTCCGCATGCAGGAGGGTAGTTTCTCCGAATTCCGCTGAAATCTTAAGGCATTGAATGCCATTGAAAGGGATTGAAAGGGATTTTAGCTCGAATAAAAAAAAAATCCCTTGATTATTTTCATTTTCAATTATCTAATAACAAGACGGAGTTCCGGTGGAGATTTTTAGGTTTTTTATTTCTTAGCTTCACGCTGTATCCCGCACGTGGCAGGGTAAGCAGTGGTCACTTCAACTTGATGTTAAAACATTTCGTTCCGTTTTCCACCGGCCGCCTAATATGAGTTATTGTTTGTTGAGTGGTAGAACTCGGCACCGCGCTTTGCCTTGTTGCCAGAGCGTAGAAATGAAAACATAAAATATTGAATTTAGAAATATTATTAAATATTTCTAAATTCAATATTTTATGTTTTCATATATTCCTACTATATAATATTTAATCTTCTCGAGTTGAGATCAAAACCACAACCTATCACATTTACAATTTTGGCCTTACTTAATTCTTTTAACAACATTTATTTATTTTAAAATATTAATATTTAACGTTTTCACAGTGGTGTCAAAGATCGCCAAACCAAAAGCTCAAAGCGAGGATCGTGAGCTCACAACGAAGTCTCCCGACAACGGCACCGTACGACTGCAACAGATTGGAATTGAACCATCACCGGTAAATATTCATTTTCCTATTAAGAAAAAACAACATATATTTATTTTGATGTTAAAAAGTTTCCAGAATTTTTATGACTAGAATAATGTAGACTTTATATGTATATATAAATTTCATTATTTTTTTATGTAATGTTGATAAAAGCCGAAGCCTGTGATTTCGTTGACGTAGTTAAAATATATATACAGAAGAGACTCGATTATCCGGCTTATATAAAATTTACCTACAAGTCGAATTTATACAAACATGAACGTGTCGAAACTGGCATTATTCCGCAAATTATTATTTAACAGGAATAAAGAGAAGATGATTATGATTAATCATGATCACTTCTCTTTATTCCGGTTAAATTATAATTTGATATAAAATAATCATGATTAAGACTTATTTTAGTATGTACGGTACATACATGTTTGTATATAATCTAATAAAATATATCTCCTAATAATTTCCTAATAAGCGTTAATTTTCGTTAATATGTATTTGTTGTTTTAATTTTAATAAATGACATCGTATGTACAACAAAATGATGTATGAACAAAACCCGCTTTTCTTGGTACATTCGATTATCCGGATTTTCGATTAACCGAATTCCTAACGACAATAATTAGTCCGGTTAATCGAGTTTCTACTGTAATGTATGACTTACAAATATGACATATGACATATAACACATTATAAATGTCCGATTTAAATCTAACTACAGTTAGTAACATAACTAATAATGTCTATATTTTTTGTGTACCTAAAACCTTTTTATACACTACAAAAATAATTAATCTAGTTGAAGCCGAAATTCTTGAGATTAACCTCTTCAACCAAATAAACAGTTTAGCTTTATAATAATAGAAAGTAATTATGCAATTATAAAGATGTAAATTTTTCAAAATGTTTAGTTGCCGCAAGCCAGCCTAGAGGAGATGGGTCGCGGCGGCGTCAAGAAGACGGAGAGCGAGCCCGCGCACTCCACCGCCGTCGACCCCGCCGTGCTGCTGCAGGACGCTAGGAGGTATGCACTTTGTATAACGTTCACGATCATGTAATGATAATATTATCTCGATAACATTCAAACGCTTTTTATTGTTTTATACTCTACATTAAAAATATTATGTTAATTTATAAAGTAACTAATATAAAATATATTATAAAGTAGAAAACATATTATTATAATAATAATTATATAAATATTATACCTATTGTACCAAAAGGCATTACTGTACTTTATTAACGCCGCCTTTATTAATTCCGGCTTAGAATAGGATCACCCTTGTACTGATGGTGTCGTAAGAGGCGTCTAAAGTACGTGTGGGAAAATCACTTTATCAGCAATGACAACACGCATGGACAGACTCGATCGGATTATTATCACCCCCGGCATTTACAACTGGCGTTAAGTAATGGCTTCGGCCACTGCGATTCGCATTAGGTAATGCCGGGCCCCGGGTCCCATCCACCAAAAAAGACGGCAACGCTCCTGTAGCTCCTCTGAAGTTACTCGCGACGGTAGTCACTTACCATCAGGTGACCCGTACGCTCGTTTGTCGTCTTTTCCATAAATAAAAAACAAAATTTAGGCGTATTGGCACAATAGTGCAGCGTCTGACTACGAACGCGATCCCTCCTTGAAAAATGAAACATATTTATTTCATAATTATATTATTACTGCGCTGAGTTCCGCTATTCACTGGATAACGAAGTAGTACAAAGAAAGGAAAGATATAGTGATATGTGGAAATAATATATTTTTTTCTTCTAGGAGTCTTCAGAACTCTATGGCAAAGCTGGCGGAGGAGCGCGCAGGTGAGGACAGCCGCCGCCGCGCCGCTCGCGATATTATATCTTCCGCTATACGTACGGGTAATCTGTTGTGTTACATAATAAACCTAAACGTATCAAAATGTGGATTTTAGAATTTTATTATTATAGGAGTGACATAATATACGGCTGTCGTGGCGAAGCGGCGAATTATAGCTTGGTTGTAATCGCAACATTTTGTAGATTCGACTTTCACTCGGATGGACGAATCTTTTGATATGAATATAAGGCGCGGTGTTGTACTTAACAAGCAATGTTTAAAAAAAAATAAGGAGTTTATAGATTAAAATTATACGGAGTGGAAAAATTAAATTAAAATAAAAAATAAGACAAGGAATAATACAAATCGTATTATTCGTTTACACTAAGTTTATTATGTCTATTTTATTACATACGGGGTACAACGTGAAGCTTAAACAAATGTATATTTTAATTTGAATACTGACAACATCGAGCAGGCAAGCCGCCGGTGCCGTACGGGCGCTCGTCGTCGGCGGGCGTGGCCGCGCTGGGCTCGCCGCCCGCCACGCCGCCCGCCGCCGCGCGCCTCTTCCGCACCGAGGCCTCGCACCGGGTCGAGGACCATCGCAACAGGTGCGTGCGCGTGCGCGTGCGCGTGCGCGTGCGCGTGCGCGTGCGCGTGCTCATATACAAATACAAATGTGTACGAGTTCATGAAATTACAGATTGATACATCTTAAATGTTTTTTTTTTTTTTTTTTTCAGCTTCACGCTGTATCCCGCACTAGGCAGGGTAGGCAGAGGGAACGAAAGTGAAACCTAGTGTTATGACACTCCGTTCCACTTCCGTTCCCCACTTTCCGCCGAATTTGAGGCATTGCGTGTTGAGTGGCGGAACTCAACGCCGCGCTTTGCCTTATTACCAGAGCGAAGAAATGAAACATTAAATATTTAAATTGAAAATATTAAATATTTCATTTCCTCGACTGGGGATCGAACCCAGAATCTGTCGGTTACAGTCACACTCTTGTGCCGCTGCGCCACGACAGGCCTCTGTTAAATCTATATAACACATAAAAGCTTTTGGAAACCAAAATTGTCAATATTTATATTTATATATATTAAAATTTCAGAGGTGTGTCTGTTGAACGTATAATACCAATCGCAATGTCCAGTGAGGAGCCGCAGGCGCGAGCGTCTCCTGTCACTCCGGTTTCACCTCCGGCCGCTCTAGCATCACCCGTTACGTCCCCGGTGACACCTGTCAGTCCACCATCCAGATCTTCTCATACGCCTTTGAGGTAATTATATGATTGTTTGTTTATTTAAATTACTAAGGGTTTATAATTGAGACCATTTCGAATTAATAAGTGGTTTAAATATAAGAATAATAAACAAGTAGCGTCATATACCATTTGGTGCATTGAACTCTTATTCTTTAAACAATACAGTTTGTATGGTAAGCAACGCTCAACTGAACTACTTTTAATGTAAAATTTATACATTGTTGTATGAGACAAGATATAATTTAAAATCCCCCATTTAAATTATGCTGAGAAATGAACAAACAGAAAATAATTGATAATGTTCAAACTACTGTTTTTACATCGAAAGTCGAGTAGAATCGAATGTCGTCCAAAATTAATGCAGTTCTTGGAAAGCCTACTATGCTACAAATATTTAGATATAACCAGATATCAATGTCAAACTTATAACACCCCATTATTTGTGCTGACGTTAAAAATTATTATAATAAGTCTATTATTGTATTAATGACATTCAATTACAGACGTCTAACATCAGTCGAGTCCCCAAGCGACACAGGCTCGCCGTCCCCAGGCGAGCCCATAAAGAAATCCGCACGAGAGTTCATAATACCCATAGCGGTAGAGGGCAAGGGCTATGTAACACCGAGACAACGCAGCCTCGAACCAGAGCCCTTACATACAAGACTGCGTAATACGCACGGCCGGCCACGACGTATAAGGTATTACTATATAACTACTACTTCTAGTGCACTAGGTTAGGTCGCTACAAGTAGGCGTTTTGGCTAATATTGATTAACTATAAATTCTACATTTACATCACTCTGTAATGTCATACATGAGATGTATTATGTTTATATATGTACCAAAATTGAATGTGTCATCTTGTATATAGTTATAAATGAATTCGTCTGTCTGATATTGTAAATATATGTGTTGATTAAATGTATTATAATGTTATACTGTATCACTCTATTAGTTAATTATATCCTAGGAAATAATTTAAGCAACCAAATATATTATTTATATAGAAATGGTAAAGTTATGGACGGTAATATAAGTTGAATGGTTGTATTATCACATTGAAGGCATAATATTATTTTTTATTTTAAAATGTGTTAATAATAGGTTTTCTAATTCATTGAAATGCACAATAATGTATTTTTTACATTACAGCAGCTTGGTGAGTGGTGGTGAATCTGAAGAAGAAGACGACACACATATGCATAGATTGAGGTATGGATAAAAGTACTACATACAATTTTTGTACCATATTGAAATTAATAATTATTGTTGTAACAATTTTACTGTTGACAATTGTTCTTAGTTAAATCGAAGTTTAAAGATATATAATCATTATTCAGATCTACTAGAGCTGCACGAGCGGAATCTGTAAGTTCTGGTGAAGAAGATGAAGAAGATGAGGGCTTCCATCTGCTTACTGCTGAGAATTTGTTCTCCACTCTACTGCACAGAGTAAGTATAAGTATTTTTATTTAAGATCTTAACGTTGCTCTTAAAAATATATTTACAAGATTTCATGATATGTTGGTTGAACAATTTTAGGGGAAATATAGTAATCGAATTTTTACATTTGTAATATAATAACTATTTATTATTTTTACTACTTTTAAACTGTTATACCACATTTAGAAAAGAGAAATACTGATTAAAAAACGTATAAAAATTTCCGGCCGCTGCTTTCAAATTGAACTGTTTATTTATCGTATTTTTTAGGTACGTGCTCTTACCCAACGTCTGAACGGCGAAGAAGGACCTGGCTTCCAACATCCGCATTCACTATTCAACAATTTGCAATCGCCATTTTTCAACAGGTGACATATAACTAACATAATTACGTTCTTTGAGGCTACATTTTTTTTTTTAATTTAAGTATAGAACATACTCATAATCATAATTATCTTAATCATTACGAAATAGTTATCTGTTATTTTTTATATGTTTTATTCTTATGTGTTATTTTTTATTAATAATTCTCTGACATTAATATATTTCAGTTCATAGCAAAGGGACAGGCTCTTGAACCTCAATGCTGTGAGAAACAGTAGTAATCATTTTAATACTTGAAGGTTTATCTATGAAAAAAATACACAATTTTTCAAAAATAGTATGGAATTGACAGGAATTTATAGATATACCTTTGTTTTTGATAACAATAAAACAAATAATTTACATTATCTATATTTTCATAAACATTAAAATACAATTTCATAACTCAACCATATCGTTTAATTTCAGGTGAAATTTAATTAATTTATTGCATGTTTTTTTTTGCGTACAGACTAATAAATAATGACTTTTTTTTCCGCATGCAGCCCTCATTTACCGCGGAGACATCTTTTGTGAGTATTTTTCATTTTAATATAGATATTAACTATCCACGATAACTAAAATATTAATAGTACACTACCATTATTACAAATTATGCATATATTGTAGTTATTTCGCTTAATTTCATTACACGCAGCACTCATAGATACATGGAAAGTAAACGAAGTGTGTCCGAAACGTGAGTTCGTTTCTAGTAAATTAAATTAAAAGAAATTCTGTTCAATTTTTTTTTCTTTTATATTATTTCTTTTGTGATTGAATGTTATATGTAAATAATTGAATATTAACAATATGAATATTATCATAATGTTTTATATTTATAAAATGATTATTTGAAATTTAAATATTTTTATTCTTATTTCTGCATGTATTAGTATTTATATTTGTATCTTTAGAATAGTTAAGATACAAGTTCATTAAAAGTAATTTTGACTTGATTTTGAGCAGGCGTGAAGGCTGGGGCTCGCGCGACCTGCACGCGCCCTTCGACTCTGTGTTCAGCAAGTCCCGCCAGTCGCTGCCGCGAGGTGAGTGACCCCGCACGGTCGCACCCCGCACCCCGCACGCCGCGCCCGCCCCGCCGCCCGCACCGCCCGCAGCGCGCCCAGCGCCGGACACGCTTGTGCTATTACGAAATTGTCATATCGAATCATATTACGTTCCAATATCGAATATTTGTTGCATTTTTAGATTTTGAGACCTATAATTCGTTTGAATTTCATATTGAAAATTGTATATCTTTTGTTTTAAATAGTTTTTGAGAATAATATTTTAGTGTAAATCATTTGAATTCAAAATTTTAAATTTTCTTCCTTTTTTCCATTTTTTATTTATTTTAAGAATAAATATACTATCCGATATTGAAAGTCGAGCTGCTACTCTTTTTAAGCAATTCAATCCCATTTATTATCTTTTTTTATTATATGCGTGCAAAAAAAACGTAATTATATTCAATGATGTATTCATTGATTCACATAATTCATAAAACATTGACGGGCACCGCTAGTAGCTAGATATCGCACGCCTCACACACAGCTTGCACTAAACAAATGGATTAACTGATGACAGTCCGAGCGGGGGCGGAGGGGGGGCGGGGGGCGGCGAGGGGGGAGGCGGCGGGCGTCGACGCGTGTCTGTGGTTTTCTTTATAACATCCGTGTAATGGACAATATCGAACTTGTCATTCGAAATTGTCATTTACACTTTTGTGTGTTCTTTTAGCCCCTCTTTAATATTAACATTTGATTACTAAATATAACTTGTTTTGCATCGTAGTGTTCACATTGTATACCTAATGCATTCTTTGTGCAGGTGTTGACTTTGCCTCCGCTAACATTAGCAGGAAAATGTTGCGTCGCTCTCGATTATTATCACAAATTCATATCCGTAGTTGCGATTGCATGACGTGTTGACAAAAAAAACTATTTTTTTTTTAAATCATTTTGCATAGTAAGTGGCGAGGCAATGCTGTAATGTGTATGGTCAAAGGACACGAAATGTTTAATGTTTATAATTATTTTGCATTTGTATTCAGTTACTGGTCAGTTAATGAATTTGTTTGTAAGATCACAGCATACACGTAGCTCGCACGTAGTCGATGTGGTGTGTATGGTGTGTAGATAGAGGGGGGTGACGCAGTAGTGAGGTTGTGTTGGTGTGGTTGCAGTTGGGTTGCGCGTTACACTGCATGCTCCGACCAAACCGACCCTCCGCGGCGGCCCCGCCGGCCCCGCCGACACACCGACACCCGCCGCGCCGCAATAGGTACTACACTATGTTTATTTGTTCATTGCTGTTTGTTTGCCGGCTCATGTCGCTATAATGACCAGCCATCCACTACGCATAACGGTAAACACATTTTATTTCGAAAAGCAACATTTTAATGCATACCTTTTGTGCGTTTGTTTTTTTGCATTTTTTTCGCTTTTCGTTTTGATATTAATTCTACTTAGACTAAAATTTTCAATTTTAACTCTTTAACCAGTCGCCTTGGTGTTTGCATCCCACACTCACAACAAATAACTGCGATCAGCTCGCGCCCCGTGAGCCGAGCCGGCACCCCGCCGAGGGTGATCGGAGTCCGCCATCGACTGTAAATACGCCATGTTAGCGACCACCATGCATGATGGAAATCGTGTGTTTTCGATTCACATTGCAGGTAGTAGTAAGAAGGCGGAGGGGCTGGACCTGTCCGACCTGGACCTCAGCGCCATAGAGTTCTCGGAGCGCGAGATGCGCGCGCTGTCGGGCCTCACGCCCGCGCTGTCGCGCCGCCTGCAGCGCCAGCTGCTGGCCCACCTGCCGCCGCGCGCCGCCGCGCGCCTGCGCCGCACGCTGTCGCTGCACGCGCCCGACCCCGCCCCCGCCGCGCCCGCCCCCACCGCGCCCGCCACCGCCCCCGCCACGCCCCTCGACACGCCCGAGCCCCCGGACGTCGCCGCCCCCGACTACTGCACGCTGCCCCGCTCCAGGCGCCGCTCCGCCACCTCGATGGAGTCCGATAAGCCAAGTTCTGTAGCTAATGAAACTACCGCTAACTTAGACGAGCCCAAAACTGATGACTGCCCGTCGCGCCGTATTCAAGATCGCCCACTGCTTAGTAAATATTTAGCGCCCGAAAGACATCTGTCCATGGATGAGAGCTATTCTCTGGACAGCGGTAGTATTTTGTCTGATCCGAGTTATATAGCGGCCTATGGTGCGCCCTCCGCGATAACAACGCCGGGCTTGACATTCCGACGCCATTCCCTCAGATTGAGCGGAGATCAGCCGAAAAAACGAATTTCCAGATTTTTGCGTTCAGATTTTTTCGATACGCCCTCCGATGAAAGCTTGTATGCTAAGCATAAAAAGGAAAAGGAGCTAGAGACGCAAAAAATTCTTAAGGAAATACGAGAAAAGAAAAATAAATCACTCGAATCCAACGCTAAGAGCCCAACTGAAGTTAATGATTTCAAATTTGGTTCTAAAGATGAGAGCCCTTCTAAAAAATGCTTATCGCCAATTAGTAATATAATATTAAAAGAACGGAGCAGGTCTAATACACCATTTTTTCCCATTCTAGATAATATAAAAGAAACCACATTAGATTCCTCCGGCTTGATTTCTGAATCAAAACATAATGAAAAGAAAGAAAATATTATAAATAAGGAATCCAAAATGATTAGGCCTAAAAGTTATCCTATCAAAAATATTGATCAATACGACGATACGAATAATAGTACGTCGTTAGAAAGTTGTAGAAGTAATGATAACGATACAGACGATAAAAAAGCTAGCAGAGAGTCAAAACTTATTAGACCGAAAAGTTATCCGGCAAGTAGTCCGTCTCCAGAAAAGATGTATCTCAATCGAATTCATAAAAAAGATGAAAGTAAAACTTTAGAAAAATGTGTAGCCCCCGAAACTAAAACTGATGTAGAAGTAAGCTTTAGCATCACCTTACCTAAGAAGATCAAACCGTCACTAACTAAATCTGACTCACAGAAAAAAATTGAAGCAACAGTATCAAGTACAGAGAAAAAAGGAACGGAATCTTCGTTGACATTAAAGAGATATACAATTACCAATTCAAATACTAACGATAAGATTAAGATTAGTAGTACTGAAGATGACGTAATTACTAAGAATGGTTCCGCTTTAGTGTGTACTGATGATACAAAAGGCAAAGAAACTAAAGTTGTAAATAAAAAAGAAGATACCAAATTAACGGCAGCAGAGGCCGAAACCAACGAAAAGAAAAATGTAGTTAAGAAAAAGGTTATTAAAAAGATATCTTCTAAATCAAAGACTGATTTGAGTTCAGCAGAGGCAAATGGTCCCAAAACGTCAGTTGAAAAGAAAAAAATAACTAAAAAGGTAAAGGAGAAAACAAGTGACGACAATACAAAAACAAATATTGTACCCAAAAAGAAATCAGTTTTACAATCAATTGGACACAAGTTAGAAAAATTTACATCGTCGAAATCAAACTCACCAGAAAAATTGTCTAATGTCAAGAGTGACTTAAGTAAACCGACTCGCTCTGTACGAGAGAACTCCGTTCCGGCTAACGTTGATCCACCCACAGAATCAAATTTAATTAAAAGAGCTGTGACCATTACTGATGTGGCTGCACTGGAAAATCAAAATAGTAGCCAAAATAAAACAACTGTATCCAAAGTACTAGGTTTATTCAAAAAGTTTGAACCAAAGGAAAAAATAAGTAAAACTAACGCGGACAAAGGAGATACAGTATCTAGGCAGGCCAATAATGAATATATAACTATTGGTGAGGAGACGTCAAGATTGGTTGTTGATCTCGAAGACAAGCCAAAACGACCTAACTCTTTATTATTAAATGGCTTAGGACGTAAAAATAGATATGCCAGGACGGCAAGTGACGAAGGAAATATAATAGATAATGTAGATAATAATGAAGGCCCGGTACTTAAAAAAGACATTGATTCTAAAAACATGAAAAATTCCTTAAAATTAGATTTCTCAAGGTTGCCAAGAGTTAAAAAAATAGTTCCTACTAATTCTGTGATAGAACCCCAAGTAATAAATATATCCGACGTAGATAAAAATACTGACACAGGCTTTATAGACAAAAACGGATCTGTCCCAGACGGTGGCGACGCTAAGGAGGACTCGAGCGATGCGAACAATAGAAGTCGGTCGCGGAGCAGATCCACTTACTCTAACTCGGACGTAAGATCCGAGCAGAGCGCTGACGGCAAGGACAAGCTCAGCACACATAACTTAACCGCGAGAAATCACGACTCCACGACCCCTGAAAAGGAGGATCTTGCCGAAAGGATACGAAGGAAAAGTTTCTATTCACGGTTTAACGAAAAGAAACAGCGAAGGAAAAGTAATTTAGTTGGTCCCGGAGCCACCGAGTACGACCCTCTGGCACGTATCACTTCACCGATTGCAACGGAAACTAAGTATGATGTTTCCCCCTCGTCTCCAGGGAACTACGATCTGTCTCCGGGTCTGTCCGTCGGCTCGGATGTATCTCCGTCCACTGAACGTTATCGATCTCTAATCGCAGACCTGCCTGCCAATACAAGAAGTAGTTTTAGATATGATGGTATTAATGATAAAGTAGACATGTACAGGTCGCTCGATCGCAACGATTTCAGGAAGTACCCCGGCAGGTCTTATCTCGATTACGATCAACCGGCCTCCTATAGTTCTAATAGATATTCGAGAACAAAATCTTTGTTCGACAGTTCGGACCCCGCAGAAGATCAGAATTATGGTCTTCCGAGAGAATCTCAAAAGTATAGTAGAACTAGCTCCTTGTTCTCTCCCGGGAGCTACGCTACGTACAGACCGAAAAAGACTAGGAACTCAGCAATTATTCTAAAAGAGAGTGAAAAAGAACCGAGTCCGGAAAATATATTGGAAAAAATAAGACAACGAAAATATTCAATCAGCGTTACTAGGAAACCCGACCCCGAAAAGGACCCATTGCCGAGGTGTGTATGACGGAGTTTATTTCATGTAAAGTAAATAATAATAAATAACTATCCCTATAAAAACATCTGTGCACGCTTCACGCTTTTGAATAAAATTTTGACAGCACTAATGCTTAAGTTTTATAATATATTGTAGATTTATAAATATTCATAGATAAACAAGTTTACAGTTTTATTTGAGCCTGAACACTAGAATAAATAATAATCAGCTATGCAATGGAAGTACATTGAATATATAAAAAATATATATATTTTAAAATATTCTGCTATTAACGAAGCAGTTTCATTCAGTAGAAATAACGTTGAGTTAATAAATATCATGGCACACACTTATATCATTCGAGCATCAGCGGCAGTGACTTGTTGATGCTCTATTTGTTTAAAAACCCGTGTGATTTTGAATTCCAGATCCAATGTCACACCTAAAGGCGAAGGCGACGGTTCAGAACGCTCTGCGAAAATTGACTGAGAGGCGCTATTAATGATACTACTATCGATTATAACATTTTGTTCTCGTCTAACACATTCATGGTCTGGAAACGCGGATATTTATTACGAAATCTCAAATTTATCTCCACTACTTAGTAGCATGTTAGGATAGTTCCAACATAGTACGAGTGTAATTCTTGCCACTTAGATATTTGCATTTGCGAACTTTGTAGTACTTAGACTAATTGACGACTAGCGCATCTCGAGAAATCTCATCAGTCGAATGTTAATCCAATAACATTATCATTACAACTACAACTTTTCAACGAGTAAGCAATTTTTATCTGTATTTAAGAGTAACTTTCTTAGAAATATACAATTTTAGTAATATATTTTGCATATATTACCTTTTTTTTATAAACTTTATTGTGAATTGATCTTATGTGCCTTTATAACATAAGCAACTGGATTTGATAGCCAAGCTTGTTGAAACGAACGGACGACGCAAGTTTTAGTGTTTTGCACAAATGTTTTAACTCATTATGTTAACTTTAATTATTTTATATTTACTATCGTCATTACAGTAAGCTCGTAAGTTTAAATGTTAACCGAATAGTGCAGACCGCTCGCTCGCGGTCGACGTCGCAACGCTCGCAACACTTATCGAATAGAATGGTGCTTAGTTGAAGGTTTTCTTAGTAATAATTCGTATTTATAGACAAAGTTACAGCCACCTGCTCTATGTAGGTGTATACATATAATGTTTTCGAATTCAAAGAATATATTTTGTTAAGGCAGGACAGAAGTATTTTAATGTAATAGTTACTGTTTTATCATTTGTTGCCATTTCAAATTGTTAGACATCTGTGGGGGGAAACTAGTCCGTCTAGCACATACACATACACACATACATACATACATATATACATATGTGACGCGCGACTCAATTTATTACTTATATTTGTCATTATTTATTTATTTGATTTTTATCATTTCATTAGATTTGTAATAATTAATTATTTATTAGTGTGTGGTGATTATTAATATTTTGTTTATTAATAAGATAATACTTATGAACTGTTTTCGATATTATAATTATTATCACACACGTTTTGTATTGAATGTGAATAAATTATATAGTTGAGAATTGTTTTTTATTTATTTGTAATAAAACAAATTCTAAGATTAATTAACAAAGTACCCTTTTATTTTTTTATATAATCATCACTAGAATGTACTTTCAAACAGTGCAGTATTCCTTATAAAATTAAATATTTAAGATACGTTTTACATTTAATATAAATCAAAATTGTTCTTTAAAAATGCCAAAATGGATATTTTAATTTTAGGTCAAACAAATTTAAAATACGGGATCAACGATCGCGGAGAGAGCGTGGGCCGGCCGGTCTGTAAACATAATAGTAAAACGTTTTAATCTCAAAAGATACTGCTAGTTATCAAGAAAGATATTTAATAGATTCGATAGAAGAAACTGTATCTGCAGTCAAAGTTAACAGACTCTTAGTGTGTTTATTCTTACTTATTTTAGTGCCACTAATTTTTCCAACAGCACAAGTTAGTCAACATTTATTTTTATAATTCTCAAGCACAATTGTGTACAGTTGTAAAGAAAATATTTTTCATTTTTTTATTTTTCTTGTATCGTTTTTTTTGCATACGGTAATCCATGTTAGTATTGATTACTTAATTGATTTGAACATTCGGGCGCTTTAACAATGAATAAATGGCGTCGCTTCATATATGTTCATATTGAATTAGTAGCACTAACGTCATAAAAATAAAGAAATAGTAGACTTATTGGCTAACACACACGTGGTCTTTAGCACTTTAAAACATATCATAATACAAAATTTACAACATTTAATCCAAGTGTCGAATAACACTTTAAAAAATAGTAAAAATAAAAATATCTTACTTAATACGTTCCAAATTATTCTTAAATAAATGAATATAAATATTTAAATATAATAATTTCAATAAATTTGTAAAACGGAGCTAAGCCACTGAATAATCATGATGTGATCTATAAAAACCTGTGCATGTTCAAGAAAGATAGAGCACTGACCACAGGCACAAAATATCAACACTTTTTGTACGTATCGATGGACGTAAA
Organism: Eueides isabella; assembly: GCA_019049475.1. NCBI lineage: Eukaryota > Metazoa > Arthropoda > Insecta > Lepidoptera > Nymphalidae > Eueides > Eueides isabella. The sequence goes on along the minus strand of CM032393.1, from coordinate 11,539,888 downwards.
TGCTGGTAGAATAGAGTAGCTCCTATTGTTAAATTAGGTATGTTACATTTTTTTATTTATTTTACCTTCACTCATCTCTCACTATAATAAAGGAATCGAAGGTTAATAGAATCACAATATCTTAATTGGATCCATCAAATAATCGGAAAAAGAATTTCTTTAAGAAATTTCTTTCTTAGCTTTAATCCCAGTTAAGACTGTGTGTGGGCTATAAATATAAAACCTAAAGGCGGTGTCTTACCTGATCGAAAAAAAAATCATATATGTGATCAAAATGTAAATACAATGAAGACCTCCACTTCTTTAAAGAACTGAGCTTACATCATCAACCATCATCATCAATCAATCCACACCGATTTCGGCGACGGCGACTCCTTGCATGTTTCACTTTATTATACATTTGTGCTTGTGTTATGGCGGGCTCTTATGTGACTAGCGAAACCGAATTTATTCTTGAAAATCCGCTGACAGGGCACACAGTATAGTTGGCCAACGTCGTTATATGTGTAAGTGTAGGAAAGTTTGAGTTGGGTCTTTCGTAATTTGCGTTTGGCATCTTCGTCTTCAAGCCGCTGTTGTTCAAATTCATCTACGTTTTTATAAACAGTGCGTCGCCATTCTTGTCTAAAACGTGCTCGCTGTTCCCAACAATCTGTCGGTATATTGCAAGCCAAGAGGTTTCGCTTAAGAACGTCTTTATAACGTAAATATTGCCCACCTTGTCTACGTTTTCCGTGAGCAAGCTCAGAGAAAAGGACCATCTTAGGCAATCTATTGTTATCCATGCGAAACACGTGACCACACCATTTTAATTGTTTTTTCATAATAATTGCCTCTATACCCGACAAGCCACATCGACGCAAAATTTCAGTGCTTGGAACACGGTCCTGCCATTTTAGCCCCACAATTGATCTTAGACACTTAAGGTGAAATATGTCCAGTCGCCTAATGTCTGCTTTATAGCAGCACCACGTCTCTGCAGCGTACAATAAGGTCGGCAGAACAATTACATACATAACTGAGCGTTTAATCACAATTCATAAAAAATCTTAAGGAAAAAAATTATACTTGTTTACAAATAAATTGTGTAAAATGCATGACAAATTTTATTAATTAAATAGTTATCTTTTCTTTTTGTATATTATTAAGTAATCTTTATTATTTCATTGTATTTACCGTGAAAAGAAACAGTTTGACTGACAGATAAAGTTATTCTGTTGGTCAAATCAGTTAGAACATCTGGAAGTACCCCTTATTTTCATTCAAGCATGGCGACGGAATCGTAGGTAAAAAAAGATAGTAATATTATTATTATTAGCTAGTAATATTTTGGCAAATTAGTCAAAAGGTAATAAATGAAAAGCTTAAATTCTGGAAGTACATATAAAATATATTTCGAAAATTGTGTGACACAATGTATCAGTATTGCATGTGTAAAATACTCATAAACCTAAAAAAATATAGCACAATATTTCTTTATAACTTTAAGTCTGACAATTGTGTTAATATTTTTAAATGAAACAGGAATTTAATATAATTGATCCATTCAATATGAAATTATTTTCTCAAAATAATTATTCCATATAATATTTTCATGTTTATTTTTTATGCATTCAGAATGTCTATCTTCAGAATTAGTTGCTGTGAAATGTTCATTATTACAAAAGTTGATACAATTCATTAAAGTATTTATGGTCGTGTTCAGCGAGTTTCTCCAACATGTCGTCGACCTGCGTGTTCGGGAATCGTTCCACCCACGAGGTGACCATGCCCTCAGCGCTGGCTGGATAGCGACGCAGCTCCACTGTGTCGCCTGTTCATTCAAATACTCTATATTAAAGCTTGTTAGATATTTGTAAAGAATTATTTTTAGTATAAAAATAAATTAGTAGTTTTGAGAAAAAATAATAATAATTTATTAATACCAAGCCCTGTCATAGCATCACAAGAGTGTTTAGTACACGCGACAGGTTCTCCTCATCCTCCCTCGAGGAAATTAAATATTTTCTCTGCTCTGGTAAGGTGGTTTTTACTTTTTATTTAAAGTGTTATTCCACACTTAGGGCAGAAAATATTTTAATGTATTTTCCGTTCTAAGTGTGGAATTGTGGACACTTTAAAAAAATAGTAAAAATATTAAAAAAAATAGTATTCCCTCTTGCCAAACGATAATTCTTACGAATTGTCTTTGGGTAGCGGCAATCTGTAAAAATCTAGAGATGATAATTCAACATTAATAAGTTGTAACAAGCGTATAAGAATTTTGACGTAGCTTGATAAGAACGTATAGCTTAGTTGATCAGGACGCTTGGACGGTTTTCAAAACCTGCTACGTTCGAAATTTTATACGCTTTTTAAATTTTATGTATAAAATTAATTATACGCGACTAATTTAGTTAATAAGTTTTATTTTAAAATATATAAAAAATGACAAATTAAAAGTACCTTTAACAAGAGTGTTAGCCTGCACGAATATGTTACGCGGTTGTTTGTGCATCATCACAATGTCCCTCCACCGGGCCCAGGGCTCGTCGAGGCGGCTGTAGCGGTCGAACAGTTTTTCTGCGGCTGCTGCATCGCCCGTCGCTTTTAGTGTTTGCAATTTGATAAGGAAGTCGCCTGGAAGGGTTTTTTTAAATTATTTATAAAACAATGTATATGCACATTTAGGACAAAATCATAAACCATTTAGAATAAGTTATTAAGTAAAGATTATTTATTTCTACTGCTGATGTTTTAAACATATATTTTGGCATTAATTATATAGTTGTAAAATATTCCACCCAAAAAAAACAATAAATCGTCTCTTTTAGTAGAAAATAATATTAATTTCTTGAAAGAAAGGCATACACACACATAGTAAGTAAAAAGTAAAGTTACCAATGATCCTCTTCCCGTCGGTAGCGAGGCGGGTTTTGTCCAGGGTCAGTAGCAAGTTCTTCCCGGGCTCCACTTCTGTGACGGTAAGCAGCCCCGAACCTTCCAGCTCCAGTAGACGCATCAATACGAAACGCGCTCGAGCATGTGCCTGTGTAAATATATACATACATACATACATTTATATTTATAATAAATCTCTTGATGACGTTGATAGGTTTATCAACGTCTGTACATACAAGACGTGCATTTTTAACATGTTTGTCCGTTGTCTTTAAGTTTGTACGCCTTAATCTCAGAACCAGTTTTCAATATTATATCACGGCAATCGCTACTTAACATTTAGTGTTGATTAAAAAGATATATATTATTATTATTATTGTCTTAGAAGTCACAGTGTAATTAGAACAAGACAGTTGTAAATAAAATATTATAATTCAAGCAGGCAAAAATAAATTATTATAATGGTCAAACATAAAGTAACACAATGAAAGACTACAATCTTTCTTAAAATGAGGATCCTTGCCTTTTGTTTGCTTTTTATTATTATTGGCGTAGTTTATTTATACAAATTAAAGGTTTCCTACTTTAGTTCATGGTTTATTGGTTAAAAATAGCACTCAGTGAGGATTCTATGTACTTGCGTATCTATCTATCTAAAATATATATTTTTTAAATTATATATGCATAACATAAATTTATGTTTTTTTAATAATAAAAACGTGTAATATTTATAAAAAAAAGTTTTTAATATTGCATACCTGTAACCAAGTCTTATTAGCGGGTTGGTACATCTCTGTAGCTTTAGCAGCACCATTCCATAATAAACTGAGCCAATTCACGTAAATCACATTTTGAGCTTCTTCTCCTTCGTAACCGAAAATTCTAAAAAAATAAGATGATCACTAAATAAGAGAATATTACAAAAAAGACAATTTAAAAAGCACTTTTATCTGGTAAAGAAAGAAAAAAATATGTAAAACTACAAAGTGATGTAAGTGCAACATACTTCAGTATCTCAGGCTGCAGAGACAGATACAGTCCCACTGCTTCAGCCCGACACTCTTCGAAAGCTGAACCGAGGGTGGTGAACTTGCTATCGTATGTTTCACCCTCCGTGTACCAGGACTCTATTGCTTTGCCTAAAAATATGTATACATACGTTACGTTATGTGTAAAAAAGTAGCAAAATTAAATAAAAAAAAACATTAACATAAAAAAATAATGACGCCGCTCTTTTTCTAATAAATATATTTCTTTTTCCTGAGTGGGAATAGAATTGACAACGTTTACAGACACACATTTGTGCTCTCGCTCCACGATAGGCTTTAAAACTCACGGCATTTTTACAATTTATAAATGATATGCAAAACGGCAATACACTTTCCAATCGTCTAAATTGTACAATAAATAAAATAAATCAACTCCTTCAAATAATATCCTATGAAAAAGCACTCATATAAGAAAGCTGTGACTAATTGGCTAAACAACTTTCATATGCAAGAAATTGAAAGATTATTATAACGGTTGTGATAACAAATCACGTACGATGTTTATCTTTTATACATAGGGCCTTGTCCGTAATGTGCTCACAGTGCTCATAGTGTGCCAACGCTCGGTCCGTATTGTGTTTTTCACGCTCACTGTTAGCGTTGTGAATAGTGTGACGTCACTTGTGAGGTCATTGGCCAGTGCTTGCAGTGCTAACGGGTCGAAGTGTAAGCACCGTGTTAGCATTGATGTTGTTTTGATAATATCGCTCCGCACGTTAGGTTGTACGCGTCGTGAGCATTGTGAGCACATTTCGGACCAGGCATAATGTGCATGAAAAAAAAACAAGCAAATTCAAATAGCACACACACATACACACGAGCGCACACACGTTTTTTTTAATTTATAAAATTAAAAAAAAATATATCTTACCAGTCAAAGGATTTTTAACTTTCTCCTTGTCAAAGTTGAACGAGCCGTCCGCGTTCTGCCGCAACAGCTTCCCGCTGCCGTGGCCCAGCAACTCGTGCAGACCCACTTGGACCTACATATATACACAAAATTCACATTTCATTTTATATGAACAAAATGTTATAATGCTCCTTAGTTAATGAAAAAATGAAATATGTTTTATAATCTAACATTTAGGACGGAAAATACTAATATTAAATTTAAAAAGTGTATAAAAATGTTGAAAGCAGCAGGATTTCTGTCCTAAGTGTAGAATAACACTTTACAAAAAATGTTAAAATATTAGATAAACAGCATTCTCTCTTGCCAGACGTAGTTTGTAAAAATCTCCCTTAGAGATGCTAACAACAAAAATAAGTTGCAACAAGCGTATAAGAATATCGACGTAGCTTGATGACGAATGGCTTAGTTGGTCATAGCGCTTGGACAGTTTCAAAGAGGCGCGGGTTCAAACCGCTTTTTAAATTTAATGTTAGTGTGCTTTATAATTATTAAATATAATCTGTTTTTAATTATTATTCGGTTTTGAAATTATCATAAGCCTGTCGTGGCGCAGTGGTACAGTGTTTAATGAGTAAACGATAGGTGTGGTGTCATTTCTTGATTATGGCAACATGACAACGAACAGATCATGCCAAAACTAGCTTCCCTGTCTACCCTAGTATATATAAGATGCAAAAAAAAATTTGAAAAATATATTTTTTAATTTATTAAGAAATATTGTATTAATATTATCAAACCGTTTTTACTTATTTACATGCATAGCCGAAATAGGATTGTCGAAAAGTATGCAACTGTAAATAATACCGACAAGGCGCCGTCCATAAATTACGTCCCAAGAAGGGTGGAGATGATTTAAATACAAATATTTATTTAACATTTAGTAGCACATAATTATCAAATATGGGACGATTCATAAGAAAAAGAGTTTTTACAAATAATCAACTACGAAAACTACCGACGACGGTCAAATAAAACATGAAAAACGTGACGTAATTTATTAATACGAGCTGTAAAGTATAAGAAACTTAAAATAGTACCTCAAAAGCAGGAACCCTGTACTTCTCGAGCAGTTCCTTGTCCTGAGCTGACAGGAAGGGTATCACGGACTCCTTGTATGCAGCCGGAATCACATTACCAAGAGACACGTTCTTAAAACCTTCATTTTGTCTTATTTCATCGTCTGTAATCACAATTGTAATGAGTACAAATCTTGAAATCTAAATTAATATTATAAAGTTGGAGAGTTTTTATATTTAGTTGAAAACACTTATCTCAGGAACTACTGGTATGATTTAAAATATTCTTGGTGTCTTATTATTATACATATTTTATTCTGAAGATAAATTTCTTATGTTTCCCAATATGTTTTAAAAGGTTATAACGTTTTATAAAAAGGGTATCCACGTTATACCCTTTTAATAAATAATATATATTTGAATAAAAACATTTTGAGTTTAATTTGTTATAGTCGTTTTATGTTTGGTTGTTACAATTTTATTCGGGACTATATCTATAATCAGAAAACATAAAATTTTGAGTACATCAGCTTTCGACCCCGTATATCTAGGACGGTTTTCAAGATTTTTTTCTAATATTTCTTGATAAAGTATAGGAAAGGTTTCCAAGCTATGGAATAACATAACAAAAGCTAATAATAAAACATGAAACTTACAATTGGGTATATTAATCCCAGCTGGTATAACACTGCCAGAGAAAGTAAGAACATCCAACGACGTGAAGTCTGGACGGAGAAAAGTGTCCTTCTCCAGGTCCTTGCCCCACGGCAGTAATTTTATAAATCCTTCAGCGCCCTCCACTAATTTTCCGAATTTCTTCGACATTTCCTTATTGACCATTGAAACGAAACCTTCGAACTCGCCTCTCTGCCCACTTGGATCACGGTACGTTTCGATGAAGCCTTGATAACTAAAAATATAAGATACTAAATAAAATAAATGGGAAAGTTTGTGAGTATGAACGTATGGATGTTTGTTACTCTTTCACGCAAATACTACTAAACCTGAAGGCCCAGAATAACACATAGGCTACTTTTTATACCGGAGTTCCCCCGCGTGATTGAGCCCTAAAAATTTATCGCTTCTGAAAATTGAAGCGCGATCGAGCGACGAAGTCGCGGGCGGCCTCTAGTAAATAATAAATCACAGCTACCACAAAAAACAAAAGTTGTGTTTGAGTATACGTATCTATAATAATAATCCGCAATGTATTTTGAATTTCACACTGCAAAAATTTTAAGTCACTATTAAAACAATGTAAAGTAGGAAAGCTTCCTTCACTGTCCAAGAATAATTGAACGATAAAAATGTATTTAATTAAAAATAATTTGAGTTTGATTTAGAACTATATTAAACAATGAAATTGTGACCTATTGAAAAGAGCAACTGTTGAGTTTCTTGCCGGCTCTTCTCAGCAGAACCGCATTCCAAGCCGGTCGTAATTTTATGTTCGTATGACGATTCAAAAGTGCTTGTAAAAGTCTATTAGAATAAATAATATTTTGAATTTGAATGTATAAAGAATTCAACAACTCACGTTTCAATAATAGGCCCCTTATCCTTTATCCAGTATCTACTTCCCTCCTTGTGCTCATTCAAGTCGCCTTCTTTAAAACTGTTTATGTAATGTTTAAGCATATTCCTCTCATTATCATTTGCCGCGTAATCCATTGCTTTACTCATACTTTCATTAACGATATTTAATAATGGCGAATAATCTCCACGAGTTACTTGGAAATATGCGTTTTTGTATTTCTCTTTATCCATTGTTAGTGGTGGTTTGGAACTTTTTTCAACGCTGGCCAAGTGAATGGTGTAAAGTGGTACTAAAAGTAAGAAACAGGATGATTGTTAACTAGGGTTTGTTTGCTAGCTAATTAGCTTCTCGCCCTATCTCATCCATAGATATATATTTGAGAGAGATTTTACTCAGTGATTTTGTATTGTGTAGCGAGACTGAACACCATGATCGGTCTTACCTGAGAGCAGGGAATTACATACTTCCGAAAAGGAGGGGTCACATTACCATTGATTTTAAAGGCAGACCATGTCCACTAATACATAAATCAGCTATTATTATTATTATTATTATTATATATATATATATATATATATATATATATATATATATATATATATATATATATATATATATATATATATATATATATATATATATATATATATATATATATAATTTGCCATCATGACGCACTTCGAATATGTAACATTTTAAGCTTACTTGAGGAATGCTTAGATATCATTAATTTGTCTATTAAATGACAATAAAGTAAAGAACAATATATATATAATATATTTTTATTATTTTTAAATAATTATTTCTTTATACAGAATTGATTGATGAAACTGTACTTACATCCATCATCTGCAAATGTTTTGAATGTTCTGCATATATACGCCTCTATGCGTTTGGTCTTCATCCAATCGTTTACCAAATTAGAATCTGCTTCAGTGCAATTGCTCGAAAAATATGTAGTCACACCCTATAGATACAAAACCATTGTTCAAGAAAATATTTACGTTACAAAGGAACGCATGGTACAACAATAGTGATATTGCTGTCCCCTATTCATTATCCTAAATTTCGTAGCATCACATTTAAAATGGATAAACATAATTACAGAACTAAACTTTAAAAAATTCTTAGTTAATCAGACGAAGTAAAGAAGACCATTTTAGACCAAACATGTAATAATATTATAAAATTAGTGTGACATAATTAATGTACTGTGTATAGTTTAAATTTTTTTTATGATCCATCATTTCTAAAATAATGAGCTTAAAGCAATATGCAATAAAAATGGAAGTTAGAACTAGATTGGAATAATAGTTATAATTTATAGTTTTCTTATCACATTTGTCAATTCTATTAAAAATGAAAATTTAATTTCTTATCACATTTGTCAATTCTATTAAAAATGAAAGGTTTCTAAATTATGGAAATTCTCCAGAAAAAAATAAGTAGATTGTAGTGATAATGGAGATTGTTTTGAGAACATTATTCAGTAGTAGAGTTATATTAGTTATAAATTACGATTATTTTAAAATATATAATTAAAAATAAATATATAAATAATAACTCACCTTGTCTGCTAAGCCAAGACTAGTTAACCTAGGCGCAGTACTATACATAGCACTCTTTGTATTCTCCCATAGTTTTTGAATATGGGTACCATCACTTTCATACGCCTTTGACGCCTTAACGATTAATTCAAATGAGTCTTTTGAGAGGTTGGGAATGAATTTAGTATCCCCGAATCCCTTATAATTACCACTGTTAGCGAAAAATCCTCCAGCATATACTAAAAATGCCTGCAACATATTGTAGGCTTGATTAAAATATCAAATCAAATCTAAAAAAAGTACAGTAGTCTCCAGGCCAGTCGTGGTGCAGAGTTTGATTCTCATTCGAGAAAATGGATGAGGAACATCTATATTTATCCTCGCTTTGGTTATGAGACAAAGTGCGGCGCTGAGTTCCGCCAGTCAACACAATTACTTCAGAATCCGGAGAAAAGTCGGAAACAGAAGTGTTATAATCACATATTTAGAAAAAAGCTAAATGTAAAATAGAAAGTTTTACTAGGATCCCAGGTTCCCCTATGCATACACTGGAGAAGGTGACGGTTGCCATTTTTCGCCGAACCCTTGAGGCGTGGCACATTAAATGGAATATAAAAATATTCCATTTCCTCGAGTGGAAATCGAAGTTACAACCATTTGCGTTCACTGTCGCTTGTTAAAAATAATATCAGATTTTTTTAATATAGAATAGTTTAGAATGCTCGAAATTAGATTTTCCTACAACATTTGACAATTACTGATATATATAAGTACTGAAAGTCTGAAAGGGGTATTGGTCCTCAATGATGTTAAATTTAATTATACATGCGTACTTTTGTTACAAAAAAATATAGTAGAAGTGCAATTTCCTATGATATCTCATAGCAAGTAGTACAAGAAACCACAATCACAATTATCTAATGGGATGTGGTTATGGTATCTATAAACAATAGCGATAGTTGAAAGGCTATTTTATATAGCTCTAAACGCCATTTTGTGAACTTCCATACTCGTATATCTTTTTAATTTCGTTTTCAAATATTTTCAAATATTTTCTGAACGTTAACATTCATAATAATAGATAAATAATAATACGACAATCAGGCTATACACGAAACAAAGCTAAATGTATTTTTATCAATAGATATATAAAATAAGGTACTTAAACCACTATCTATATATGACGTAATGGTAAAAAAAAAAAATTAAGTTACAGTGATCTATAGGAAGTAAAGTATTTCTTCTTATGATGTACTTCTTTTTGATTATGTTTTATGCAGGATCATTAAAAACACCAAATAACCATGTTACAGTTAATAAGAAATAAATGTTTGGCTATAAACATCCATTCGTTTTTCATTTTATGTTTCCTGCCTACCACCACATCAACTGAGCTATTCTTCCAGCAATGCCGGTAGCTTTTGTTCTTCTAAGGTTTTCTTCTTTAATACCCTATCATGTATACATAACATTGTTCTTTCTATTGCCCGTATTACTCATTTATCCACATTTTGCTCCCGCATGCCATGACTGCCACTGACTATGGCCAGTGAGTATTTGTACACTAGCAAATAACTTTCGTCATGAGAAACTAAGCTATTTTAGATCCGAAGATCTGTCGTAGCTTACCGATCGCAGCCGATACAAATCTAGACTGTTTACTCATGTAATTTGACCATTAGTCAACTACTTCGAGAGTATTCTTCCTGAAAGTAACTGGAGCAGGTACAACATGGGAATTTAACATTAATTTATATATGCCGTTTTAACAAATTTATTTAGCGTGAAAAAAAATTGTCAGTTTACATATTGAAATAGAAGATCTGGAAGATCTGATGGATAACGATTCTAGCCTAGTTTATAAAAAAATGTGAAATGCTGAAAAATGGGAAATATTAGACATTTTCCATTAATATGTAAAGATTAATAATTTATAATATTTGACGCAGAACTACAATAGTTCAGCCAAATTGTAAGAAACAAGTGGCTCCGCCCGCTATAACATTTAATTATTTATTTTATACACTGAACTCATTGCCGTTTTTACACTTGAAAGTAGATAGCATACTTATTTTGAAAATATTAAAAAATAATGTATATTGATGCTTGACTTTATCTATACTATACCTATCAAAAAATATAAGTGTGTTCTTCTATAGACTTGATTGCAATATGGCGAGGACGTTTTTTCTTTACACTCATCGACTGTGGATGCGACAGGTTGTGGGTTCGTTCCTCGGAAATGAAACATTTAATATTTTCATTTCTTCGCTTTGGTAACAAGGCAAATCAACTCACATTACCGTAAATTTGACAGAAAGTGAGTAAAGTAAGTGTAATACACACAAAAAGTTATCGGCATCAACAATATTAGCAGAAGCATCTCATGTTTTTTTCCATAGAGCGGTATAGGCAGAGAGAACCAAATGTCGGTGTTATTCCTTAAGCAGGAAGTGGAAAATGGATACTTTCTCCACTTTTCGCTTAAGTACTTGTATGATGGATTTCTAAGCTATATTTTGTTCCTATTAGGAAAATAGTTATTCTACAGAAATATGATCAAACCATTAAGTTTCATATAGCTTTACATAGGCCAACAGTGAGATACTGTATTCTCACTGTTGGCCCAGTAGGATAATGACTATCAATGACCTCAAATGAAAATTATTAAAGTAATGTATGCTTTATGTTAAAACTGGTAAATAAAATAATAATCACAATGCCTATATTAAAATACATATGTTTAACACTAAACACACATTCTATAGGTGTAAATGTTAGAATTTAAATTTAAAAATATATTTAGCAATTTTTTTTTTCTCTGAAACCTTCACATAGCATGGTAGGCAAAAGAAACCTGGTAACTTACTGTTAAGTCACTTCTATACCATTGATACACTTCCATTCCCATAATTCTGCCTTATTTATATACATAATCGCTGAATAATAATTAGTATAACAACATACATACACATGATACTTAAACAACACTCATCTATTCAAAAAATATATATATCACTAAGAGCTGGTAAAAACACGCAATTGGTGAGGTGGCATAGTAGTATTATAAGCCGTTGTCGAGTTTATCAATGTTTATATACTGTTGGTGTTGTACTATACTATCTAAAACAAATATTTTGAATAAATGTATATATCTTATGGTATTACCTGAAAATCATCATCCGACACTCCAGCAGCATTTGCAGACTTTTTAAGCTCATCCAATGTTTCAGCTACAAATATTCTATGCAATAAGGAAAATATTTTAGGTGATTCAGGACTAGTTTGTACAAGAACAATAAGTCCACCATTCCATGCAGCCTAAAAAAATAATATGAAAAATAAATTGTGTGCATATTGTGTGGTTGGTTGCTTTAGTGATGAAAAGAATGAAGCAATAACTTTAACACTCCCTTTTTATACAAAAGGGTCTAACTTTATGCAAGTCATTCTATGACAATATTATAAATATATTTAAAAAAAAATATAATTATATTGTCTAAATTTGTACAATTTAATATTTTTGATTAATCCTTGATGTATTAAATAAAAAGACAACAATATTTCATATTTTTGTATTACGATAATAGTTTACCTGACTTAAATAATGAGCATAGAGCTTTTCTTGATTAGTTAAATTCTCGAATGCCTGTGAACTATCTAACTCAACAAATCTTTGATTATTAGGTAGTAGAAAGATTGATTTATCCTCCATGGCTGAAAAAATAATACCCAGATCAATTTAATAAATATTTTTTGCTTCATTTTCTTTGATATAAAACAAATTACAACCCATAAAATGTTTATATTAAAACTGTTTGGTTATTTTCTTAATATGGTTTTAAGAAAAATATAATAAAAAAACGGGATATAACTTTCTTCATTATTTGTAGGGACTTTTCAAATTTAGTTTAAACTAAATATTATACAAACTTTTATATATCTATGTATCTCGATTCAATAAAACTAAATGCTAATTGAAAATTTTAAATAGTAATAGATACACAGTACTGACCATTAACTATTTTAGCCGGCTTAACACTATTAACTTTAGATGCACTTGACGAAAATCTAAAGTATTTACTAATAAGTGAATCAGCATTTTTAATATGCCGGCATTTCGACAGGTTAATAGTTAAGGTTCGAAACATTGATTACAGCAGCTTTAAAACCTTACAATATTATATATTTATATAAACTCTTTAAACTTTTAAAATGCCGTACTTACTAAATAATTGATAATACTTTAGGTTTGAGAAATAAGTACTCCAGCAATATTTTAAAATGACACCCACGACTTCAGCATAGCACTTCAAAGAAATAACTAATGTCACTTTTTATTCTATGCTTTTATTGACACGTACGATATAGATAAGTATTAACGGTACGATATGCAATTCAAATTACTCCACGCGATACCATACGGTTATTACCAGTAAAGTATAATATTTATCTACACTTATGTATACATAAATATTATACTGTACCACAGTAATTGTAATAAATAATTTTATTCCTTTTATATTTAAAGTGCAATATTTTTTTATGTTTTTATTAACTGAAAAACATAGGTATATAAAATGTATAAACATAATAAGATCTCGAACATCATCACATTCATTCATTACTATTATCGAGATCTCTATAAAAAGTTTTAAATAAACCTATTTTACCCGGATTCATCGCAAATACATTTGGGGAAGCCTGACGTTTCAGACACTTTCCAGTAGTCCGTTGGACACCGATAGATTCAACCCGTTAAATGAAAATCTTAAATATGCCTTTTATAAAATGATATGAAAATACTTAGATATTAAAATAAACAAATATGGAGTTAAATATAGCATAAAATTATATACCTTCCAGTACCACCTCTTACCAGTACCATACCTTATCAGAATGGCGCACATTTCGTATATATCAGCTGTAATTGACAATTATATCAGATTCTGTGCTAAAATATTTTTTGCGTCTGTGGAATGAAGTAAACACTCAACATGGATGATTTCTCATTAATATCGTTCGGTTTTTAGATTAAAATATATAAAATGCTTTAGTAATGTAGACGAGAGTATAATTATAGTCTTAAAAATGTCTTCAGAAAGGTAATTACATTGGTATACCTTGCAGCCTATCGTTAATAGTTTTGTTTCGTATCCGAAATTCGGTTGAAAGTTGCAAAATCAATAAAGTACGCGGAAATCACTCATGTCACGCCCAGAATTAGTTTGTTACTGTGTAGAGGTGAATGTGATAAATTAAATCATAGTGATGTTTTATTCTAGAGTCGAATGGGTGGAGATCATAGAACCGAAGACAAAGGAGCATATGTATGCTAACCTAACAACTGGTGAATGTGTATGGGATCCTCCCGAGGTATTCTTTAAACATTTTGCTTCTTTGGAGTTAACAGAATTTTATATCTGAAGTTTAACTTCTATTTCCTCCCTTCCTGTTTTTTACCTTCAAAGGGAATGTCTGTCATTTATTATTCTAATATATTTATTTGTGTAATCTTACTAATAATGGTTTAATTTAACTTAGTATAATTATTTGTAAAGTATATAGCTTATATTATGACTCTTATCACCATTTCTATATATAAAACATAGGAAGATGATGTAAGAAATTATGGATACTATATATATCATATTTTGAACTTGATATCAAATTATACCTAACATATAGCTGAAATGGTTTTTAAATATCACTAACTAATTTCAATATCCTATCTGTATTAGGAAAATAAAAATTGCTAACTCCCCTGAGTGGAGTATCTTGCAACTATAATATATTAACAAATAAATGCTGTCCTAGTGAGAAAGGTTGGCATCAATTATGTCTTTTAATTTTTGAAATGATGTAGAATTGAGTATATGTAATCCCCATGGTTCTAAATAATTTTACTTACATATTTTCCTGAAATATATTACATTTTGATTTAATTTATTGCTTAAATTACATAAATATATTAATTAATATAATAGGTCATTTATTTTTTACAGGGTGTAAAAGTGAAAAGAACTGACTCTTCCCAGTGGTGGGAATTGTTTGACATAAATACTCATAGATTTTACTATTATAATGCATCCACACAGGTACAATTTATAACATGAAATGCAATTCAAAATCATATAATTCTGTTTAAAATACATAAATAATATTCCTTTTTTTTCAGACCACTGTGTGGCATCGACCTACTGATTGTGATATTATTCCCTTAGCAAAATTACAGACATTAAAGCAAAATACAGATCCACAAAAAAGGCGAGAGACTTCTACTCAAACTAATCAAGCTGCACCACAAGTAAGCTTAGATTGCTCAGAAGTAAGAATTCATGATTATATGATGCATACAAATTCATGGTTCATACTCTGACTGTTCACCAGTTTTGTTTATTTCATATTTTGATACAAAATATTTTATATAGTTCTGTATTCCACAAAGCAGGGTCAGCACAGACATAATGTACAATTAGGCTATCATTATCTATTTTATTTATAAAACACTATTTTATTTAATAATCTCAATTACTTTCTTGTTCTAATTAAATTATCACTTTTAAGATAATCTCTATATGTTAAAAACTAAAATTTCAGCCAAACAAATAAAAAATTGTAGTAATTTTGCCAAACTAAATATTTTACTAAGCTTCACGCTGTATCCTGTACTTGGCATGGTAGGCAGAGGGAACTTGGGAACCTAGTGTTAAGACACTCCATTCCACTTCCGTTGCCCACTTTCCGCCGCATTTGAGGCAAAGCATGTTGAGTGGCGGAACTCAATGCTGCGTTTTGCCTTATACCAGAGCGAAGAAATGAAAACATTAAATATGTAAATTGAAAATATTAAATATTTTTAACTACATAAATATCTAAATAATATTTTATATTATTTAGATATTTATTTATTTATTATTTAGATATAACTGAATATTTTAACCTGACATAACTTTTTTATTTATTATCTGATTTGAAAACTGCTAAAATATAATAGTTGAAACTTTTTTAAATCTGTTTAGCCATTTCTGAGATTAGCATGTACAAACACAAATACAAGAAGATAAACAGACAAAAATTAAAAAAAAAACACTATTTTGGGTTCTGTTACATTAATAAGTGTCCTTTAAAAGATTTTTTTAAGATTTCTTCCATGCATGGACAGTGATCAGATTCATTATAAGTATATATCATATTACATAAATACTTATGAAACACACATAGGTTTACATGCTAAAACATAAATTTCTTTTTTTTCCTGTTTTGCTTCTATATGATATCTATAAAAAATTAAGGTGGCTTCATAGCTTTGACTATGCAATATTGTCTATCAGTCATTCAATACTTAATGGAAGAGTTTTGTACATTATATATTAAAAACCATAGAAATAAAACTCTTACTTTGGTTTACAGTTCATATTTTGTGATTTTATTGCACATTTTTTATATGTTTGTATTATAAATTATTGCATAATTTACTTGGTTTTATTAAACAAAGAATTGTACTTATTTAATAAAAATATGATTATTTTATTTATTTAAATATTTTTGCTGCAATAAAATACAAATTGTTAGTAATAACAATTTGAAATCTATTAAAAACAATGACTATATTATTGAAACGCGGTTTCTTTGACACGGATCGTATCCCCTGCGGTACAGGGAGTTCATTGTGCCTATCGAGGACGGAAGTTAGCTCGACCTCTAGCATTGTCTCGGTTTTTATCAAAGTGACTGTGGAAAAAGGTCACGTAGTAAAAGTCACGTATCGAGGGGTTGTACAAGGTATCTGACATTTTTAACCCCTTTTGTAGTGGCATAAAGTGACAAACTTGAACTTCCGTTTCCGCTTAAAAATGCATATTGTCATAATTTTAATTTGAGTTGACGATAGCGATACATGCGGAATGATTAAAGGAAACTTTAAAAGTTTAATTTAAATTTGACTTTTATTTTTAAAGCGAATAATATCTAAATAATAAATTGACGTAATCGTATCTATATAAGGTTGATTTTACACACGATAATTATGAATTCGTTGCCCATTTATACAAATACACTCTGGTACAAATAGCGATGTAGGGTTCAGGTATTTAAAATGCAATACTTTTTGAATAACCGGAATATGGAGAAAGATTTATTTAATATCGTTTAAGATGATGTATGTATATTACGCGTAAACATATTTTTTTGATATATTCACGCGTTTAACATTTTAATATGAATATTTTTAATTTGATATCATATCACGCACTTTAGACAATTCATAGTTTATATAAAGTAATTATATCGTTATACAGATACCAGCTACGCTAGATCCAATAAGTAGTAATGGAAACAGTACGGCGGCGAGTGTTAGCAAACTTTCACCGAGCAATGCCAAGAGTATCACGATCACGCAAACCAGTCCCGTGCGGACGAGGAGAACGCATTATCATCACAGGTAATATATGTACAGCTGTCAGAATTGATCAAATTATTTATTTATTAATGCATAACGTTTGTGTGCTTGTGTTTGATTTTTATTAACATTGATTTACTTTTATAGATCCATAATTTAGATTTTTTTTTTGCATTTAGTTTTAAATGAATTTTAAAATTTGTTTGGTTTAAATCTAATAACATATAATTTTTTTAATACATATCACAGATCATACGTGTATCTAGAAAAAGGATGGCCTCCCATCCTAGAGTTCTAGACGTTAACTTTATAGAAATATGTTCGTGTAAAATGTTTTTTGTTATTCTTCAAAGCATTTTTTTTTTGTGTATAATATTTTGGAGATTTGCACAAGATACGAAGGGTGTGTGTTTCGATCAACGCTCGATAAAATGAAATGTTTAATATGAAAATATTAAAATAAATTCGTTCTGGTAACAAGACAACACGCGGCGTTGAGTTTCGCCACTCAACACACAATGCAATATAATACTCATATTAAAACGAATAATATACATACTATGTTTTAAGTTGTACAAAATACAAATCAATTGTACAATATTAATTTATTATATTTTTTTTTACATAAAATAGATATGTAGTAATTACAAGACGCGCTAAATTATATTATTCATCGTTTCAACACAATAAGGTTGAAAAAGAACATTGCAACTGATTCTATTATAACATAATCTATTAGGTTTTTTATATTCCTAACTTCTATTGATTGTAGTGAAAGTTGTTACATTTGTTAATAACTTAGTTACGAGTATCTACAATATTAAAATGCAATAAATGAAATGTTCTGCTTGTGACGATCGTCACTTTATTTTTTATTTGTTAGGAAAGTATTATTTTCTTTTCAAAACATAGCAACATCGTCTTTGGTGCCTCTTTAGTATTAAAAATATATTGATTCTTACTAGAACTTTCAATTTTTTATGTAGAAATTGTTTTAATTTTTCCAATTATTCCTAAAATATAATAGTTGAAACTTTTAGAAATTGTTTTAATTTTTCCAATTATTCCTACATTTAAATTAATTAACTCTTTAACTTAATTTGTGGGGAACGGAAGTGGAACGGAGTGTCTTAACACTAGGTTCCCGGGTTCCCTCTGCCTACCCTGTCTCGTGAGGGATACAGCGTGAAGTTGAGAGAGAAACTTAATTTGAAAGTAGTTTTTTTTATTATTGTATTATTATTGGGTATTTATCTTGAATGAAAACAAAAATATATTAAATTGATCAATCTTTATTGGTAATGCTTAGAACGCAATAATTGTGTCTGCTTGTGTTTTTTTATCAGTGAAACCAATCTAACAAAATAAAGTTTTTGGATGTTATAAAAAGTTTCTCATATTGATAACTTAAGCTAGATGTTGATATTTTTTTATTTTCTCAAATATGTAATTTGTGTATTTTTTAAAGGAACAGTGGCGAAAACAGGCGTGGGCGGCTAAGCGAGGATGGCACTGCGCCGTGCCGCCATACAGACTCAGGCCGGTCTTCGGATAGCAGCATTAGTAGTGCACAACGACGTAAACAGGCAAGCTTTTTATATTTAGGACTTTGAAATTAATTTTAGATTAATATAAAAATGAGGCTATCCTCATTCTGGTATACATCTGGAGAATGTTTCGGAATAGAAAAAGTAAAACGAGTGTTTATAAATGCTAATTATTTTAAAATACAACAATGTATACATAGTAAGACTTTTATTTTACTATAATAATTTAACAAGAAGAAAAAAAATAATTTAATTTCATCTCTAGTTATTTAAATTTATTTAAAAAAAATAATATTTTTAATTTAGCTTGTGTACATAACAGGAGTTAAGCAGCGC
Organism: Eueides isabella; assembly: GCA_019049475.1. Lineage (NCBI taxonomy): Eukaryota > Metazoa > Arthropoda > Insecta > Lepidoptera > Nymphalidae > Eueides > Eueides isabella. The sequence continues at coordinate 11,520,662 of CM032393.1, read as the reverse complement.
ATCATGTGCAACAGCGTGCACGCCGCAGTTGAGGAAGCGCAGCAGTGCGCAGCCGGCGCCTCCTCTCGAGCCCGATAAATGGTCGCCGCATTCGGGTAATTTACTTTTTAATTGTACATGTAATATAGTTACATGATTCTGAGGGGATTTAGTGTGTTACTCTAGCGAAAAGAATTCAATAATTTATTCCCTCGAGTAGGAATAGAATTCACGGTCGTTGTGATAACAGTCAGATTGTACTGCTGTGCTATAACGGCCTCAAATCCTTTAAATATATTTTATAAATAAATTTGGTAATGTGAGGCTATTTAAATTTTAGCTAGCTAGCGCTTAATATTCACGTCACGAAACAATGACAAAACATGAATTATGTTAAATATTATAAATATTAAAATAATATTATTTATCCGTGAGGCAGTTAGTCTTTCGGTAACATTTGTATAAAAAAATTATAAGCAACCAGTAATTAATAGAGTTCTTAAAAATATGATACTACACAAAACGTTTGTTCAATTTTAAAACCAGCTTCACTTGTTAAATCCATCAAATAGACTATTCTGGCATGTATTGATGTGTTATAGAAACAATTCCTAGAAGATGTGTATTGATCATTTGGATTAGTTATTTTCCTATACTCTGCAAGTTAATATATAATACTGGTAAAAGTTTTCATTTAAAAAAACCTGAAAAAAAACATTACTCTTTATAATAAATTGCAACCTACAACAAAATATTATATGATAGAAATGATCTATGAAAATAAATGAAAATAGATATTTAGAGCCTTAATTGGATGGAAAAGAGACATTTTTCGAAAATGGGTATAACATTATGAGTGTTTTGAGTGTACGAAAAATGGTTTTGGAAACTCTTCTTTTAAATTTATTTCGACATTACACAGTAAAAATGTATGCTTCAGTGTTCTATATTTATTGCCAAATCCAGTCGTCTTTAAATTCTTTGTAGTTTTTGTAGTGAAATGAAGAATAAAAAAAGTATGTTATTTATAATATTTCTAAAAATTTGGTTTCTTTTTGTCTAATAAATATAAAAACGATTTGGTTCTTTAACAATTTAATTTAAAAGGTAAATATACGTTACAAATGCGTAGCTTACATTTATACAAATAAGTTTTTTGCATTTTTTTGTCGTTCGGTTGCAGGCACCTGTAGAGGTACACTGATTTTTGTATATGAATCCCATTCAATCTATCTAGATTTTTGCATATGAATCCCATTCAATTGAATTTATTTTTTTCCAGCTTCACGCTGAATCCCGCACATGGCGGGGTAGGCAGAGGGAACTTGGGAACCTAGTGTTAAGACACTCCATTCCACTTCCGTTCCTATTATTATATATATCATAATATTTTAATTTTCTCATGCACAATGGCAAGTAAATATGTAAACTATTGTTATTTTACTATGTTCGCTCAACTCGCAACATATGTGTTATGTATTAATTATATTATATATATTTCTAGGCTTGAATCGCAGCGGTAGTTTCATATCACCGAGGAAGGATGCATCTGACGATTCTATGCACGAGAAATATTTCAAATCCGTTGAGAGTACGCCATTAACGAGACGTAAGGTAACATTGACACACATTATAAATTAGCGTGCATAAAAGGGGACTAGATTGTCACTCATCTGCCCATCACTCTATGATAGATGTTTATATTATGTTGTGCTAAAATATTATACGTTCATTTTATATTATTATTTAAAAAAAAAAGTTTTTTTTTTAATAACACGATATAATTAAGTATTCTTTGGCAGTTTTTTTTTAGTCTTTTTAAGTAAATGTATTGATTGTTTAATTAATATTTAGTTAAAACAGCAGTCAGCCGGTGGATCGTCTTGTGATTCAGCGTCACCTCAAAGCCCCAGCAGTCCATTGCAGAAGCCACAGCCTACGCCATTTTTGCAGGTGTGTGTTTTTTATTGGTTTAATTTTTTCAATTTTATGCTGTGTCTCGCTTACAGAATGGAGGTAGAGTAGCCTAGTGCTAAAATAATTCACTTACTTTGTCACTTTTCTTATAATTTTTGTGGGCAAACTTTTGCTTAGTAGAGCAATGAAATGAAAATAATTACTCCCTTCAGTTTAAATGGAATCCATAAATGTCATCTTTATTAGATACTGCGCTATGACGGACTATTTTTTTTATTATTATTATAAAATTATATATATATCGGTCATGGCGTAGTGGGACGATGTCTGACTGTAAACCCATAGCGTTGTGTGTGCAATCTCCATTCGGGAGAATTAATTTATTTCTACTTCACGTTGATTTTGCAAAATGCGCGTTCATGTTCATCTATAAACAAGTTATCCTTGAAATTCGGGTGAAAAACGGAGAACGGAGTGACTTGAGACTAGATTCTTTCTGACTACCTTTCTACTTGCGTGATATCGTAGGAACCTTTAAAGAAAATTATGATTTTTTGTTGTATTTGTTCCGATTGTGCACATTATAATATATAGAATTGCAATTTGCTGTAAGTAATAATTTGAAACATAAAATTATCAGAGCTAAGTGAGATCGTTTATATTAGCTACAAGTAATTATGATACTATACTATGAATACAAGTGGTAAGCTTGATTGAACATGAAAGTTGGGATTAAATTCCCATTCAAGGAAATGGTCATATTTGTGGGCTTAGACTTCTTTCTGGAAAACACACGTAATGGATATAAATATTTCTTAATTATTTCATATCGCAATATTTTAAATTACCAAGGTCATTAAATAGAATCTTAATATTATGCTGAGTCTCCTGGATATATATTATTACTTTTTAAAAAATGCATTCGCCGAATTAATATTTCTTTTCTTATCATCAACAATCCTTATGCCGTCAAAAAAGTAGTAAAGTTATTCCAATCCTTATAGTTATTCCAGCCCTTATAAAGCTAAAGAGTTTGCTTTGGTTGAATGCACTTATTTCAAGAACTATTAGTTCAAAATAAAAAAAAAAGCATTTATCGAAGAAGACTAGAAGCTTACTTCTCTTTAATAGTTTTAACATAACCTACCGTACCGGTGGTTATAGTTTTATTTCGCTCTTTACATTTCAAATATTTGTTACAAATATAAGAAAAATATGATAATGTACTGTGAATATAAAACAAATATATATTTTTTTATTATTTATAGGCAAGTGCAGTGCGGCCTTCCTTAGTATCATCAATATCTTTGGCAGCGGAAGGTGCTCGTGCTTTACACTCCTTGGAGCGTCCCCACCATTTGTCACGGCACGCCAGAGAACGTTTCTCTGATAGGTATGTACTATTATTTAATTTTGTCACTATTTATAAACACTTTTAGCGGTACGTTTATATATAGTAAGGTAAGGCTTACCTCAATATGCCTACTATAAGATATTTTTATTTTTTTCTTCTATGTACAGACAGTGATGAGTTACAGATTTATTATAAGTATAGATTAATTCAAAACAAGCACTAACACTATTTACTGCTTTATGTCATAAGACATGAATATTAAGAGCACTTTCGGATTATATAATGTAGATGGTAGAAATCTATATATAGTAATGGTACAAATTTGATTGGAAACAATATACAATAGAAAAAAATATATATAAGATAACTTGGTCCAAAGATGTTAGAATATTCTATTAATATTGACAAATGTCTTAAACATTTAAGCAAGATTTATGTATATTTTTCTTCTGTTCCTTTATGTTGTTTAAGTCAACAACTTAGTATGCATTTTTTAATAATATTATTATATTTCCATATTTGTATGAAAAATAATTACCCACAAATTTAAACATTATCTTAATATAGGCACTTAGATAAGGAACGTCTAGCGGAATTAGAAAGAATGGAGCGATATCCAGAGAAGCAAGCAGTGTACAGTGTAGACAAGCCGTTCAGACAGACCAGCCTCGATCTCCGCCACAACGCCTCCAGCTGGCATCCACCGAGGGAGTTCACGAGGTATGCTCTTACGTACATACATACAAATATTTATATAAATGCCGGTACAGTGCATAACTATAAACGCAACTGCTGCGTATTTGATTCCTACTTGAAGGAATTTGCTATTTTCATTACATTACAAAATTGGCGATAAGTTGCTCTATTCATACATATATCATCAATCGCCTATAAAATTGGGTGGTGCGTGCGAAAAATGTCTTAGTGTAGGTTCGCTTTGCTTGCCCGACTGTGCGGGTTAATGGTTGAAGTTGTGTATTTTGAATGAAACACTTTAGCATTGACACTTTTTATTTGATATACATGACAGTCAAATGCCACCTCAGTCTATCAGTGACCACGGACTACTGTAAAGCGTTCGAAACGTCAGTTTTCCATAAATATTTACCGATTAATCCAGTTAAAAGTGTTTCATTTAAAATGTGTAACAATCGCAAAAATCAAAGACATTATTTTGGTATTTTGGTTTCTAAAAATAATAATATATGATATGATATAATATAATTGTTCCAGACGTCAACAAGCGGAGCCCGAGCGCTACACGTCCAGCAAGGCGTCGGTATCGTCGGGCAGCAGCAAGCAGCGCGCGCCGCACGACGCGCACAACTTCATGAGGCTCTCGTCCGCCAACGAACAGGACAACGTTGCTGCGGGTATGTCACTTTTATAAATTTATTAAATATTAAAGCTTATTTATTATTTCATGTTTGGAACCTATGTATATGTTTAATGTATAATTCCAAATAAAAGAAACATAAACAGGAGTAGATTCAAGTATTTAGTACCCTATAAGATAGGATCAAATGTTCTGTTATTAGAAAAACGTGTTTTGTACATATTTGTTAACTGGTTTTGTTTAATTATTATTTTTTGGATTTATTTTGACGGTCATCACTAATTATAGTTATATGTTTTTATCAAGCTACTGCGAAATTATTATAAATCTTTTTATGTTTCTATAATATTTTTAAACTACTTATACTTTTCTTACTTATATGTGAATATTTTTATTCTTAATTAATACTTAATATTAAAATTAAAATATTTGCCATTTTTTTGTTACAGTAAATTTCAAATTGAAATGTGTGAGTTTGGAGCCAACTTTAACTGAACCTAACGTACAAAAGCACAATCAACGCCTCGAAAAGTCAACTACACCACGAGATCGTACTAAATCACGTCGTAAGTTGAGAAATTATAAATTTTTATTCGATGAAACTTATAATTTTACTTTTTAGCAAGAATTACATAGAATTGGTGAATATCATAGATATCTGTATGCAATCTATACTTTTATCTCATTATGATCCACTCAAGTTCAATAAATTATATTTTATAAATAAACATGTATCATAGAAGGCTGCCAAAATTACCCATAATTGTTTTTGAAATAACTAAGAAAACGAGGATAAGATACCAATCGAACTGTTTCTTTTTGTTTATGATTTTTTGTTCTCATTTTAATTGACAAGAGATGAGTTTAGGTAAAAATATCTAATCTCATATTATCTATGATTGATTTCTATTATAACAAATTGTTCTTCAAAGTACGTAAATACGTAATTTTAACCACATGTTGTATGTAACAAAGATACATTTTAATAATATTTTCTACATCCCAGGACATAAAAGACCCGTAGAAGAGGACCCTCAGGTCGATGGAGAAGAAGAAGAGGAAGATGGCGGCGGATCGCCTCTCTACTGCAACTGGGACTTACGCGGCATGCAGCATTTGTTGCCTTTACAGGATTATATCATACAGCAGGCAAAATTATCTAGTTAGTGTTTTGTTTTTGATCAAATTTCGGTTGTATTTTTTTTTCAGATTTCCTCTAAACTTTTACGTGATCAATTTGAACTTATTGTTGGATATTTTTTTTTTTATAAATATAATATGACTGTTGATTCTTTACATTCAATGTAATATATATGTATATTAGTTAGTCAAATCTTAAAGAGATATAATATCGCTCATTAGCATAGGTATGTCAATGTGATGAACATTTTGTGTTGATTTATAAAAAAGTGATTTTAGATGAAACTCAAATAATTAAAATACATAACCATAACCTTAGGAACAATTATTAAATTTTGTATAGCCTTAGGAAAATTTATTTATATAAGCACTTTGTACTCAGCTTCACGCTGTGGCAGGCAGGCAGGGGAGGGAACTTGAGAACCTAGTGTTAAGACACTCCGTTCCACTTCCGTTCCCCACTTTCCGCCTAATTTTGAGGCATTGCATGTTGAGGGGCAGAACTCAACGCCGCGTTTTGCCTTGTACCAGAGCGAGGAAATGAAAACATTAAATATTTAAATTGAAAATATTTAATATTTCATTTCCTCGAGTGGGGATCGAACCCACAACCCATCGGTTACAGTCACACGTTTTGTGCCGCTGCGCTACGACTGGCCGCGAAAAATCTTCTATCATTATTCTTATGACTACATATAGATTATACTAATAATCTATTTTATGGAATTCTTTATTGAGTTCTATTACATCAAGTATACATATATTTCAGCTTCAAGCTGTATTCTGCACATGGCAGGGTAGCCAGAGATCTCTTGATGCTTAGTGTTAAGTCACTCCGCTCTATTCCCCGTTTTCTGCTAATTTGAGGCATTGCGTGATAAAAGGCGGTACTCGACCCCGCGCTTTGTCTTCGAGTAGCTATCGAACACAACCTGTTTTGTTTACAATCACGCGCTTGTACCCCTGCGCCACGATAGTTCATATAAAAATATGAAAAATATTTACATTTAAAATTTATATATAAAAAACTAACTTTGTTTTCGAATATTATATAAGGCTTGTCGTTCACAGATAAAGTATAGTTATAAGTTAAAGTACAAGCTTTAAAAAAACATAACATTTTAGGTCGAAGCCGCTACAACGGATCAGATACAGATGCAGACTCAGCTACGTCCAGGTCTCGATCAGGCTCTGAATCCAGGTCTCTGTCAGGTCACGAGCCTGACAACGAGTCGTCTGATGGCGGTGCTAGAACACCTGATGACGATGATGGCTCCGGTGTTTATCTACCACATACATATGCCCATAGACCTCAAGACGTGGAGTATATGAACCATGGGGTCTCATATTACAATACTTTTGTTGGTTTCGATAGAGATAGACAACCGTCTCCTGGAATACATAGGGTAATTTTGATTATAATTATTATTTTACATTGTTACTTAATTAAATAATTATTTATATATATATAAAAAATATTATAGTAATTATATTATTAGTGACAATTTAAAAAGAATTTGTTTAATATGTGTTAGTTTCACGCTGTATGGTTCTTATACAGCAGGGTAGGTAGAAGGAACATGGAAATTGTTATGAATGGTTGCTCCCAGTTAAGACAGTTTCGTTTCCTACTTTACGCTGAATTCTGGAGGCATTGCGTGTTAAGTAGTGAATATCAACACTGCAAGAACATATGACTTTCAATATTTAAGCTACATAAATTCAATTCAACTCTTTTGTTTAATTTTTTTAAATTATAAATAAATTACTTTAATATTAGGACTCAAATAGATGTTGCAGAGAGTGTAGCAATTTTAACAAATAATTCACTGGTTATAGATAACATTTCCGTTAACTTAACCGTTTTTCCCAACCGTCCGACAAATTCTTTAGACATTGCGTGTTGACGTGTAACTCAACGCCGAGCATTATAAACGAGTTTTTCCCTAGAAGAAATTAAACCAATCACCATTGAATTCTGTTTTCAGACATCATCTCTGGGCAGTGGTGCCGCTGCTGCAACCTCAGGTAGTTCAGAACCCAGCAATCCTAGAACAGAAGGAGCGTTGTACAGCCCGGTGAGAGGACACGCGCACGCGCACGGACTCGCCCCGCCCCCCGAACAGGATATTGAAATATTTGCGAAGGACAACTTGAATTTTAATAAGGGAATATTTAGGAGGAAGGTGATTATTGTATTATTAATAGACATTTTTTGAGGCATTGCGTGTTGAGTGGCGGCGTTGAGTTCCGCCACTCAACACGCAATGCCTCAAATTCGGCGGAAAGTGGGAAACGGAAGTGAAACGGTGTGTCATAACACTAGGTTTCACTTCCGTTCCCTCTGCCTATCCTGCCTAGTGCGGGATACAGCGTGAAGCTGAAAGAAAAAAAAAAAAAAAAAAGAAAAAAAAAATTCACGCTTCATAGGGTATAAAGAAAACTTGGGGTAAAGATATTCCGTTACCCACGCATCGCCGGGCTATCGGGATATGGCGTGCTTCGGTGAACGGAACGGAGTGTTCTAACACTAAGTTCCCCACTTTCAGCCGAATTTGAAACATTGCGTGTTGAGTTGCGGAACTCATCGCACGTACCAATAATTACCGCATTTACAGCCAGAAGCTGTATATATTAATTATAATCTTATTTACTCTCAGGCATCGGTCCGAGATATGTTGTCATGGACGTCGTCCTCCATCAGCGCCCCCATGGTTGGTGCTGATTGGGACAAAGCTCACAAGAAGGCCGCCATTGATCTGTTCCGTTTAGTGCAAATATATATGGGCGATAGAAAGGCGAGGCCGGGCATGACGCTGAACTCTGTTGCTCAAGATATATTGCATGCAACATTTGGAAATGAAAAGTAAGTGTATATTTTTCTTCTATGATTTTTTTTTAATAAAAAGTATCCATGGTTGGAGAAGCCTGTCATGACGCAAAGTCAGACCTGTGCGATTGTAACGCTACAGCTTGTGGGTTCGAACCCCACTCGAGAAAATAAAACATTTAATATTTTCAGAAGACTGTCGAGGCGCAGCGGCACAAGCGTGTGACTGTAACCGACAGGTTCTGGGTTCGATGCCCAGTCGAGAAAATGAAATATTTTATATCTTTTCAATTTATATATTTAATGTTTCATTCCTTCGCTCTGGTAATAATAACACGCAATGCCTCAAATTCGGCGGAAAGTGGGGAACGGAAGTGGAACGGAGTGTCTTACACTAGGTTCCCGGGTTACCTCTGCCTACCCTGCCTCGTGCGGGATACAGGGTGAAGCTAATATTTTCATTTCTTTGCTCAGCGCAAAGCCTTACATTTGGTAAAAAGGCGGAACTCAACGTTGCGTTGTTGACTGACGGAAATAAATGTGTTACGAGAGTAAGAAATAACAATAATAAATATTATATTTCCTTAAGTGGCGATCGGATCCACACCCCTGCCGCATTTGCAGTCGCACGCTTCTGCGCCTGCACCACGACAATGGCTATCAAATCAAGATCTAATTATTCACATATCAACTATCAATATTTTTATTTCCAGACTCCGAGACGAGCTATACGTGCAACTATGTAGGCAAACGACGGAAAATCCCCTAAGGGATTCTCTTCTACGCGGCTGGGAGTTGCTGGCGGTGTGCCTCGCGTTCGTACCGCCGTCGCCCGCGTTCCAGCCCGCCCTGACTAATTATGTCAACAGACATAGAGATCCGGCGTTTGCTGATTGTTTCCCTGAGGTATAATTGTTTACCATTTATTTTTCATATATAGCTGTTATGGTGCAGTGAAACACAATGTGATTTTTAATGTGACGATTGTAGATTCGATTGTCAGTCCCAATAATTAATTATTTTCACTCAGCATAAGTTAAAAGGCTGTGTTATGTTCCAGAACATTATATGAAATGATTTGAAAATTTGGTTGCGCGTAAAGAACGAAGCGCCGTAACACTAAGTTACTTTTCTATATGCGAGATACAGCGTGAAGCTAAAACTAGTTTTAAAATGCTTCCATCAGGTGGGGAAATGGCCTATCCATGTTCAAGTATCGCACTACGCGAGTGTAGCGTGTAAGAGGTTGGAGCGAATCGGCTTCGGAGGGAAGAGGCCTCCGAGGAAACCCAGCACTGAGGATATCGATCAAGCCAGAGTAAGTTTGTTGGAACATGCTTTGTTTATTATGTGAGGCCTTTCGTGGCGCAGCGGCACAAGTGAGTGACTGTAAATGACAGATTGTGGGTTCTATCCCCACTCGTGGGAATGAAATATTAAAAGTTTATATTTCTTCTTTTATTTTTCTCTCTTGGTAAGTCAAAGCGCAGCATTGATGTTCGCCACTCACCACGCAATGTAAAAATTAATCGACTAACTCGCCGTTCAAAAAACTCTCAAACAACCCATTTTATTCTTATAATTCTTATTATTCTTTCTTTTTTCTTTTTATTATTCTTTCTTTCTTGAAATCTTATAATTCCTTCTTGGCTTTTACCAGCATTAACGTTTGATCAATTATGCAATGAGATATTTCAGATATTTCTAAGTAGTGACCCGCCCGCTTGAATTACAATACTTTATTTACTAATCTCAATTATTTTCTTTTATTTAATAACATTATAGTTTTTAAGACAATATCTATACATTGAAAATCAAAATTTCACCCAAATAAAGATATTACAGCAATTTTGTGTAACTAAATATTTTAAATTGACGTATTTTTGAAATTTATTAACCAATTTAAATAGAAAACAAACAATTTATGTTTGTTATCGATTTACATTGGTTAAAAAATTTCAAAGTTGAAGAAAAATTGCCAAATTATAACATTGATCGTAGTAGTAATGATAGTAGTTAGCCGTTTTTGAAATTAGCACCTACGAACGCACAGACAAACAGAAAAACAGGCTAAATCTTACAATATCACTATTTTGGGCCCTACTACATTAATAAACGTCCCCAATCAGATTTTTTAAATACGTTATCAATGTGGAGGCAGTGATCGGTTACAGATTTATTATAATGATAAATAACGGTTACGAATGTGTCGTACGGTCCAACAGATACAGATATTCCGTCAGTCGATGTTCGGCAACACGCTGTCGGAGGTGATGGCGCTGCAGCGCGAGCGCTTCCCGCAGCGCGCGCTGCCGTGGGTGCAGACGGCGCTGTCGCAGCAGGTGCTGGCGCTCAACGGCCGCGACACCGAGGGCATCTTCCGCGTGCCCGCCGACGTGGACGAGGTCAACGCGCTCAAGGCCAACGTGGACAGCTGGGAGCTGCCCGACGCCTCCATGCTCACTGGTACGCTCCATGCTCACAATTTTATATTAATCATCTCTTCAGATATGTGTAACCACAGTATTTTTTTTAATTGTTCTCCTTGCATTGTATCTGACAAAAAATATTGTAATTATTAAAGAGTTCACTAGTGTGAAGGACAAAAATAATACGTATATTTGATTTTTTTTTTGTGATAAAGCATTTGAAATCATTAAGTTTTCTCTTCTGATAAACATTACTCCACAGACGCACACGCTCCCGCTAGTCTCCTCAAGCTGTGGTACCGCGAGCTGTACGAGCCCCTAATCCCAGATGCGCTTTACGGCGCTTGCGTCGCCGCCGGTAGCGATTTTGCAGCTTGCACGAGAGCGCTGCAGCGGTTGCCACCTTTAAATAGATTGGTTAGTAATGGTTTTTCAGCTTCTCATTAAGAATATTGAATGTCACATAAAGCAGAGTAGGCAGGGGAACCTAATGTTAAGACATTATGTTCCCCACGCGCCGCTTCAAATTTGAGACATTGTTAGGTGGTGAATTTCAACATCGCGCTTAATCTTTTTTTTAGCTTCACGCTGTATCCCGCACGAGGCAGGGTAGGCAGACGGAATCCGGGAATCTAGTGTTAAGACACTCCGTTCCACTTCCGTTCCCCACTTTCCGCAAAATTTGAGGCATTGCGTGTTGAGTGGCGGAACTCAACTCAACGCTTTGCCTTACTACCAGAGCGAAGAAATGAAACATTAAATATTTAAATTAAAAATATTACATATTTCATTTCCTCGATTGGGGATCGAAGCCAAAACCTGTCGGTTACAGTCACGCGCTTATGCCGCTCCATCACGACAGTCTTTTTACTAGAGGAAATGAATTTGCCCTGAGTGAACACATCCTACTGTACTAAGACGGCCGCTGCCAGTTTCATATACGAATAATATAATTTCTCACAGGTACTTACATACTTAATAAGCTTCCTTCAACAATTCGCGGCCCCGGAAGTCGTGAGTCAAACCAAAATGGACTCCTCAAACTTAGCTATGGTCTTCGCCCCCAATTGCCTCCGATGCACCGCCCAGGACCCGCGTGTCATACTCGAAAATGCACACAAAGAAATGACCTTCTTGAAAACTTTAATTACCAACTTGGACACGTCCCATGTGCAAGATCTGCTGTGACCGAATCTCACTTGTTGGAATAATAATGTTGAACAAGCTTTTTAGTGTTAGTATTGATTGTCATTGGAAGGGTTTCGATTGATTTGATATATTTATTTATATACTTATGTTTTTTTTTATGAATATGCGTTGATTGGAAGGTATTATAGTTATAAAAATATATTAAATTGAATAATTGAATATTTATTGTGGCATGTCAAGCCACAAATGAACTCTTAGCGTATATAGAAAGTATTTGTAACAAATATGTAATATAATATAGGCATTTTGCATTTGTAATATTCTATTGAATCTCATGTAGGCAAAAATTATAATAATACAAGATGATAAATTATAACATGTTTATAAATAAATTTCAAGTTGAAGTTCTATAGAATAAAGATATAAAGCATTATTTATAATGTTGCAATAAACGAAAAAAATGGAGAATTTGACCACTTTCTGCTTTATTTTTCAAGCCATTGCGTGTTGAGTGGTGGAATTTTCCGCTGCACTCTTTCTTGTAATTAGATTGCAGAAATAATAATTATATATTCCCCCGGAAGGAATTAGAACCGCCGCTTTTACTTCTTGTTGTGCCACTCCGCTACGACGGCCTCTTTATACTGAATAATAATAAATGTTGTATTGAAATCTCTCTCTCTTCCTATGACAATTGATATGCAAAAAAGAAACCCTTATATTAGTGAATCTAATGCAAGCCTTCAGTGCAAATAGTTAGTGATCCTCTTTATATCAATTACGAAAATATGTATACTATTATCGTGAATCGTATATTAAGTATATTTCCCTTACTTGTACTACATTGGAACCGCGGTAATTCGGACTTATTATAACAGCTGTATATTAAAATTTCGGAAAATCTTTACTAATATTAATGAATTATTGGGCAAATTTTAATTTTTTCGCGCTATCATTTGTGATACTCGTCATATTGTTTTAATTTAAATTTGTCTTGAAATGGCGGCTTACCAATTGCACGATATGCCGATAATTAAAGAATAAGCCATACAAAAATGATTTTTTTTATGGTTTAAATAGTAATGATCCCAATTATTCAGAATGTCGCTGTCCACAATTTTCTATGCATGGATTTTAAAACTATCTAACCATAGATAGGTTAGGGCCATTGTTAATAGAAAATTCTGAGCCTAATAGTTTCATCTCTGCTTTGTTTAACAGTCTCTCAATACATCATGTATAAATATTTATATTAAAAAAAACAATTATATTATATGTAAATGTCTTTTGTCTTCGACTTAGGTTATCGTTTTACAAAACTTTCGTAGTATTACCGCGGCTCCACCGTGTTATATCGAACGTTCTTGTATATTTTTTGTATTTTTGTACGCTATTATTATTATTTGGTCGTATCCAAAGATATTTAATGAGATGTGATTTTAAATATATTTAGACTTGAGCTTTACAAAAGTGTATGTGCAATGTTCCGATAAGTTGTTATAGGAACGGGCGTGTGTTTGTTTTTTAGTTATAGTTTGCGTGGGATATGAGCTGAATGTTTATTTTTAGTTTAAAGTTTCATTATTATATTTTAAGTAAGTACCTACTCTGGAGCAAAACTAATGACGAATTAAAAAAAAATATAGGCTTTACGAATACACATCACTGTTGTTACTTATTATACGCGATTAGAACAAACGTTTCAAATTATATTTTATGGGTCCTTATATTGAATTAAGTGTTGTAGTCACGCTGTTGTCTAATTTGGGAAATGTTCGATGGCCGTTAAAAGAAATTATTTCCTTTTGAACGGAATGAAAAGAATGAAATTGACTATTTAATATAAAAGCCGCAGTCACAATTATTTTCTGATATTTTCTCTTCAAACTGTAGGGAAAAGGTTGAACAGACATTTTTTTTTAGCTTCACGCTGTATCCCGCACGAGGCAAGGTATGCAGAGGGAACCCGGGAACCTAGTGTTAAGACACTTTGTTCCACTTCCGTTTCCCACTTTCTGCCAAATTTGAGGCATTCCGTGTTGAGTGGCGGAACTCAACGCCGCGCTTTGCCTTATTACCAGAATGAAACTTTAAATATTTAAATTGAAAATATTAAATATTTCATCTCCTCGACTGGGGATCGGACCCAGATCTTGTCGATTACAGTCACACGCTTGTGCCGCTGCGCCACAACAGGCCTATTTAACAGACGATAATTTATTGGTATATTATTTAACAATATTGAAATTGCCTGTGTTTGTAATATATAATTTAATATGTATTAATTATAATTAATTCATGATAAAATAACACGTTCAAGCCCAGCCTACTTAATTATACGATTGTATATTATGGTATACAGCGTGTAATCTACAGTCACTTTAAGAAGTGAAATATGTAATATTTTCAAAATAAATATTTTATGTTTTCATTTCTTAGCTCTGGTAACAAGGCAAAGCGCGGCGTTGAGTTGCGCCACTCAACACGCAATGCCTTAAATTCGGTGAAAAATGTGGAAAGGAAGTGTAACGGAGTGTTTTAATAATAGGTTCCCAAGTTCCCTCTGCCTACCACGCCATGTGCGGGATACAGCGTGAACCTGAAAAACATACAATGTGACACAATAACATATAAACATCCACGTCTCATGTCTTTTATTAGTATAATTAAGATTCTACGTAATTCTGTCTTCATTTAGTTAAATTGTGATATAATGACTGAATGACGGCTGTAATAACTGAAACGCGTCACGATATGAGCAATTAAAGTATATATACAATGAATTGAACTTTTTGTACTAATTAAAATATAATCGTTTTGTTTTGTAATATGTCATGTTAATTTTTTTAGTATTATTTTTTTAAATTTTCCAACGCCTTTCTCGTCCGCATCGGTATATGTTGATTTATATGAGAAAATGTTTCAATTTGCATTGAACATTAATATGATAATAAGGCGCGGATTTAAGATTAAAGTAATTTTCATATTTCTTAGACGACAGCTAATAAACATTTAAATAAAATATAAGGAAAGACCTATTATAGTATACAGTAAAAATGTAATGAAATGAAAAAGAAATCTAATATAGATTGGATAAGTGATGGTTATTCTTAATATATACAGGAAGCTATTTTTATTGCAGATTTGTTCATCACAAATAAATAAACTTAGTATTAATTATAACAGTTCAATGAAGTACTCGATACTTTCGTTCGTTTTAGAAATACACGGTCACAATAATGCATTTATTTGAAGATTAAATTTTGATTTAATTTTATGTCAGTAAATCATTGAACATAGTAAGAATTCTCACAATATTTCTATACAAATTGTCATCTAATGATCATAAGATAATCATAAATAATAAAATGATCGTGTACTTCACCTATGATCTTTGTTTTATAATTATTGAAGTACAGGAAAAGTCAAGCTAAAACTGTGTTTGCTTGTGCGTGTTTGATAATTATTGCTTTTATTTAATAAAGATATTTTAAACGTTATATCTAAATAACGCTAATTTCTATGAACTATTTATCGATGCCTTAACTGATTACAAAATGAATCTAATAGAATCTCTGGGAAATATTCATCTCATTTACAAATGTTACAACTTTTTTGATTATTTCTAATTTAATAATTGTAATTTTGAATGTAACATTGCTTTAGAATATTGAATGTTTTTACAAGAAGTTTGCTTACATCTCTGGACCACATAGAAATATATTTTTAATAATTTTAATACACATAATAGATTAACTATATTATAAATAATACAATTCAGTATTCAATTGTCTCAACAAGTTTTTAATTTCCTTGTTAACGTTAGCTTGGCACGGCTATTATAAAATAGCACTATTTAAATATTATAAGAACTGTTGGTTTCCATATGATCAGATTACATCTATATTATATAGACCATTTCGTATGAATCGTTAATAAATTCCTATTGATTATATTCTCTTGAGGTAAAAGTATGTTTATTACAAAAACGATAAAATGTAATAAATAAAAAAGCTAAGTACTTGCTGAATGAGTTACATTAAATGATTGTTATTTAGAGAAGTTGTATCGAACGATTATTGAAAATTGTAATAGTGAAATATATCAAAAAAATATTTAGTGCGACCTTATAAATTTAGTGTTGTTTGGAAATTGAGATAAAAGTGCTTGCCAGTGGTTTACATATCTACTACAAACTGCTAATTTATACATGTTCTGTACCATTTTTTTTTCTATTTCATAATTTGTTCGTGATATTACTGAATTTGCATTTATTACTATACAAAATAATTTAAATTTTGTATCTTAGGCATTGCCATTATTTAAACTAGCTAGCGTGCAAAGATTCCGGTCAACATTCCATTTGTTAACTCCTTTGATGAAATAATTTTGTAAAGACTATACTTTATTTACAAACTTTTGTATTCTGAAATAATTATTGCTGACTCTACTTATATTTTTCAGTAGCATTATATATATTTTTTTTATTTTTAAGTTTATTTTTATTGGTTTGTTTATTTAACTGGTACAGTTTACAAAATGCTTTTATAAAAGAAATTAGAATGTTTTGTTTAATAGATCTCAAAAAATATAGGGCTCAAACTTATAGAACTACTTAAAAAATGAAATCCTAGAATATAATATCAACAATAACGCCTTGTTAAATAAAGATTAAGCGTTTAAATTTCAAACGGAGACGGATTATATCGAATTATAAAATGCACTATTTTAAAGAAACACACGTTGTTATTCTAACGTAGAGGCCTTTGCCTACTTGAGAAAGTAGCTACTTATAGACAATGTTACCACGATTACATTAAAGTATCATTTAAAATGTTTGATTACACGTATTTTGTAATCGTCCATACTAATATAATTAATGGCTGGGCTATATAGATATTGTACACATTTATGGCATACTATATAGCGCACTGGGATAGTACTGATCAATTTATAGGTACTAATGATATGAACAGTTGTTACTTTACATTGTGCCATTTTTAAACTAAGGCCTGGCGACACTAACAGTATGTATATTTTTCTTTTGCAATGAATAATTTTACATAGTATTATCAAAATTGTAAGTTTTTGTTATTATATTTCATGGAAGATAGTTGCTGTTTTCTCATGTCATCTCTAATCGACTTGCACTATAAGCGAAATTAATTGTTCGAATTTCATATAGATGTAGTTAGGTTATTATTATTAACAAAGAATTATGTTTATAAACGAGACCAGTTACTGTGTAGGAGCTAGCTGTGACGCTCTAAGTTCTAGTTTGTATAGCGCAAGCACAATCTGTTTGTGTAATTTTAATTTTTTCTACATTTTTCTAAATGCACTTTGCATGCGATTATTATATTTTGGCAGCTAGAAATGTAATAACTATATCGTATACAAATTTGCTTGTATTATGACAGTATGTAAAATTGTATAGTGCTTATAAATAAAAATGCAATAAACATTTCATTATAAACCCTTTGTATATAATAAAGTCTCCTTTTTTGTTAATCAGGACAATATACCTAACGCCTACGATGTTCATAAATGAAGATTACGTAAATGTAAGCTTTGAGAAGAAATAAAAATAATTATCCATTGGATAATTGGGAATACCATGATTTGTTTTTTTTTTGTTACCTAATGTTGTATAATTAATGTGACAATCAATAACATTGCAACGTTGCAGCACCAAAAAAGTAGTGTTCGATTGTACTTGAGGGCTGCCGGTGTCGACGGTATTGTTACCCTACAGGTTGTAGGGTCGGGTTGTAGGTTTCTCCCAGTCTAACCTGTCATATGCTGGATACAATGTGAAAATGTACAAAAAATATTCTATGGTCTTATAAATTTGTACTTACAAAAATAACTTATATTTTTTGTATTACGTTTATAGTGTTAATCTACACTTATCATATCATACGCTATAGCCAGATGTTTAAAAAAGTAAATCTTATTTTTAGGTAATCATTGTAACGCGCATACTTTACACATATTGATTTAATTTTTAAAATATTATTAATTGAAATTAAAATTATTCATACTTTATATTTATGAAAATATAAAGTTATTCAAAAAGCAATATTAATTTACTTACATAGCATAATTTTATTAGTATATTTAGAAAAATGTTACAGCTAAATAGTAATAGATTATGATTACTATTTGCTGTAGCAACCCCTTGGACAATTGATTGAAAAAATTAAATAAATGTACAACTACAATCGCGTAATCTACATAAAAGGGAATTTTGATTAACATCTTTAATTTTTCAGTTGAAAGTAACTTCCCTTCGGCTTACAATGTCGAATTTATTAAGAAATATAAATAAGCTTTTAAAATCGAGCCAAGTAAAGAATACAGTAGAGTCGTCATATTTAATCCGATATGTAAGACAATTTGCTGGTACCTCAGTCTTTACTATCAAAAGCACTTCCGGTGAAACTATTGTTTCTACATTCACTCTTTTTGGTTTTATTTTTTTTATTTTTTGGTATACTTTATATTTTTATTCCCTGTATAAAGTTTACTTTGAAGATCAAACTATTCTTAGAGCGCTCTATGATACCAAATTGAAACGGTACGGTGATGAAGCCGAGAGGATTACTAATAATTTATTCGTCTTTTACTCTGTGTGGAAGGTTCCCTTTGATTTAAGTGGCAGTACTGAGGATATGCAACTAATCGTGGATATTGACAAAGCTTTCAGAGAGCTTGGCGAAAAGCCTGATTATTCGAAAAAAATTAAATCACTCATCATTATATGCACAGCTCAATTATTTATTAGTGGGACTCGAATACTCAGCGTTTGGATATCATTGCGAAACATAGATATTGGCGTGCCCATATCTCAGGTATTCCAAATGGTTTTTACAGACTACATAGCTTTCGTTATAACTGCGCAGTACTGCACTTATCTTATAATATTAAAGAGAAGATATAAAATTGTAAATAGAGTTCTCAATGAAATTAAACAGCAATCATTGGATTCTTTTATGATTCGTTTGAATCGACCTTACGTTTCGGATAAAGCTTTAACACTCCAAGCGTGTAAAAAGCTTAAATCCTGTGGAAAAATATATAGTTTGATTTACAAAGCTACACAAACTGCGAACAATAAATTTGGATCAGTGCTATTGTACACTTTGTTAATGACACTATTGTTCGTAATTTTGTATCTGTACTATTTTATGGAGGCGACGGCATCGGGTTTGTTTCATGATACAATGAGATATATTGACTTCTTAATATACGTGTTTTGGCAAATTGGCTTTGCGCTTAGTGTTCAATACGCTTGTATCCATTTCAGTGAAGTCACCGTCAAAGAGGTACCTAATTATAATTTTTATTCTTGCTTGTAGCATTATATTTTTGACCTTTTTTGATAATAAAATAAATACTAGAATAAACAGTACGTAACTATTGTTCTTCATTTTTAAGGCTAAATTAACGTCTCACATATTACATGAAATTATAAACAGTAACTCGGATCCTGAAGTAAGAAGTGAAGTAAGTATTTATTTCAGAATTACGGTTTTTGTTTGTTGTGTAAAGTCATTTAAGTTCAAAAAAGTATTAACGGTACTCGCCTTTTTGAAATAAAGATCTATAATGGAACATTTAAAAAACTAATATTTAACTCATTTAAAACATTCAACATTATAACGATTTATTTAAAACCTAATATTTTCAGGCAGTGCACTTATCACTACAAACTCTTCACCAGACGCCAGTATTTACTGCACATGGATTGTTCAAGCTTGACTATGCAATGTTTTTGGAGGTAAGTAACTTATTTACATAATTCTGTTCAAGAAACAACTAAACTTGAAAACTAATTATTTAGTACATCATAGATTCAACATGTAGGTGCTGAACTTATCGCTTCACAGGATGAGGAGCTCGGAGGAGCTCGAAGCATTGCCCGGGATTTGTAAACTAAGCTTAGGTTTGCTTCCGTTGTTCGAAGTCGTTTTTCTACCTAACTAATAAAATATGTTTTTGAATGGTGATCTTTACCTCTATTACAACATTTCAAAATGTAATCGTACAATTTAACATTTGAATAAATCTTTGTTTAAACGAGTATTTCATATATTTGCAGGAGGTGGATTAATAAGGAAGTGATATTACAGGATATAATATTAAAAAAATATATCTATTTTGTTGTGCATAAAATTCTTCTTGGCATCGAGCTTATATTAAAATATAAACGAAATTAATTCATGCTGCCGCATGTGACTTGCATGAAATAGATTTCTTGAATAAATTTATTGAACCTCCATTTCACCATAGATTTTGAATAAGATAACTACAAACAATTAAATGTGGATGAAAATATTTTAATAGTATTTTAGAAACGTTTGTGTTCGCGATTTTCTAAAAGCAGGTAATTTTTTATCTATATCAATATCTTTTTATTCTGTTCCAGGGAGCTCGTTCCGTATCTACCTATCTCATTATTCTTCTGCAGTTTGTTACGAGTAAATAATGTATGTAATAATGTTAATGTATTCGTAAATATTTGACGTTATAATTAACACATCTAATAAAATAGAATTGTTAGTATGTAAGATGACAATGTTATTTGAAAAAATAAATCACTGTGGCACATTTGTTAGTAGATATTACGGTAACCTATTCACAATTATATCGTGGAAATAAATGTTTTTTTAAAAGTTGAGTTTTATTACAGACAGCTGCTTAAATTACTTAAATATATTAGGTCATATTTGCAACCGTCTACATTTCTTAAGTTAATTGTCAAGTCAAAAAAATAAGAAATATGTCCAAAAGTGATCAAGCGCATGGTATTGATTAATATTATTTTATTGTGACAATTATATTTCGATCGACTTCAAAACAGGATGAAGTTTCTTAATTCGATCGAAAGAGATCTGTTCAAAGATTACACTCCTGTACTATTTGAGCAACTTTTTAAAGAAGACACCATTAGCCTAATAACATCCAATACTCTTTTATATTTTCATCAAAATAATAAACACAATTTTCAAATAGATTCCGTTAATTTGTAAAAAAAATTAGGAATATTGATTTTATCTGGATACCATAAATTGCCCCAAGAAAATTTGTATTGATTTCATGATTAAATATTGAAATAATATCACGAGCCATGCCAAGCAAAGATTTATGAAGGGACATAAAAATAAAGTTGAAGCAAGTTGTACCAAAGACAAGATGTTTAAAGTACGGCCATAAGCCAATATTCTTATGGATAAGTTTCAAAAATGGGGTGTCATGCACGACACTATTTCAATTAATGAGTCAACGGTGAAATATGTTGGCCATCATCCTGCTAATCAATTTATTAGAGGAAACCCAGTGCGTTTTGGATATAAAAATTGGGAAGTAACAAGTTCTATGATACTGCTATACATTCGATTTTTACTGTGGAATAGCCCAAGCAGTTTCCCCTGACCCCTTAGAGTCCAGAGTTGTCAAAACATTACTGTATAAATTGGGCCCAGATCCAACTTGCCATCAGGTAATTTTTGACAACTTATTACTAAATATAATCTCTTGGTGGAGCTAAAAAAAATCTTTGTGACACAGTGTGGACAAAGGAGTGTCCAATAAAAATCACTAGCCAGATGAAAAAAGAAGACCGTGCCCCATATGATTACAGGTTTGATAAGCAAAATGAAGTTCGGTTAGTGCGCTGGAAAGATAATAGCATATACATAATGGCGACTAGTTAAGACATTATTAGAAACGCGTGCACTAGTCTTGGTGCATTATTAGGTACGCGTGCACTAGTACTGTTGTGTTATTAGGTACGCGTCCGTTAGTCTTGGTGCATTATTAGGTACGTAGGTACGCGTGCACTAGTACTAGTGTGTTATTAGGTATGCATGTACTAGTCCTGGTGCATTATTGTGTACACGTGCACTAGTACTGGTGCATTATTAGGTACGCGTGCACTAGTACTGGTGTGTTATTAGGTACGCATACACTAGTACTGGTGTGTTATTAGGTACACATGCACTAGTCCTGGTGCATTACTAGGTACGCGTGCACTAGTACTGTTGTGCTATTAGGTACGCGTGCACTAGTCCTTGTGCATTATTAGGTACGCGTGCACTAGTACAGGTGTGTTATTAGTTACGCGTGCTCTTGTTCTGGTGCATTATTAGGTACGCGTGCACTAGTCCTGGTGCATTATTAGGTACGCGTGCACTAGTACTAGTCTGTTATTAGGTACGCATGCACTAGTCTTGGTGCATTATTAGGTACGCGTACACTAGAACTGGTGCATTATTAGGTACGTGTGCCCTAGTCCTAGTGCATTATTAAGTACACATGTACTAGTACTGTTGTGTTATTAGGTACGCGTGCACTAGTCCTGGTGCATTATTAGGTACGCGTGCCCTAGTCCTGGTGCATTATTAGGTACGCGTGCACTAGTATTGGTGTGTTATTAGGTACGAGTGCACTAGTCCTGGTGCGTTAATTAATACGCGTGAAGTAGTACTGGTGTGATATTAGGTACACGTGCAGTAGTACCAGTGAACGCACCTTCGTCTTCTTTGGTACCAGGATTGTCTCCAGATGGTATAGGAAATCCCCAGAAGATTAAAAAACCACTACTATAATATTTTGTCATTCAAGAGTAATTTGGCAATGCAAAAAGTGTGTAAAACCGTTATTTGTAGAAAATATATGCTTTGAAAATATTCACCTATAATATGCCGCTGTACTCAATTGTGTTCGTCCCCTCGTCATTAAGTTTTAATATTCTTGGCTATTTAAAATGTATATTCTATATAACGACGTTTTAGAATAACATTTAATTGAGTGTAAAGTTTTATAGAGTGGATGTTCTTGAGAGTATATTAGTACTATGATCGATTTTACAAAATTATGGTCATAAAAATGATTATCGTAGTAAAATCTAAACAAGTCTAGGACTAAGAACTGTAGTGCAATTAGTTAAAATATTAGAAAGGGATTGAATAGCATGTTCCCTAGATGTTCTTGTATAATAAACTGATTGACACTGACATTATTTGGCAACGGATGAATTTCCGAATTTGAAATAACATTAAGAATGGCAAAATAATATTAAACGAGTTAATAAAAAAAGCTTCAAATCTTTAAATTAAAATATTTCAGAAATTATTGAGGACGAGCAAATTTTTAAGTACTGTATTGCTAACGAGTAGTTTAAGCTGTTAAGGTGGATAGTTCAAGAAAACGCTTACTAATTAATTATTTATTTACTAAGAAATCCACAATTATGTAAATGCAGTAATTAGTATATCCTTTAGCATGTTTTAATATTAATAATATGACTTAAAAGTAGGTGTAAATAAAAATATTATACCTAGTAACATTTACAATAACAACAACTATTGATTTTCCCTTCTATACTTGTGTTTTCAGCAAAAATATTCTATGATTTTACATCAAATTACTAATCTTAATATTCTACTTAATTAAAGATGAATTAATTATTTTATACTGCGTTTGCGTTTATGACATTTGATAGGGTTGTAAGAAAGAGATTATGGGAGATACTGTCCCTGTACATTGTGAGCAGACGCTTGCTGCAGACTGCAAAGTCTCCCAGCGTGCAAGCAGGAGCTGCCATATTATCTTGGTTTGACATTCAATCGGGTGATAACAAACTTACGCTATGTCATTGTTTGTTCAATTTGTATTGTGATAGCTGTCTTCAAAGAGTAAAACAAAGTGACAGGGGAGTGAAAGTAGGTAACTTAAACAAAAATTACGCGCTGCTGTGCGCAGATGAAAACGCAGCCTCATGCTGTATTGGTACCGACGCTGTTATACGACAGCGAAACGTTACCCACGTTTCGCTGCAGCAGAAGAAAAATGAAAAAAATGTACTACTGTGGAGATGTGATCTCTTCACAGGATATGCGGAGTCAGGTTAGTTGATCGCAAACTCAATGCTGTCTACATTGGGTTTGTGATCAGAAATTTCCACCGAATTTCATCTCTTCAGATTGCGTGTTGCGTGTATACAGACGCACGCTTGTGTCCCTGCACTATTATTTTTTCTGAGTAACTCAACTGCTGTTGAAATAAATACGAGATTTTATGGACGCTCGATAAAGAAACAGCGATCGCAGAGGAATGCCCTGCGAATACGTTAATCAGGATGATACACCACGATAGGCCTTTGAAATAAAAAAAAATATCTTAAGAGTAACCCTAAGTGGTTCCGCTAAATAACGAGGTAAAAGGTCGCCTTACTAAAACATGTACAGCTAGGTAGGCATTTTTCATTGACATATAAAAATTTAAAATCTAGAATAATCAAGTATTAAGGCAAAGCGTGGCGTTGAGTTCCGCCACTCAACACGCAATGCCTCTAATTTGGCGGAAAGTGGGGAACGGAAGTGGAACGGAGTGTCTTAACACTAGGTTCCCAAGTTCCCTCTGCCTACCTTGCCTTGTGCATCCCACGATTACAGCGTGAAGCTGAAAAAAAAATAAAGTATAGTACTCTGTATTATAATATTCCAGCAAAAAAAATGCAAACTTAATAACTTTTTTAATTTTAAAGTTCAGTTCAGTTTAGTGGGACATTTTAAATTTAAGCTCTGGCTGCGTTTAACTAAAATTGCAAATGGTTATGAACATGGGCGTAGGTAGATGGGGGACAGGTGGTCAATGCCTACCTCAGAAGAGTCTTTTATCCACCCTCAAAATTTTACTAATAAAAATTTACTTTGAAAAAAAAATGAACTTTTACACAAACAACAAATTTGTTGAAAGTTAAAATGGAGATCCCCCTCCCCCCTCCTAAAAACATTAGAAAAGCTCATGGTTATGAATTTAGGGCCAGAAGATATAAAAAATAGGGCCAGAAAGAAGGCCAAGAGAAATAGGGCTAGAAAGTCCACACAAACTAAGTCGCAGACGTATGCAATTAGTGGCCGTCTCACTAATTGCATATGCTTTTTATAAATAATCTTATTGTAAATAATTCTCCAATTTATATTTAAAAATAATCTGTTCACTGAAAATAATGCTACGTACATTATTTTCATTGAATAGATCATTTTATTCATAATAAATACCCACTTATCTATGTACGTACTTAAGTATTCTTTATTGACCCTTCCATTGACACTTCTTATTACCTTAGTTATATGAGAATAATACTTAATTACACCAATTACTTCACAATTTTATAATTATTCTATTATTGTTTCATGTTACTACCGTACAATCAAGATGACCTTAAGTCAAGTCGGTCTTCTTCCTTTTATTATAACGCTTTATTTCGTATGTAACTGTAAGAGAAACTACTTCTAGTTTAAAGAGGCTTGTCGTGGAGCAGGGGCACAAGCGTGTGACTAACTAACTAACTAACTGACTAAACGCGACAGGTTGGGAAAGTGATCGGATCCCGCGGAAAATAGGAAACGGAACGGAGTATCTTAACACTAGATTCCCAAGTAATTTCTCCCCACCCTAACATGCGCGGGATACAGCGTGAAACCGAGAAAAATGTTGTATTAAAACACTCTTTCCTCCACTTTCCACCCGAGTTCGAGATACGGCTTATTAAGTTTCGAAGCTCAGGCGTGCAGTACCACTAAGTCTCTGAGCAGGCATCGAATCCACAATATGTTGTAGGTTTAGGTTTAAAGAAATTTATTGTCAAAAAGACATTACATCATTTATTACACACATATTCATTAGAACATAATCGTAAACGTTATTGATATATTATTGATACATTCTTTGTCGTACTGATACATACATTCTTACGTTATTGTTACATACATTCTTTGTTATACTTTGAATTAAAGAAAACAACACACAAAACACAAAACATTACTACAATTATAAAACCAACCACTCCCAACACCCCCAACCTCAACTAATTCAGATATATATTTTAGTTAAAATATAACGAGGCTTTTTGAATATTTTTATCGAGTTGATATTTTTTATATCTGAGGGTAGCTTGTTATAATATTGTATTTATACAAACCTATTTACATACTTTATTTTATTAGTTATTGGTTATAAAGAATCGATGATACGCGCGTTTTGTGACAAAACATCGCAGGGACATTTTGTTCAGCGAGCTATTTCTTGACCAATCTATTAAAAAAAAGAATACTATATTATACTAAGTCGAGTACTGTTTAATCCAAGTCTCTTATTAGACACGAACTTTGGTATGCTTAAAGAAATTGATCTTCACTTTTTAATGCAGGTTTTTCAATGATATATCTGTAGTGGTAGTAGTTACGTCAGATCAAAAATGAACCTTCTGTATCGTTATATATTTATATTATTGTAGGCAATTAGGCAAGCGGCCCGCCTGATGGTAAGTGGTCACCGCCGCCTATGAATACTTGCAACACCGGGAGCATTGCTGGTACATTGCCTGCCTATTAGGGACAGGAATTTATTAACCCTACGCTTGAAGAGCTCCAGGTTATAGTTTAAAGGAAAAACCTCAGGGGGAAGATCATTCCACATCTTGCAGGTACGCGGCAAGAATGAACGCGCAAAACGGGTTGTTGTAGATTTCCACGTATCTACTACATGTGGACGAAATGTCCAGTGATAGAATCGAGATGCTGGGATGAGGTTAAATAGCTCTTCAGAGCACTCCCCGTGATAATATCTGTAAAACAGACAAAGGGAGCCAACATCACGACGAAGGCTAAGGTGTTCCAACCTATCGGTGAGCATGGGGTCGTCGACAAGTCTGACGGCTCTTCGCTGCAAGGAGTCGAGTGGTTGAAGCTGGTATTTCGGCGCACCACTCCAGAGACGCGAGCTGTACTCCAAAAGCGGCCGAACCTGAGCTTTATATAACAATAATATTTGGATCGACGTGAAGTACCGCTTTGCTCTGTTGAGTACTCCGAGCTTCTTTGAGGTAAGCTTCAACTTACTTGCCAAATGGCTCCGAAACTGGACCTCGCTGGAGATGTCAACGCCCAGGATTCCTATATTCTCCGACAGGGTAAGAGGGGTGCTCTGAAACCTGGGAACTATAACCATCGGAGATTTTTTCGCGGTAAACACGATAGTTTGTGTTTTTGAGGGGTTGAACTTTACGAGGTTTTGTTCTCCCCATGCGGATACCTCATACAAGCATTGTTCAACCCACGACACAAGTAGGGTCCTACTTTCCTCCACCTCTGCGCGGGAGGCATTTGTTCGGCCCGAGTATTGGGCATCACTCGTGCTGTCATCCGCATAACAGTGAAGACCACTTATTTTCAATAGATCATTGATATGCAGGATGAACAGCGTAGGCGAAGCACAGAGCCTTGGGGGACACTGGCATTTATTGGCATCGTCTCGGATTGAGCTTCGTCAACCACGGCTCGAATCCTTCGATGGTCCAAAAAATTACCCAGCCACTTACAAAGACCCTCGGGAAGACCATATTTTGGTAACTTCGCTAGAAGCGCTCTATGCCACACTCGGTCAAACGCTTTAGCAATATCAAGGCTCACTGCGAGAGCTTCCCCTTTACTCTCGATTGCCTCGGCCCAGCAGTGAGTGAGGTACACGAGAAGGTCACCAGCTGAGCGACCGTGACGGAAGCCGTATTGACGATCACTAATCAGCTGGTGATCTTCAAGGTAACCTAGAAGACGACTGTTAATTACTCGCTCCATCACCTTGGAGAGCAAAGAGGTAATTGCTATAGGCCTATAGTTTGCCGGGTCGGTTCGTTCACCCTTTTTGGGAATAGGGTGGACATGGGCTAACTTCCAGGAAGAGGGCACGATACCAGTTTCGTAGGAAAGCAGGAACAATCGCGTTAAGACGGGAGACAGTTCGGGGGCACATTTTTTCAAAACTATAGCCGGGATACCATCTGGCCCACTCGACTTATGAACATCTAGGGATCGCAACGCTCTTCTGACCGCCGTTTGTGTAATATTTATCTCTAGCATGCAACTATCGCAACTGGGTAGGTCAGGAGGTACCGCGCCCTCATCGTGTAGGGTTGAATTTGAGGCGAAAAAAGTGCCCAGAAGGTCGGCTTTTTCTTTCGCACTGTGGGCCAGTGTATCCGGTTTTCGCAGAGATGGTAAGGCTGAACGGCAAAAATTGCCTTCGGCAGCTTTAGCGAGCGACCAAAACGCCCAGTTCCCAGTTGGATGTTTTGCCAACTGGTCACCAATCCGGCTTACAAAGTCGCTTTTTGCCTTAGCAATAACCCTTCGTTTTCCTGGATGCAGCATTGAGTTCTTTTTTGAGGTCGGAAGTTTTGGGACCATTACAGGATTGCGCAGATGCCCAGGTTCTAAACGCGTCCTTCTTGTAAATTGTTGCATCGGAACACGTCTTATTAGACCAGGGACGACTTTTGCCTCCGGTGCGTTTCACAGAGTTTGGAATAAAACATTCCATTTCCTGCAACAAAACATCGGCGAGTGAATCGGCGCATCTGCTTGGATCGTCCGAAGAAAAGCAAAGCTGTCCCCAAGGATAGGATGAGTAGAACTCACGCAACCCATCCCAATCGGCTGATTGGTAATGCCAAACCTTTCGCTTTCCGGGAGGAAAGGGGACTTCGGGTCGTGACAGAGGAGCAACTGATTTGATCAGGCAATGATCAGATGAACCGAGCGGTGCATCGATCGTTAAACGATATTGATCAGGATGCGTGGTCAGCAGCAGGTCTAGTAAAGAGGGAGTATGATTCTCTATGTCTGGTACTCTAGTTGGGCCGGTAACCAGTTGAGAGAGATCATGGGCCAAAGCAAATTCATGGGTAGCTCTACCCGCGTGGTCAGTAGTGTGCGATCCTAGCCACTCAGCATTGTGGCCATTAAAGTCGCCGAGTATAACGACTTCCGCAGCAGGGTATTGCTCCTGAACTTTACCAATCCCGAACGAAAGGTGCTCAAAAAGTCGGTTCGTCTCCGCGTCGCCGCTATGGGATCTATAAACACACGAGTAAATCCGACTCTGACCTCCAAAGTCAACTTTTACCCATATGTTAGACAGATCCGCAGCTTCAAGCCCATTGAGACGTCGGTAACAAATATCCCCCCGGATGAAAAGACAGACTCTGGCACGACGTAGATATGCATACTCGAGGTTGTACCCTGGGTAACGTAGGTACGATGTGTCGGCCGGGGGAGATATTTGAGTCTCCGTCAAAAAGAGTAGAGCTGGTTTTGTGGTTGGTAGGTGGTGGTGGACAGATTGCAATGAAGGCCCCGGATGTTGCAGAAATCCACGTTAATAGTAGACGTTGGGACCGCTGAAGTTGCTTTACTCATTTTTTTAACGGCCATAGGGTTTTTGGGTTGAAAGGGAAGAGGGGTTGAAATTGCATCCAGTAGACGACAGTGAGGGCAATGAGAGTGGTTAAAATAGGTCGCTCTGTCTGCGAGGTCTGTGGTTAGCCAGCGCGGGGCACGGAAGGGCCCCCAGTCCCCCCTGAGAATAGCTCCCGGGGTCTACTCCGGTCTCCTACTCCGACACGACTCCTTCTGTATCGTTATATATTTTATTTTGATATTTTTTGTTTGAATGAAGGTACATTCCCAATAGTCCTATTACCACCAAATAAGGATCTGGTGATGTGACTCCAGGAAAATCGAGGGAACCTGATAAAATTTTATGTACATGAGTTTTTTTATAGTAATTAGATATACGCTAATAATGTAAGGTGTAATTCTTCAAATCAACACAATTGTTGATTTTTATAGAAATCGTTAAGTATCCTAAGTAATCTCCGTTAAGGAATCTCCCTTTTAAAGTCAGTTAAAATTTAAATTTATTGATACCACTTGGAAATACTTTTCGATATTTGTTTTATTATAGATTATAAATGAAAGAAATACAAATGAATGTGAGCAAATACATAGAAGATATAAATCAATACTTATATCTAACCACATTCATTTGTATTTCTTATATTTATATTCTGTAAAAAAAAAATATTCCAAAAAGTATTTACAAATAGTATCAAGAAATTTAAATTTGTACTGACTTCAAAAGGAAGATCCTCAATGATTTAAAAAAGAATCCACACAAAACAAAAAATATACAAAGACGACACATCTGATATATTTGTGTTAGTGTATATTGTAACATAACTTGTTTGACCTATACATACCTCATATTGGGTCTTGTAATTATAGTAGCCTTACGTACTTAACTTTTAATATTTTATTTTTGTATTTGGTTTATTAACAGTGAAAAAAAAAGTTGGCACTGTTACTGCCAAATAGTGGATACATCTCTCTGGGTTACTATTATAATCACTTATACAATTGCAAAGTTCATATTAAGAATCAAAAATTACATATATTTAAGTTTAGTCAAATTATATTGATGAATTTGAATCATGTGATGATCAAGTTAAATTTAATGTCCAATGAAATATTATAATGTCCTATTAAATATTTTGTTTAAAATAAAAAGTTAATACTTCGTTGTTGGAACGTCAAACAATTAACCACCGGTCCACTAAAGTTACTGCCTTAGACCTGAGAAGAACCGGCGCAGGAAACTAAATAAGCTTTTATTTCATACGATCATTTATATATTAATTAAATTAATATCTATGAGTATTTTCTATTGATAAGCATTTACAAAATTTAGTAATAATGCGAATTTACAATACATACCTAAACATAATAACATTACAAGCTATATTTATACAAACACGCTATATTTATGCAAATTATATTTGTAGCTCATTTCAACGTATGCATATGTCCGTAAATTTCAGTTTGTCAATTTTTATGAGGTGTATATGGGCGCAAATAATTATGTGTAATGTTGGTATTGCTTTTAAAAATATTTTATACTTTTAAGATTGATATTATAAATAATCTTGTGTAATAACAAATTATATTTTGAAATGTTTTAATTTATAATAAATACTGTATTGACTATTTAAGTTTCATAATATTAAATAATTGCTTAATTGTTAATATTAAATTATTATATATTCAAAATAAGACGAATTGAAATTAATATAATTTAAGTCTTAATTTAATTTAATAAATATAAACCTTGCTTTAAATGTGTATCCTGTTAGTGGCGCCCTCGCCATCTTTAAGCCAATATGGTAAAACATGAAGATTATTTATTAAAATTATTGTAATTTGTGTAAAATAAATTATTTAAAGTAATGTAAAATTCTATACGGAATTAATTAACAATATTGAACTATTTGTTACTGTATAATATAAATTATTTGTTATAACGGTAATTGCAGTTACAAGTTCTAAAATTCATTGTGTTTCGTAATATAAAAAGCTCCGATTTTTGTAAAACGGTTGAATTCTGTACAATCTATCGTACGAGAATAAATTAATTACTGTTAGTGTGTGTTTTCCTTGTAAAAATGAACTCTCCACTTGAAAATACCGGCGTATCGCCGACAGCAGCGGTGGGATCATAGCCCCTTGAGACTTTGAGGCCTTCGAGTGACACGACCTTCACTACCGAGCAAGTGATGGGTCTCTTGACCTCTCTAACAAAGACTGCGGCAACAAGCGCTGTAAAAGACACGTTATCCACGGCAGCTGAACCTTTGCGGCGACACAATTTCTACCTACCGCCGTATGATCCTGACGAGAGATCACACGACATCAGGGACTGGTGCGCTAATGTGGATGAAACTATTATGAAGCTGAATGTCCCTCCACATAAAGCGCGAATGAAGGCCATTCTGCAGCTGAGAGGACGAGCTAAAACATGGGCTGACACCTGGTCGCTAAATTCAACCACGTGGGAGCAAGTGAGGAAAGAATTGATCCATACGTTTGGAAAAGAATTTCGGTATGCGGACGACGTACAAAAATGGCGAAGCTACACTTCGGACCAAGCCAGCACCTACGCCGAGTACGCTACAGTGGCGTGGACACTTTTCGAGAGTCCGACCAGAAGCTGCTCATGCCGAGGTAGTGGAGGCGCTAATCACAGGTGTGTACCCCGAGTTTGTTCGATCTGAGTTGTTAAGAAATACCCCCCATTCACTTTCTAAATTAGTTTCGGTACTTAAAACATTTCGGAAACGTAAAATTGATAATAGAGATTCTAAATATATTGATATTAATAAACCTCGTGTTACGGGACCTTCCAAAAATCAAGTTATATGTTTTAATTGTAATAAGGCGGGCCATTTGTCGCGAGACTGCATAAATAAAATTACGTTTAGACCAAAAGTAATTTTACCGCAGTCAAATAACAATTCTAGTACTAATGTTCAAGTTGTTGAATGTAATTACTGCCACCGTAAGGGTCATTTAGATAAAAAATGTTACCGTCTTCAAAATGATGAACGTAAAAGCCCCAAATGAACTTACTATCTAATGTTAATCCACTAATATAAAGTGCAGTACTGTTCATGTAATTATTGCTAACAAACGGTAAAATTATTTGGGGCCAATTTCTTTGATTTTTTTTTCAAACAATAAATAAAAATATTACTGATTTATACAGATTATAAATATTAAAAAAAAAAACGCATTGTAGAATATTGTTGAAATTTATAATATAAGCTTAGAGCCGAGACTATGAAACTCGATTTGATATCGTAATTGGCTTTAATATTTATAAGTCTCGAAATTAATGATTATTTTATATTACATATAAAAAAACCTGGCAAAATTGTATAGCGTTGGCCTTATTTTTAGTGTCCTGTAAAACGTGAGAAAGTTAGGGAGGTAGTTGGAGATTTAAGACTTCTCCAGTCAGAGCCCTAAATAATTTATTAAGAAAATAACAGTATGCGCCGACTTTGTTTATTATTGTGAAATTCAAATACGATACGAGATAATTATTCGACAATTATTCTTTACTTTTGACAGCGGATCAAATTGATTTGATTGAAAAAATTGATATAATCCGTCGAGAAAACCCGTATTAGATGATTGTAGGGAAATTATAGCACGGGTTTAAATAGATATTTTGTTAATTTCCGAATCGGTACAGCAGGGTTTGATATATTTGAGACATCACTTTGAAGAGATCGGAAGTGTAAAAGACATGTTTGTTGTTGAATTTCATTTGCTTTATATATAGCATTACAATGGACTATAAATTGCACAGTTGCAAAGACTACCGGTTAAAGTGTAATGGACATATTGTTAGCAAAAAGTTGTTCCCCACCTACCATCATATTGCAAATTTATGATGACAAACTGACAGATAACTTGGACTGCTTGCTTAAAAATGGATGGACGAGCGGTCCCTTAATGATAAAACTGTTTTGATAATGGTAAAGTCACCACTTAAGGTCGGTGATTTTGTCTTAATGCGGCGCGCCACAATTGACTGTAATAATCTGGACGAATTGACCGTATGGGCAGAGGAATCGCCAGAAGGTAATTTCCTTGTGGGTACCTTTTTTAATAATGATGTTTATACTTAATCAGTAACATTGTGTTAATATAAATGATTTCGACATTTGTATGTTTATTTTTCCTATTCAATATCCTTCCTAAAACGCTGGCTGGCCACCATGCGTATCCATAATCCTGGTCTTGTTGGCTAGATCCCAGGATGGGTGATGCCTTGTGTTGGCTAGATCCCAGGATGGGTGATGCCATATGTGTTGGCTAGATCCCAGGATGGGTGATGCCTAATGTGTTGGCTAGATCCCGTATAGGTGATGCCTTGTGTTGGCTAGATCCCGTATGGGTGATGCATTGTGTTGGCTAGATCCCGTATGGGTGATGCCTTGTGTTGGCCTAGATCTCTAAATGAGTCGTGGCTTATTTAAAAATAATTGTAATGTGTAAAACAGCGCAAGGGACGCGCTGGTCAGTATGGCCGTATGGGCGCAAATAATTATGTGTAATGTTGGTATTGCTTTTAAAAATATTTTATACTTTTAAGATTGATATTATAAATAATCTTTTGCAATAACAAATTATATTTTGAAATGTTTTAATTTATAATAAATATTAAATTATTAAATATTCAAAATAAGACGAATTGAAATTAATATAATTATTCCAAGTCTTAATTTAATTTAATAAATATAAACCTTGCTTTAAATGTGTATCCTGTTAGTGTCGCCCTCGCCATCTTTAAGCCAATATGGTAAAACATGAAGATTATTTATTAAAATTATTGTAATTTGTGTAAAATAAATTATTTAAAGTAATGTAAAATTCTATACGGAATTTATTAACAATATTGAACTATTTGTTACTGTATAATATAAATTATTTGTTATAACGGAAGTTGCAGTTACAAGTTCTAAAATTCATTGTGTTTCGTAATATAAAAAGCTCCGATTTTTGTAAAACGGTTGAATTCTGTACAAGCTATCATACGAGAATAAACTAATTACTGTTAGTGTGTGTTTTCATTGTAAAAATGAACTCTCCACTTGAAAATACTGGCGTATCGCCGACATGTACGTACTCCCCCCCGTTGACCTATCTGAAATTAGTACAGAATGCTTTTGACCATGTTTTTAAGCATTTTAAACTTTGAGCAAATGGCACACATTTCTCAAAGTTTTTTTTAACTGCAGGTAATTGTACAAAAAAAACTAAGATAATAATAATAATTTCTATTCTTAAAATTGTAATATTATCTGCAGCAATTTCGAAATAAGAAATAAAAGAATTAAATCTAATATCAGTCAAACCAAACAATCAGACAAACTCTAGTTTTTGTTATTATTTCAATCACTTTTAATACACACTCTTTAATTCTATTTATAAAATAACAATACTTTGATTCCATACCTCCTGTGCTATTGAATAAATCCGTGCCGTTTCGTTTGTGGTTTTCATTGAATTAAACCGGAAGAGACACTGCGTGTTTATATAATCTTCAATTGACAACCAAATCAAATGATATCCTTTTTTTTTATATCTATGAATATAAAGTGGATATTTAAAAATAACGTCATACAAAATATTAGTAAAAATAAATTATGCTGACAATCAATATGCATAAACCTCGACTAAAAAATAGCAAAAATAATATTTAAATAATAAAAGATAGATGAATCCCATTTCAATAATAACGGATTTTACATAGTAAAAAGGTAAATATTTTTGTAATATTTTTGTTTTAAACTGTTTTTTTAGAGATCAATTGAGTCAATCTTTATGATACAAGCAATAAATATTATTACTCTTAACATATTAAAGCAGAAGATTTTTTACCCAAACAGTGTCTATCAAGGCAATCGGCAATACATATAAAACGTTGCATATTTTAAATAATTCCATAATTATTCTTTTCTATAAAGTATTTATACAGAAACTTAAGAATTACAGAATGATTCAGTGGTTCTTACTTGTGATACTAATATTATGGATATTTGCTTATCGATTCCAAAGGAGAAATATGTATAAACTTGCCTCTAAAATTCCAAGTTCGAAAAGAGAATCATCTTTTTCAGGAGTTGCGCATACATTGAATGGCAGCGCTGAAGGCAAGGGCAGTGATTTATTAATAATATTATTGTTATTAATTTCTTCTGATTCTTCTGTTATTTATATTTTTGAACCTTCAGGTTATGTTAATTTTAAAAGCCTGCATGTGCTTAACTAAGTAGAGAATACTACGTTGTTCTAACATTTCTAGTAGTTATGATCATGGTTAAAAATTTACTGGTAGTTTTAATCCTTTCCTATTTAAGAACATAGTAACAAGTGTACTCTTATAGAAGCATTAAGTATCTTTATTTTTATATATTTGTTGTCAGATATAATGGTTACCCTAAAATCATTTAGTTATGAAGCAATGCAATGTGATGGGATTATAAGAAGTTGGTTTTATCACATCCTTTATTTTAGTGAGTATTATATATTACATGTTTTATTGGAATATTTTTATAGATAAATAAAAATAAATCGATCATGTATGTATTAAAAATCCAAAGCTTAGATATTAACTTGCATTTGACATTGAGTGTCTACGATATTGATTATTTTATCTTATATTTTTAGTAGTAACTAATCCTGTGGACTTAGAATTCATATTAAAAACATGTTTAGAAAAAGACGATGTTAGTAAATTTGGTCAAAATATTACTGGTAATGGTGCAGTTTTCGCACCAGGTACGTATTATTTTTTTTACAGAAAAAGTAAAAATATTTTCTAAAATCCTTAGAATATAAACGAATGTTAATATAAATATTTTAGTTCACATCTGGAGGCAAAGAAGGAAAATGTTGAAACCTGCCTTTAATTCAAAAATTATAAATCCTTTTTCCAAAATATTTTCTGAAAATAGTGAGAAATTAGTGAAAAAATTAGCGAACGTAATAGACCATGGAAAATTTAGCATATTGCCCTATTTGTCTGCATGTGCATTGGATTCTGTGAGCGGTAAGCAACAATAAATGATTATAATTTCATAAAAATGTATGATAAAAAAAATACGACTCGAATAGGCATACATAGTATGTACCCCCTCCGTTGTCTTAGTTACGGTTTCGGTTAATATAACGTTTTTATATGTATAGATGGATATGTGTATACTATATAGTAAGGAAAAATCAGATCCCATATAAAATGACAGCAATGTCTTTCTTGAGTGAAGGTTATATATGTAATTATGATAAACTTTATATAATTGCACTTAAAAAATGTTGCCATTGCAAGTAAAATGTTAAAACAACATAAGAATATCAATTTTTCTTTTTTATATATTTCATTGTTTATATGGTGTAAATATGTCATTTGATTATGTAATATAATTTTTTTTACAGAAACTACATTCGGAGTTCAAATAAATGCACAAAAGGAATTAAATTCGACATTTCTAACTTCACTTAGCGTTGCCATGGAACTTATATCCATGAGAATGTTTTATCTATGGCTACAACCGGAATGGTTGTTTAAACTTTTTCCCCATTACAAGAAATTACAAGAATGTTTAGGAATCGTACACGGCTTCACAGACAAAGTAACAAAATAAAGCATTCAAATGCATCATTACATTTATAAGTTAAGGAATTTAATTATATTTTCATTTCAGATCATCGAGAAGAGACGAAGTGAATTAAATAAAGAAAAACAAAATCAAACAAAAAGTTGTGATAGTTATAGTAAGTGTTAAGTTATTTTTATTTACGATTATATAAAAGAATAATTTCATAAAATATTTATTTATTAGATATTCAAAGAGGTAAATTAACATTTTTATATATAAATTTATATAACAAAACGTATATTTAAAAATATAAAACCTGACGGTGGTACAAGGGTCTAGGTATCGGTGGCTAATATTATTACCTTTTGACTCCTTTTCTTGATTCAACGCTAAGCGATAAACTCTTAAAATGTTGGTAGTGGGTTTTCATTTTTAAACCGTTCAGTGAAACCACTATCAGCATTGTGATTGTCGCACTGACACCCTACATGGCAATCATTCTGGTAAATGGAAATGTTGATATGTTGGGACTGACTGTCGCAATTGTTGTTATTGTTAGTATTGGAGCAGTTTCCAGTCAAATTCAAATATTTTTACTGCCTCAGACCTAAGAAGAACCGGCGCAAGATACTCAGCGAGACATGTCTTCTTTTATAGAGTTTACATAATATCATTATAAGTGACATGGATATATTTGAAATATCATTTATAAAATCGTTAATTTGGACATTTAAACCTTTATAATACACAAACAACTTTCTTTCACAACTTTTTAAAATTGTGAAACAAAAAATTCTCGGAAATTTTCTGGCATTCTATTGTAAAAGCATTTTCAAAAATGTATTGAGATGCAACGGTCGATTTGCTAATTTTTTAACATGTCCCTTAAAGAATCCTTAGGGCTTAAGTTACAGCTTGCACGAATAGTTCGCTTCTGCAAGACAAAAATTGAGTTGATACCGGCTGCATTAACCCAAGCGACTTTGGAAGTAGCTAAAGTAAACAAGGCGAGCCGTATCGTCGTCAGTCAATAATCTTTTTTATTACTGTGAAAGCTGCAGAGCTCAGTCTATTCACCAATCGTAAAAGTAATTTGGAGTCAATGGTGATACCGAGAAATATCGTAGAATCAACAGACTCCACGGCTTCACCACTCAATAGTACATTAGCTTTCACAATTTTCATGTTAGGTATTCTAGATATCACAAATTTTGTTTTTTTTAAATTCAATAGTAAATTATTATTTATATTTTCATATAATTTTTATCTCCTTTGTATTTTAATAATCAACGAAGTATCACCAGCAAACAATACTATCCCATGACTCGTTTCAACTAAAAAAGTATGGAATCATCCAGGTGATGGCACTACTGAATGATCCGCATCTGGTTGACAATCACTGTACAGAAAGGGTCATTGTTGGTTCAAGCTCTTAAAATAAAGAGAATACACTCGAACGATACGCAGTGAGATTAGTTTCCCCCCCTGAGCTGTTGACATCATCTCATACACTGCACTTTATATCTGGTAGAATACAATCCTTATTCACCGTCCGTTTTTCTCTTAGCTCCAAGTCGTCTTTGGATGAGCTAGGCTTCGGATTTGAAGAGCAATATCTTAGCTGGTCGTTGGAACTGTTGATCCAGACATATCAAAATCTCACAATTCTTATAGATATGTAAAATATAAAGAACTTATAATAAAATAACTAAAAGTAAAACTAATTGATTGATATCTGGGAAGTATGTTTAGCAGAGACGGAAGATACGAAAAGGATGTGGAAAGGCGTATTGCTGCCGGAAACAGCGTCAACGGGGTCTTAGCTGCATTGTTGAGACGGCGAAACGTCAGCATAGCTGTGCGTTTGGCCGTACACAATGCAGTGTTGGTACCGACACTGTTATACGGCAGCGAAACGTGGGTATTACAGAAGAAGAATGTAAGAAAGACGAATACTGTAGAGATGCGATCTCTTCGTCGGATATGCGGAGTCAGTTTAGCTGATCGCATACCCAATCAAGAGATACATAGAATGGTAGGTACTAGCGTGGATGTCACAGCGAGAATGAGAAGAACGTGCTCAGGTGGTTTGGACACGTCGAGCGAATGAGTGAAGAAAAAATGGTAAGAAAAATTTATGAAGGAAAAGTGAGTGGTAAGAGCCTGAGGGGGAGACCTTAGTTGACCTTCAAAAACACAGTATCGACGATATTGGCGGAAGGTCACGTAAAACCATGAGGACCCCCCGGAGGGTATGTATGAAGATTCTGATGACAGTGGACGAGGCAAAAGAGGTATGCCGAGACCGTAGCGTTTGGCGCTCCGTTCTCTCTGCCTACCCCGTTAGGGATATAGCATGAAACTATGTAAGTGAGTAAGTAATACTAATTGAAATAATATGACTTATCACTAGTACGCTGTCCTAAAGCATTTTCGTAGTAGTAGTATTTTTAATTATGGCGGATGCATTTTTATACATATTAATTTTAGAAATGATATTTTAGACTAACGTCTTTTTTCGTTTTTAAACGTTCGCGTCGTTAATGTGTTGCCATCATTTACTACCTATTTTTATATCGATTTTAAACTAAAAGACATGATTATTTTTTAAATCTTTTTTTTCATTATTTTTTGGTCTGAGTTAGCGATGTAACTGTAAGGCGCAAAATAATTACCAGTATAAAAGAAAAAAAAATGTTGAAATTATGAAGATGTGATGTTGAATGAAGTAAATCAAACACTAAAACAATCATACACCAAATTACTAATATATGTCGAATAGAGACATTTTATAGTAGATAGCCTCTATAGACCTAATATTTACTTTTTACTAAAGTGGATTTATGTCAAAAATACTTCTATGAAGATTTTAAATAAAACTTCAGATTTGGTATAAAAATCAACTATATCATTGTCACTCGGGACCCATGCTAAAGATAAGCCCACACATTAGACCCGCTACGAAAAGGATTTGAAAAAAAAAAGATTGTAAATCAACAAAGCACATTCCCCAGAGAAGTAGAAGTTTCAGGATTTAAAACAAAAGAATTTTGTGATGGGGAATCGAACAAGCTTCCCCAACACTAGAATTATTTATCGTAATACATCTATAAATATAGCTATATATTGTGACCAATTCTCGGCGTAATTATTTTGAAACCGTAATTAGGGCTTGGACTGTTTTTGTTGATACCCAGACTCATCCTACGTAATAGACGACGTAGATAATATAATACGACGATGACGATAATTTACGAACAAATTGCTTAAGACGGGTATTGGTATCGTCCGTCGATTATTAAACACCAATAAAGTTTTTGCAGCAGGTCAAGGAAATATGGGAAAATTGTGAAGATGGGAATCAACAAATAAAAAAAATCTATTAATTTATTCTATTCAATCACTGAGGCAACAGAGAAGTAGAAGCAGAAATTGAAGGTGATTTTTTAAGTAAAGAAATGATAATGGGAAAATTATCACTATCAAAAGAGGACGAGAGAACTTCTCAACTAAGAGAAGAAACAAAACAAGGGTAACAATATGTTGTCACTACACTCTTTGTAAACTCTGCGTGATGGCGAACCTCGCTAATGAAACAATCATTGGCATCTTCAAAATGTTTAACAATTGCAATTCAAAACTATCACATAATGGCAGCCCCATGCCGTGTGGTGGGAGCTAAAGTCGCCAAAAACAATGAGTGGCCGAGATTGCCGAGCATATATATAAAATGAAATAAAATTATATCAAATGCTTTAATTTTAAGACTATGAGGAAGAACAGGCACTAGAGTAAGAGTAATGCAGAAAAAAATACACCAGGCTTTAATCAGGTTTCAGAGATGGCAAGAATAGCAGGTCTATTGTCCTGAATAAGGAAGAGTAATTCATGATTTCTCAGTAAGAAACAGTTCCACTGAATTACTTTTATTGATTCCATCATCACCATCATCAGCCTATCATGGTCCACTGTTGAACATAGGCCTCCCTCACAGCGCGCCACGTTGTTCGCCTTCCTCGTCCAGTATCAACCGGTGATCTTAGGGATGTTGTCAGACCAGCGGGTCGTAGGTCGTCCTACGCTACGCTTGCCGATCTGCCCCAGCAGCCATCGGTCTTCTTACAGATATGGTTAGCCCATTGCCACTTCAGGTGGCTAATTCTACGAGCTATATCTTTAATCTCATTTCTGATTTTATCCGTGAAAGAGACACCTATTATAGCTCTCTCCATTGCACACTACGTAACCTTAAGTTTATGGACTAGTCCTACCGTCAGTGTCCACGTCTCGGCACCGTACGTCATTGCTGGTAAGACGTAATACCGTTACCGTACTTTCGTCTTCAAGCATTGTGGAATTGCCGACTTAAAGACCCGACGCAGCCTGCCGAATGCTGCTCAGCACAGCCAAATCCTCCTATCAGCCTTCCTCTTAAAGTTGTGCCGATAGATATCGGTCTCGGCACGACATGTTCATTGAACACTACCTTGATTTTGTCCAAGTTCTTGCCGAGACTGGCCTGCCGAGAGGACCTGCCTTGGTCGTTCAGCATTCCGCTAAGCTCTTCCAACGTCTCTAAGAAAGCTCTTCCAACGTCTCTAAGCAAAGATAACTATATCGTCAGGAAAACGAAGATGTGAGATGCGCTCTCCATTAATGCCACGAGCAGAAGTATAAAGGAGGAAGATGGAGTATTAAAAATGATAGGAACTGCGTTGTTCGGTAGGTTGTTAATATTACTAATGAGAGAAAAGAATGCAAAAGTTGTTGAGTTGATGACAAATAATCAATGGTACAATTATTACCTACACTAGATGAACATAGAGAAACGATATTTTAATGAGCTACTTAGACGAGTAGGTTTAATGATCGTTTTTCTATATAGGGAAGTTAGATGAGTATAATTATTGGAGAGAGGTGGAGAAGAGATAAGTTAGTGCCTGAATTGGTTTCAGAGTAAAAATTAACTAAATCGTCCAAAGAAGGGTTAATGTAAAAGGTTTGCATCAAAGGATCCGCTAAAGATGGATCAGTAATAGTCTGTTTAAATGGGGCTGCGTTGTAGTTAGCATTGTGACGTTTCCTCGAAACGGAGCTTTGAAAGTTCGGAACCGGGGATATAAAAGATTTCGCACGGGTCAGATGAATCCGGTTTCGGTTTATTATTCATTCCTACTCTCAAGTTGGACACATAGAGAGAAAACTACATTAAGTATATAATTAACAACTTACCTGGACAACAAATTTTGACGTTCTTCTTTTGACAGTTGCTAGGGTTGTTGTTTATTTATACTATTATACTTTTTGTATGATATATGATATTTTATGTACATTTTAATTCAGATTTAGATGAGTACAACAGAAAAACAATCCTTGACTTCCTAATTTCACAATCAAGTGGTGAAAAAGAGTACACTAATATAGAGCTACGGGAAGAGATTCTTACTTTGACTATTGCTGCTATTGATTCATCCGCTGCGACTATCGGGAATACGCTAAAATTAATGGCAAAATATCCAAAAATACAAGAGGAAGCATACGAAGAGTAAGTATTTAAACATAACCTCAACCTTTTGCCTTGTACCAAAGCGAGGAAATGAAAACATTAAATATTTAAATTGAAAATATTAAATATTTCATTTGCTCGAGTGGGGGTCGAACCCACAACCCATCGGTTACAGTCACACGTTTGTGCGGCTGCGCCACGACAGGACATATATCCTGTATATACATTTTTAGACATTTGAAATATGAATAAAAATCAAACTACAAATATAATATTTTTGATGATTTATTTAAGGTAATAATAAGCATTTATTGCAATTTATTCCTTTAAAATGACATTGTCGAGATGTGTCCCATCTATTCGATGGTACTCTTACGTAAAGTTTGAAAACTCGTTGACATATGCTGTAAGGAATCGCGGCTGTCTCATCCCGGATGTTTTCTTTTAATGGGGATATGGTCATTGGTTTATTAAGGTACACTCAAGTGTTCAGATATCCCCACAAGAAAAGATCACAAGGTGTAAGGTCTGGGCTTTTTGGAGGCCATGAAATATGACCTCTGTGAGAAATCAATTTGTTAGGAAACATTTCTTTGACCATCGGTAAAGTTACATTTGTCGTATGACATGTTGCTCCATCTTGTTACATCCAAGTCCTTTTATTATTTTCTTCAAATTCATGTGACTGTGGTGTCAAAAATTCTCGTAACATCTTCACGTATTCCCCTGAGTTTATAGTTACATTATTTACTTGATGATTTCAAAGAAATACGGACCGATTATGCCCTTTTCTGATATGGCTGCTCATACTGTCGTTTTAGGTGAGTGAAGGGGCTTTTGGTGTTTAAGGCGGTAAGCCACAAAATTGAACTTTTTTTCTTTAGTGATTTAATCCTATAATGCGATGGGCTCTAATGAAAGTATAATTAAATACTTGGGAGTTATAATGGACAGCACACTCAGTTTTAAATATCACATAGATCAGCTTATAGAGAGATCTCGTAAATTAATTAATGTGCTTAGGAAATTTAAAAATGTCGCAGGACTAACAGTAATAAGAACGGTATACTGTGCCCTATGTCAGTTAATAGATTCTTACTGCATCACATCGTGGGGTGGTGTATTCAAATCAGCACTAATTAAACTTGAACGCGCCCAAAGATCCGTTCTCAAAACTGGATACTCTCTTCCT
This sequence comes from Eueides isabella, assembly GCA_019049475.1. Taxonomy (NCBI): domain Eukaryota; kingdom Metazoa; phylum Arthropoda; class Insecta; order Lepidoptera; family Nymphalidae; genus Eueides; species Eueides isabella. Next base: position 11,476,977 of record CM032393.1, on the reverse strand, counting down.
TTTCAATACCCGACATCGGCACTATATTAACTATGCAGTGTTTAAACAGTGCGTCAACTGTTTATATTATATACTATCTTAAAAAAGCACTCTGATATTGATATGATTCTAATAGTAAAGCGGTTTCCAGAACAACAACTATTTGTCCATTGAGTCATTTATGTATAACCACTATCCGTTTTGTATTAACTAAACAACAGTTGCTAGTAAGAATTAATGATTTTTCAGCAGAAGCTTTAATTGATACTGGACGCGCTGTCTGTATAAATAGCATTAGTTCCCGAGTATAATTTAAAACGTAGAACTTGTAATCTAGCTATAACTTTAACGTCGCCTAGCTATGTCTTTTTTGTAGAAGGTATATGTTATTCAAATCTAAAGCCATATATATAAGCAACATCCTCTTCTTATCGTTAACAATATTTACGCTGATATCATTGGTCATGATATACTGAAAGCCATAAGTCCCTAGAAATTAGCTTTGGTGTATCAAAAGAATCTTTGAAAATTTGCGTTATGAAAGCATTAGTGCTTCCTGTTTAATTATTTTCAAATTTATCTCCGAATATTAAGCCCATTGCTATAAAATTTTGACAGTATACTATAGAAGGTCAAATATTAAATCGCAGTGAAATATCAAAACTATCTGATGGAAACATTATCTGATGGTATTATTGAAATAAGTTGTTCTCAATGGCGAGCGCGACTTTCCCCTATGTGAGGATGCTAAGGAATGTTTAAATCTCTAAAGATCGAGATTACTAAGGTATATTTATGTTCTATAAAGGTTAAAGAAACGTTTCCCTTTGGAACAGAAGCTTCCTACTATGTGATAGCAGTTATTCTACCTCAAAATAGTAGAGCAGTAGCGTTTTTTCACACTCTCTAACGGAGTCTGAACGTCATCAAGCGTCAATTCAAAAGGAAACGAGTGCGATTGTTAAATCTATTCGCAAATATTGTCATTATCTTGGAAGACTTTTTTATTATTATTTTAATTACATCAAAAATCGATGTTAAAAACACCCTAGTAAAATCAAAAATAAAAAAAAATGACGCTGGTGGCTGGAGGTGTTACAAGTATGATCTTTGGTATGGCCCTGGTTAAGAAAATACTGCAGTCGACGCGCTGTCTCGAATATGTTAGAGTCTAAATTTAAATGAACTTTACGACTTACACGATCGTCTTTGTCAAATTCTAATTTAAATATTTTTCTTCACAATCAGAATTTACAAGCTTCGTTTTTTGAACGTTGAACAAACAATTTACCACCAGTTAACTAAAGTTACTCGAACCTGAGGTCATCCTGGAATTACCTGCACGCTCTAAGTACTTGCCTTACATTTTAAACGAAATAAGATCATGATCCGTCATCGCTTCTTGCAGTATTTGTACAGAAATGAAGCCAAGATTTATATATAATGAAAGTCGTCTTATGTAATACTAGCAGTTACCCGCGACATCGTCCGCGCGAACCAAGAAACATCTTCATTGAGTTCCGATCAGCAGCTCTACCAAAGTGAAAATGGTAAAATGGTTAGACAAACATTTTAACACAAAGAAACAAATAAGGGTCGCACAATTGTACAGTAACAGTTTAATATTATGATTGAGCGAGCGCGAGTGAATTTGTTTTTCCAAATTTCTTGGACATACATTTTTTGAAGTTAAAAGATACAAATAATTTAGTTAAAATAACCTTTTTGTTATCGTTATATCTTTGTGTAACTCCAACGATAAAAAAAGTTTTTTTTTGTTAAATCAGTTTTCGCATCTTCGAGTAATCTGAGGAACGAATAATTAACCTCCTCCTATTTGCATTCGGTTAATAAAATGAGATGATAGTCAGATACAGATCTCCCAATTTCGTTATTATACGAAAAAACCGCATTTGTTTCTTTCAAATATGAGGGTTGCCCTCGGTTTGTCCAGAATTCCATCATCAAATGCTGATCTCCTTACCATAGGAGCTATTGTGCAATATACCCTCTCGATTAAAAAAAGAATTTTGAAAATCGGTCCATCCATCTTCCAGTAATCAGGGAACATACATAAAAGAACCTCCTCTTTTATGTCGGTTAAAAATGTCTATAAATTTTAACTTATTATGTTATTATGATATCAAAGCTATATTACTGCAAAGTTTCATGAAAATTCGTTCAGTAGTTTTTGCATGAAAGAGTAACAAACGCACATCCGTACAAAATTTTGCATTTATAATATTAGTAAGAAGTACAGTGACTGACATAAAATGTTTAAAAGATTTGCTTATCACTTTTGGATTTTCATCTTTTAATCATTCAGACAGAGGCACTTTGTTTTTGTATGAAGAATTGAGGAAGTTACTTACGTCATCGGGTGTCGCTACGAGCATGACAACCCCTAATAATACCAAAGGCAATCGTCAAGTCAAGTGGAGCGTTAGAATGAAACACTTTGGAAAGCTATACAGCTTTATTTACGCTCTAGAAATTAAACCACAAACTATCGGGAGCATTCGTAGCTCTACATTTAGTACTCTATCTTATTTATAGTAGTACCAAAGCCACACCCCATGAAGGATTATTTAATCTTCCGCGCTCGATTCCTACTTAGGAATCTATTCCTACTTGACTGTATAAGCCAGAACGGCTGCCTGTATAAACAGGTTCTATAAAAAAATTACCCCAGATCAACGAAATATGAACGAATTGTAGAAGAAGTAGAACTATTGCAGGGCAATCCATTATATTTTTCCATTACATATCCAGAGGGCTGTGAGCCTACAAAATCAAATAATCAACAGGCAGCGGTTATTCCGATAGTGACGATAACTAATTCGATATATTTAACGATTCTGATAATTAAAAAGAACCATCAACTTCTGATAAGGGAAAGTTAATCGAACGAACAATTCGTACTACTGAACTATCTGAATAGTCTGATTATATTAACACGTCCAACAAGACCTATAAAGACACTTAAATATCGTGAAATAAAAGGTGAGGTGGATGTCGTGATACATAAATCCTCAGCTTATTTACTGTGTCAGAATGTAGAATTAAAAATAATTCTACTAAAAGAATCTATAATATACAGTTAAAGGTTGTTTAACTTAAATGCTAATAAGCTCGTAGTTATATTATAGTTAGATCAATGTTAAATTATTTAAAATAAAGTATTACCTTTTCAGGTTATATAAAATATTTGGTGATTCCAAGAGAGCAGTCACGAGAATAGATTTGTTAAAAATGGAATTATTAGAAAGGATTATAAAAGAGAGCTTAAGGCTTTTTCCTCCTTCACCATTTATTTCGCGCAAGATAGAAACCGATTTAATTCTACGTATGTAACCATTTAATTTATATGTTATTTTATTTTATTTTATGCCGAGGCCTGTCGTGGCGCAGCGCCCCAAAAGTGTGAGTGTAACCGACAGGTTGTGGGTTCGATCCCCACTCGAGGAAATGGAATATTTAATATTTTTAATTTAAATATATAATGTTTTTATTTATTCGCTCTGCTACAAAGCAAAACGTGGCGTTGAGTTCAGCCACATAACATGTGGCTGAACTCAACGCCACGTTTTGCTTCAATGCCTCAAATTCGGCGAAAAGTGGGAAACTGAAGTGGAACGGAGTGTCTTAATACTAGGTTCCCAAGTTCCCTCTGCCTACCCTGCCATGTGTGGGATACAGTGTGAAGCTGAGTGAGCGAGTGAGTTATTTTATTTTATAATCGTTATATAATATTAAGGACCCGGTCGCGGCTTCACCCGTTATAACTACGCGACAATGCGATATCTTAAGCATTGGATTGCGTTCGATTATAATGATTTTTAATGTCGACATTGATGCGAACTTGATCATAAATTATATATTTTTTTAATAAAAAATATATACATAGATCTTACTACTGTAACTTTGAGTCTTACTATTTAGTTATTTATATCTGAGTTATAAAATGGCGAAATTTGTGTCCGAGATATAAAATGACAAATTTATTGAAAAATAAAGATAAATTAACTTCTTGCCCTTAAACCATTGAAATAAAAGTATGAAATTATTCGTCAATGTTTTTATTGTTGATGTACTCTACGTTCATTTCTCATGTCATTTATGTCAAGTAAAATGATCGTCCATAAACCAATTATATCTCTTCCTATTTTTTTCACCCTCAGCTTCAGGTCGTGTTCTCCCAGCTGGATCAACGGTATTAGTATCCATTTGGGGCTGTCATCGTGATCCCAAGTACTGGGGAGCGGACGCAGAGCACTTTGACCCTGATCGTTTCTTGCCAGAGCGTTTTAACCTAAAGCATCCCTGCAGTTTTATGCCGTTTAGCTACGGCCCCAGGAACTGTATAGGCAAGTGTATTTTGTAATATTATTTCACTACTGGAATTCTAATATACAGATTCTTCTTTTTAATAGACGGATGTGATAAATATTCAAATCATACAATGTGTTTCTATAAGATTTCCGATAGTAGCTTATACCTCCACAAATATAACATACATTTTTTTAAATATATTTTATTCATAGCTTTATAAATTGTACTTACAGTGGTACTTACATTCTCATAAAAGTAATTTATAATACAATAATAACAAACACTTCCTAAAACTAAACAATAGTAATAGTGTAAGTTTAAGTACAAACTTACTTAACAAATAAGCCTTAATATAAGAGTTGATTTATTATAATTTACATTAAAATCAGTTTGGGCGGGCTGAACTGGCTCACAAAGGGTTTCGTACAAATTTCATTATCCTACAATAATAATGAACTACCTACAGACTTTGACTTACGTTAACGGAAGTTACAACTTATAAAGGTTACAAGCTAAACTAATTCTGTATAAAATTTATTAAAAATATATGGTTAATAAATAGTTAATTTCTGTAATATATTTATAAGTTTTTAAATTTAAAGACTTTGTTGACACTTTTCTGAAATTTCATAATTCGAGGAAAACGATAAGTATATATTTCTAGGTTATCAATACGCATTACTGACCATTAAGACATCATTAGCAACGATACTACGAAACTACAAGGTGATTGGAGAACCGGAGAAGGGACCGATACCACATATTAGAGTTAAATTAAATTTTATGATGAAAGATGTTGAAGGGTATCAGGTGATTTTGGAAAGAAGACCTGGAATGACATTGTAGTTATTAAAATATGAACTTAAATCTTAGGCATAAATATTATTCTGGTATTTTTTTTATTATTATGTCGGTTCACAATTTATATATTAAAATTGAGAACTGATTAATTAAATATGAATTATCTTATTAAATTGTGTGGGGTAATATTGCTGTAATTAAATAATAATTATAATAAAATATATAACATGAAATGATTAATAAGCACTGTTTTTTTATTTATTTGTTAGCATATAAAATATCCACAGTTGTCATCAAATCGTCGTTACTGGACGCTAATTGATGTACATATGTAGAACCACTACTCTAGTCGTTTCTGTTTACCGTGCATCAGTTTACCCCTGCAACTCTAGAACCTTTCCATACACGCGGCCATTGGATCTCACCATATTTTAAGTGTAAAAGCCTCCACTGCACGGTGAGGTTAGGAAGAACGTAACCCGTACATAAAACTCAGTCAAACCTGTATTTGCGGTGGCGTTAGTAATAGACTGTGTGTCTCTCTTGAGAGGGCTTATAAAATATCACTGCAATAAAAATGCTCTTAAAATGATGTAATTCTAAATGCTATGACCGTACTATTCACTAACGCCACCTTACAGGTTTGACTGATTTATGTACGGGTTACAGGTTTGACTGATTTATGTACGGGTTACGTTCTTCCTAACCTCACCGTGCAGTGTGACGAATTCGGAGATAACTAGAGAGTTATCTCCGAATTCTTTCAAGACATTACGTGTTCAGAGTCTTAATTAAACGCCGTTCTTAATTAAACTTTGTCTGACAAGATAGGGAAATAATGAGAAATTATAAATAATTCATTACCTTGAGGGGAGATCTAATTTTGAACATGAATCATGAAACCATAATCATGTCGGGGACTGTTCAACACAACCTCTTTAACTTATACGTGGGAAAATAGGTTAATTATGTATTATATATTAAATTTATTCCTAAATACCCTTGTGGATCTTTAAAGAACACATTAGCGTATTAAATAAAGAAAAAGAAAACATAAACATAGCATAGTTTCACAAAATAAGTTGCAGTTACTCGCATCAATTTTACTTAGGCCCACGGTAACTATAGGTTAAAGTTAACAAACTTAAGTTTGTGGGAATATGCACTCATATTGTGTGAAATGAACTACTGTTATAAGTTTGTAATGTTATCACTACTTGTAATAAACAAGAATCTTAAAAAAGTTTGTGAAATTATGTTTTACATATATGCCTTAAATTATTTGAGTTACGAGTATATATATATATATATATATATATATATATATATATATATATATATATATATATATATATATATATATATATATATATATATATATATATATATATATATATATATATATATATATATATATATATATATATATATATATATATATATATATATATATATATATATATATATATATATATATATATATATATATATATATATATATATATATATATATTATATATATCCTATTAATATTATAAATGTGAAAATTTGTGAGTATTATGTATGGATGTTTTTTACTCTTTCACGTAAAAACTGGTAAACCGGTTACGATGAGATTTGGTATGTAGGTAGCTGAAAGCCCAAAATAACACACAAGCTAATTTTTATTCTGGAGTTCCTGCGGGATTGATTCTTTGAAATATATCGCTTCTGAAAACTGAATGCGCGATTCAGCGGCACGGCGCACAGTGGTCTAGAGCCTCTCCTTAGCGCGAAAAAGTAGTTAAGTTGGGTAAAAATGATTTGAAATTAGTTCAATAAATTTAATATTAAATTATCATGTAATTTTAGTAGTAATATGAATTAAGAGTGAATATACACTTTTAAATTTTACGAAATACATTAATTCCATAAGTAAATAAATTGGACAATTTCAAAAATACAATAAAGATAATTTAACGATTTAGATTTCTATTATTATATCACGATTAAATTTTTCCAACTGTATTACATATTCACTATCTGAACCAGAATCAACTTCGGCACTAGTACTTGTATTGGAAATATATGGGCATTTCAGTAAATTTATTGCTTCAGAATCAAGTTTCAGCTTGTTGTTGTCATACTTCTTTTTAAGAGAAATTTGTGAAATAATTGGGTCTGATGATAAAAAAAGATAGTTTAATAAATAGTTATTGGTATGAATTGCTGTATCTTTTCTGGTACCAAGCTGGCCTATAGGTAAAATAGCGTGACTGATAATATCCGCACCATGAATTAATATTTTTTGTAAGCTTGTCGGCATGTAGTATAATGAATACAATTCAATGTATTTTTTTACGGTTTCTATAGTAAACTTCATACATTTTTCGGTATCTATTTCCTAACCACACGAAATTGTTAGAAGTATTATATGAAATCTCTGAATTATTTCTTTGTCCACTCCAGTTATTAATTATTAATTATTTCTTTGTCGGCTGCTTTGTCAGCGTTACGGAAAACTGTTCTAGCAGCGTTACCTGTATTTGTTGTCCCATATCCAGGCTTCGGTTGGTTAACTAGAATACCTAGTTCTTTTCTACAACAATCGACAATACGTTTTTTTCCTTTTTCCCAATTTAATTTTATTATCTTTTCTTGCCTGCAAACACTTAATTTCCATTCTGTACCATATATGAAGGCAACACTCGAAGAATCGTATCCATGAATGTAGACTAGATAGCACAAAATTAAAATTATCCATTATAGGTGTTTTCATAGTTACATTTCGTAGGTTGTTCATCTCCTTCGGTGTAGCTTTATATATGTAGCAGCTCAACGTTGATTTTGGTCCTGATAAAACATTACTTTACAATCTTTACCAAACAACATATTTAAAACAAGTTTATACTTTATATTTTTCCCATTGAAAGAAAAGTCATGTAAATCATTGACTTGCTGTTTTATGTTTCCTGTTTCGGTTAATGTCGTTCCTGAAGTTCTTTTTCGATGATGGGACGGGATTTTACCATAAAAGTTTGGTTTCGTCTTTCAAGTCCCTCACTGAATGGGTACAAGTGAGCATTTTACTACCGAGGAATTATCCTTGCATTTTTTCACTAATTGTCTATAGTTACTTTGCCCGGAGCTACCATCTAAACACCATTTACAAAACAAAACCAGTTTGTCGCTAGAATACTGCTCACTTACTTCCGCTTGAAATTCACAAATTCTTCTTGTCGTTAGATCTAGACGCTCTTGTAATTTAATCTCGGCTTCTTCTTCATTCATTATAACAGATTTTTTTTTTCTGGAAAACACGCCTGTTTTGCACACAATATTTTATTCCAAGCCGGATAGCATATCTTGAATTGTTTTGCCGCTGTTCTTTAAACTAAGTACGTAGATTTGCTTGAATTTGTGGAGATAATCAAACTTAATGTCTCTTGAAGTGTCAACGGCTGTGCTTTTTAATCTCTAGATTGAGCTAGGTTGTTGCCTACAACTCACCTCGTTTGTGTCACACAAAGCTTTAGGGACTTTTGTTGAGTAACATATTAAACTACATCAGCTGTAGTTCGTTGCACACATTTACTTAAACTGACTTGCGAATAAAAGTTCTTCGGTACTCGTTGTTGATACCAAGTCTTTGATTTTCATTTACTGGCTTCTCTTACATGAGTCTTCAAAAGCTTTATGTAGTCTCTCTTGTACAGAAGGCCCTGGTGTAGCTATATTGTCTTCTTTTTTGTGTAAATTTATTGATACCTTTAACCAATCTTTATTTCTAATCAAAAACTTCCCTCAGTCTCTGTGACAAGGTTTCCAGCGTATTTATAGATTTTTTATAATTTTTTCTCCTGATTCTAACATATTTATATATATATATATATATATATATATATATATATATATATATATATATATATATATATATATATATATATATATATATATGTATATATATATATATGTATATATATATATATATATATATATATATATATATATATATATATATATATATATATATATATATATATATATATATATATATATATATATATATATATATATATATATATATATATATATATATATATATATATATATGTATATATGAAATTAATTCATTACAAACCAATAATCACAATATTCGAAGCGTTACTTGTAATTTTGATTCTCTTTTAATATTGTTGAATAGATTATCTTACAAAATTGACGTTTTAGTCTTGCCTGAGTGTTGGTTGAGCAAAGTGCTAGTTATACCCAACATTCCTTATTTTAATATGTTTAAGCCCAATCATTGCAACCAAAATGATGGAGTTATGGTTTACATCAGGGATAATTTAATCTATGAAGTGATAGAACCTGTTTTTAGTGAAACTAATTGCTTACTAGTTAAAATTTCTAATAGTATTGCACTTATTAGACTATATCGATCGCCATTTTATAAGAATATTACTCTATTTTTGGACAGCTTGGATCATGTATTATGCTCAATAGCTAGTTTTAGGACAAAAATAATAATTCAGGTCATAAATATTAGTATTAGCAAGAAGTCAAGAGATGTAAGGGTGGACAAGTACCTAAACCTTTGTGCTATACATGGTTTGCTGCCAGCTCATTTACTTCCAACGAGAAATGATAGTTGTCTTGATCACATACTAATTAAAACTTATAAGACCACAAATTCATTGGTTGTGGATACTCTCTTTACTGATCACTATCCAATCATACTGTGTTGCGATTAACATGTTAAGCAACTATCATCAATGAGAACATCTTTCTGTGTTGATAAACCTACTATGATTGCCGATATTACGAAGACTGATTTTTCTGACGTTGTAGGCTCCACTGATCCAGAATACTCAGCTATCAAATTAGTGTCAACTATATCTGCTGCTATACAAAAACATACTTGTATAGTATCGGTTCCTAGCAAAAAGCGAATATTGACCCTGGATAACCGCCAGGCTTATTGCGCTGCATACGAAATCATGATAACCTTTGCAGAAAAGCAAAAAAGCATCCTTATGACTTAGACATAAAATAAGCTTATATTTGTTACAAAAAAATTTGTAATAATAAGAAAGCAATGAATTTATAAAAGCTATGTAAAATATGAAAAAGACCTGGGACCTAATTAAATAGTTCGGCAACATACAAAGCAAAACAATGAATGTGTCAAGCCGCCTCTTAAAATCAGATAGTGCATACGAGACAGTTAATAGTGTTAACATTTTTTTTGCCAGTATAGGAAAGGAAATTGCATCTAAGGTCTCTCAACCAATTAATAAGTATGTGAAGTACCTTACCATGCCAAACTGTCAATTTAATCCCTCTTCGATAGTTATTAATGACACTGATGAGTCTAAAATTAGATCTATCATCTGCCAATTTAAGGACAACTGCGCTCTAGGCTCCCAGCCTAAACGGTATTTGGAACTCGACTACAACAGCAGCTGCAGATGTCTTGTCTGCACCAATAACCAGACTACTCAACCTATGTTTGTTGAAAGGCATATTTCCAAGTGCTTTTAAAAAAGCCATTATCTATCCAATCTACAAGAGCAATGATAAATGATCTGTCAACAACCATAAACCTATATCCATATTAAGTACGTTGTCCAACCGGACGCCAAGAAGCGCCTACCCCGAGACCTTCTTTCCCATCCCGACTCCGATTCCTGAGCTGCCACCTCGGTCGCTGGTCGCCTAAGCTGGGCCTCCCCCGGGCAACCGGGGGTCTCACCTGGCCGGGCTGACCGCCCATGTGGCATACAGCTCATCCCGTCTTTGAATCTCTTATCCCCTGCACCTGCAAATAAAAATGGAGGCGCTTGTATTCCCCCGGACATAGCCCACCTAAGGACGCGCTCGTCGTAACGAGCGGAGATAGATACGGCGGGCAGGATGGAAGATATCAAGTCAAGTCAATCAGTACGTTGTCCAAGAGAAAGTAATTAATAAGCGACTTATTTCTTATTTGGATAAGTATAAATTACTTGAAGACAACCTATATGATTTTAGAGTCAGTAGATCTACTGAAGACGCTGTGATGGATTTATTAAATACCACCATTCAACATGTCGATAAAAAAATGAAAACTGTTCGTATTTTTTTTTTGATTTATCAAAAGCCTTTGATACAGTGTCTATCGCACTACTCCTTGTCAAATTAGAAAAAATTGGTATCCGAGGGACCGCTTATGAGCTTGTTAAGAATTATCTTACCGATAGAATTTAGTGCGTTTCAATAGATAACAAGATAAGTAGCGAGCAAAATATATCTTTCGGGGTGCCACAAGGAAGTGTGCTGGGGCTTATTCTATTTTTAGTATATATTAATGACCTATGCAGGTTACAAATCCCGAATTGTAAAATTATGACCTCCGCGGATGATACTGCACTAATTGTTCATGGTAGCACATGGTCTGATGTTCGTAAACATGGTGAAAGAGCTTTAACTTTTATAAATAATTGGTTATCCTGTAACATTTTAATGTTCAATACTGAAAAAATAAAATTTATTACTTTCGGCCACAAATCTCAGCTTCCATGTACAGGCTAGGATAAATTTTACGATTGCTGCTCTCTTAGTGATCGACTAACGTACAATAAAGTACCTCGGAGTAACCCTTGATGAAAATCTCACGTGGACTGAATATGTAAACGTAATGGTGTCCCGTTTAAGAAAACTTGTATATGTTTTCACAAGACTTAGATCTAGTGCATCTTCTGAAATCCTAAAAATGGTTTATCTCTCTCTAGTGCAGTCTATTCTGAATTAGTGCTCACCAGCAGTGGATGGAGCGTCGAAGTGTATATTGCTTCCATGGAAAGAGCCCAAAGATGTGTCTTTTAAGTTTACACATAAACCTAAATATACTTACTGTACGACAATTGTTTATTTTGAACACCATTCTACGAAAACATAAGCGTTTGTTTTTCTACCCGAATAATGGTCTTTAAAACGTAGATTTGATAAAGTCTGTACGAATAAACATCGTCGTTTAGCCTCCTCAAGTAAACATTATTACTATTTAAGTCCTACACTGTATAACAAAATTAACGAGAAGCTTAACATCTACTCCCTAACCTTACGACATTGTAAAATTAAAGTTTACGATTGGCTTACAACATTAAATTATGACGAGACAGAAAATTTAGTAACAATATCTGAACTTCAAATTTACATATACAGATACACACTCATATACACACAAACACATCCACTACACCTTATCTTAATTATCTTATTAGCTTCTATTTTTTATATTTTAGAATAAAATTTGTTTTATTAATATATTTGTAACAATTAAAAAAAAATGTTATTAATGGCGTTAATGACCGCGACACAGTGTTGCACTATTGCGGTTATTATCGTATAGATTGATAAGTACTGTATAACTTTGTTAATGGTTATTATATTATATTATGTATAGAGTTATTTTTTTATATTTTTTAGCCACGGAGTGTTAATTGGACCTACACCCGGTAGCACAATTATCTGTCGTTAAACATACATTCTGTATATTTTCTATAGCTTACTACTTTTGTAACATAAACATTGTTTTAAATTATAAATTCAAGGACAACTTAAAAAAAAATAAGAACAATAAAATTACTACTACTGTACCTATTGCCTAGTAAAAAACCTTCACTAGTGGTTTCTTAAGATGGAATTTAATTGGCTTTGACTAACACGTTAATTAATGTAATATGCATCTTTAACTAATTATAAAAACGCAAGAAAATGTCTCATTATATACATACAACCCTTTATCCCTGGCTTCGCCTCATATGAGAAATAAAACATTTGAAATACGCGATTAAATTATTTAAAGTGTTATTTTGTTTCATATTACAAAAATACTCGCCGAAACAATTTAAATAGTACTCATTTACATTGAATAATTTTGCGGTAAATCTCAAAGGTAAAGCACAGAAAATGTAAGAGTGAGACTAAATGCTTCTCGGTCCGTTCCATTGGCGCTGTTATTTGACCGCCGCACCGTGGGTTTCGAACTGTGAAGTGTTACTTGACATCGTATTTATGTCTGTTTTCGATACATTTGCGTCGGCGCAACTCACCCCTGCCACAATGAACTCAGCTAATCCCTACTTAACTATACTTGCTTTATGGTCCTACTGAAAATCAATATATTAGTAATTTATCTTTGATTAAGTTTGTAGCTAAAGTAATGCACTACGCATTACTTTTTTATGTTTTCATATAACTGTGAGCAAAAAAAAAAAAAACCACTACTCTATTATAATATAAATTACAAAAACACTTATTTTTGTAAAGAAATAAATAAAGTTTATTTTTTTAATTATTTTATTCATATTAAAGACAAAGCATCAACATTATTCTTAGTTAATTGAATGCTATCTTCGTTTCCTGTAGATATAAATATTGTGGGGTGCACGCCATGAATCTTGCGACGCTAGAGTTATAAAAGCGATAAATGTAGTGCGCAAACCATGTCGATCTTGTTAATTCACAATACGTGTTAAGCGACGCATATTTTTAATTAATATTTGCTTATATAACAATTATATTAAATAAAATCTGATTTTCTTAGTATATTAAAAAAATAACTAATTGAAAATGATCTTGTGGTTTATACTAGTAATAGTTGTGCTATGGACATTTTCATTTAGATACAAGAGAAGAAATATGTATAAGCTGGCCTCAAAAATCCCAGCGTCCGGGAGGGAATTACCCATTATAGGGGTAGCGCACACGCTAACGGGAGACAATGAAGGCAAGTTTAAAATATATTATTTGTATTGTTATTAATATTTCTTGTCTTATACTTAACTTAAATTGGTGTATCTATCATTCTTGCAAAGCAGACACAAATGAAAAAAAAAAAAAAAATCAAAAAAAAATAACAACGAGGTACCCACATAACAGTAGACAGAGTTAGCTAGTAGCTAATCGCTGGGAAGACGATTTTCAAAAAATAACAGGACCAGACTCGACATCGACATGATCCCCTTTCTCAAAGGGCAATTTATTAAAAAGAATTATGTGCTGATTTGTCGGGTAGTAATTTAAATTAAGAATATGATAAATTTAGTTACATTTCAAGAAAATATGTTACTAACAACATTGAACGTATAAACAAAAAAGAACTCTCTTACCAAATAAAAATATATTTTCTTTATTAGTTTCCTCTCTTGCACTTTAAAAGAGACGCGCGGTTATTTTCGGTTCCCGCTTGAAAAAAAATATATTTTTACAATTTTTTTCCTCGCTCTGGTAACTAGGTGACAAAAGCACGTCCATGAGTTTCTCCACTCAATACGCCAAACCTTAACAATTCGTTTCAAATTGGGTAACGAAAGATTCCCATGGCCTAAAGTGAGGCTAAAAAGGTATAGATTTGACATCATAATGTCTGTTTAAGAATTTCTCTTGTGTGATTGTAAACGAGGAAATAAAATAATTAATATTTATAATTTAAATATTTAAAGTTTTCATTTTTTCACTCTGGTAACAAGACAAAGCGCGGCGTTGAGTTCCGCCACTCAATTTCGGCGAAAAGTGGGAAACAGAATTTGAACCGAGTGTCATAACACTAAGTTTCCAAGTTGCCTCTGCCTATCCTGCCATGTGCGGAATACAGAGTGAAGCTGAGTTAAGATTTTCTAATAATGAATTGGAGCAAGGGTAACATTTTTGTTTATACAAATATTCTATTCAGTGACATGACCTGAATATAAATAAGACAACGTTTTGAATACGTTATTTAAGATGAAGTCAGAGTTGAACGAATTCCTCATTAGAACCCGTCTCGTACATTGACATAAACTGGGGGTATGGTAATAGTATTTTTTTAATGTATTATATCAGATAAAAACCTTATAGAGTTAATTTTATGCAGAACTTTCTGCGGAATCATTTTAAATTTAATTCCTAACTTTTGCTTACACAGATATAATGTTAGCTTTACAAGAATATAGTTACGAGTCAATAGTAAACGGCGGAGCAATGCGAGGTTGGCTCAGTCACATACTTTATTTTAGTAAGTTTTGTCTTTTTTATATATTATTAATACTAATACCTTCCGGACATTTTAGCATATTTGTAACATTTTAATTGCAATAGTTATTAAGTAAATACTGATGATACGTTGTGCCGCTGCGCCACGACAGCATCAAGACTGTTTTAAATTTAAATATTAAATGTTTTCATTTCTTCGCTCTAGTACAAGGTAAAACGCGGCGTTATGTTCCGCCATTCAACACGGAACGCTTCAAATTCGGCGGAAAGTTCGGAACGGAGTATCTTAACACCAGGTTCCCAAGTTCCCTCTGCGTACCCTGCCATGTGTGGGATACAGTGTGAAGCTGAGTGAGTGATTGATTAAATACTGATTACATTATATTAAATACAAGATTTAGTAAGTAGGAAAATACCATTTATTTTTTTCAGAAATTGTTCATCTAATATTTATATTTCTTTTATTTTAAGTTATGACGGATCCCGTTGATTTGGAAGTGGTATTAAAGACATGTTTAGCAAAAGATGATTTACACAGATTTATACGAAAAATCATCGGTAATGGTGGAATATTCGCACCAGGTATTTATTCATAATTAATCTTTTTTTTTTATGGAAAAGACGGCAAACGAGCGTACGGGTCACCTGATGGTAAGTGATCACCGTCGCCCACGGCCCCGAGTAACTCCAGAGGAGCTACAGGAGCATTGCCGTCCTTTAAGGTGGAAGGGCACCGGGGCCCGGCATTACCTAATGCAAAACGCAGTGGCCAAAGCCACTACTTAACGCCGGTCTTAAATACCGGGGGTGGTAATAATCCGGTCGAGTCTGCCCATGCGTGTTGTCATTACTGACAACGTGACTCTACCACACACACTTTAGTCGCCTCTTACGACATCATCAGTACCAGGGTGATCCTATTCTAAGCCAGAATCACACGGCAAAAAAAAAATCACACATGTAAAAAAAATATACTAATATGATAGAAATATTTTTATATAATTTAGTATGTAACCTGTTTTAGTTGGCATATGGAAACGAAGGAGAAAAATATTAATTCCAGCTTTTAGTGCAAAAATTATAGAACAATTTTCACATGTCTTTTCTCACAATGGTGAAAAGTTAGTGAAAAAATTAGCTGAAGTTGATGGAAAAGGAAAATTTAGCATTTGGCCACATTTATCTGCATATACTTTGGATGCTGTGTGTGGTTAGTATGATTTTTTTTTTGTGAATTCCTCCTATTTTATAACACTTGTAAAATAAACTAAAGTAATTTTAGGTACTATTATAAATGAAACAGTAACGTACACGTATAGAAAGAAGTATATTCTCTTCTCAGCTTCACGCTGTATCCCGCACTAGGCAGGGTAGGCAGAGGGAATGGAAGTGAAACCTAGTGTTATGACACTCCGTTCCACTTCCGTTCCCCACTTTCCGCCGAATTTGAGGCATTGCGTGTTGAGTGGCGGAACTCAACGCCGCGCTTTGCCTTATTGGTAATAAGAAAGAAGTATATAAATATGTAAATTAATGTTGACATTTCACGTTTATTTAGAAATAATCACGATTTTTGTAACGAAAATAAAGATGTAATAATATATGGAATATAAAAGAAGAATTATAAAAAAACGAATGCTAATCTCAGAAACGGCTAAAAATCTTTGTTTAACTCGGTTAATAAATAAAAACGTTACATCAATTTAAAATGTTTCCTTCGACAAAATTGTCACAAAATTTTATTAATTTAGCTGAAAAATTAGTAATAATGTTACGAGAACAACTGATAGTAACTGAAAATAGTAAATAAAAAAGTGTAATGCAAGCGGGCGAAGCCGCGGTCGGGTCGCCAGTTTAGTAATATGTTCAATATTGTAAAATCCATTCTAGATGCAGACGTGAGAATAATTTATATTTATGTCTAGAGATCGGTGGTCGTTATTTTAAAATTTAGCTTTTAGATTCAAGTGTGCGCGGTCAAGTGAACGCATAACTGGAATACGCAACATTGATTACGGACTATTTATTATATAACTAGAAAGAACAACCAACTTTAATTCTTTTTTAATATTTTATTCTTTTAGCTCTAGATTTCTTTGCATCAAATTATATCAGGTACTATACTTAGTTACTTACGAGAACTTGCACTTATAAAATTGTTTTTTAAGTGAAGCGCCTAACTATGGCATTATTTTAATTTATTATTTTAACTTTTCTTTTAAATTTTATATTATTAAAATAAGTAAAAAAAAATCTAACTTAAAAAAATACGATTCTATTGCTAATCGAACTAAGGGTGCACTTTACTTCATTTTCATAACCTCACAGGTTTCAATATTTACTATATTATAGGGCATACCACGCTTTTTACTCAGCTTTGAATTGTTCTCTTAATATCTTAAATTTTATTATCATTTTATTTTGAGGCAATCGATCATAACAAGAGGGTAATAAAAGATCAAATTGTGTTTTTTTTACTAATGTTAGCAAAAAGTAAACATTACTTTGAAGATAAATTAAAATAATGCCATACATAGATACAACCCAACTAATAAAAGCATGTTAAAAGGGTTAAATTCGTTACTTGCCTGTATTTACCAAAGGATGCACTACAATATGCAATCTTTTGTTTGTGTTTGTTGTTTTGTTTTTGTAAAAATTAAGAAAAATTACATATTGTTTTTCTTATAAAGAATAATAAGTGCTTATTCGAACTAATAGTTTTGTTTCCCTAATCTTATTATTCTATTGCGCACTGTGACAGTAAAGTTACAAGTGAAAAAATGTACTACTATTTTTGCAGAAACTACATTAGGCGTGCAACTTAACGCTCAAGATGATCCAAATATTTCTTTCTTAACTTCGATGAACACCGTGTTGGATATTATTTGCAAGAGAATTTTTCATTTGTGGTTACAACCAGATTGGCTATTCAAATTTTTTCCGCATTACAAAATACATGAAGAGTGTAAAAACGTCTTACATAATTTCACAGACGAAGTAAACAATCGAAATATTTACTCATACTCAGCTTCACGTTGTATCCCGCACATGGCAGGGTAGGCCAGATGGAAACCTAGTGTTAAAACATTCCATTCCATTTTAGTTCCCCACTTTCCGCCGAAATTGAGGCATTGTGTTTTGAGTGGCGGAACTCAATGCTGCGCCTTGCCTTGTTACCAGAACGAAGAAGATTTGAAAATATTAAATATTTCATCCTCTAGTGGGGATCGAACCCACAATATATCTTATATATATATATATATATATATATATATATATATATATATATATATATATATATATATATATATATATATATATATATATATATATATATATATATATATATATATATATATATATTTTTCTTTTAAGGTCATCAACCAGAAACGAATAGAATTGAGCAAAGAAAGTGATGACCAAATGGAATCTAGCAAGGAGTATAGTACGTAGTATAACTTCTTAAAAATTACATTACGTTTTATTGACTACCTTATTTGTACAAAGTCTTTAGACTAAACTCTAATATTTTCTTGGTTACTTTAATATTTTCTTTGTTAAATTAAATAAGTGTAAATAATGTTAAATTAGATAAATGTAAAAGTTTTGGAATTGTACTTTATATAGATTTACAAGAATATCAGAATAAATCTTTGCTGGACATTTTAATATCGATATCTGGAGGTAAAAGAGGGTATACTAATACAGAACTACGGGAAGAAATTCTCACTTTGACTATGGCTGCCACTGATACTTCTGCTATAGCTACTGGTTATACACTGAAGTTGCTTGCAAAATATCCAAAAATACAGGAGAAAGTGTATGAAGAGTAAGTAATTTAGTTTATCAGAAAAATAATTACGAATAACTTAAAATATTATTACTAAGTAGGGGGGCGTCAAAATATTTTCATTTCTAAAGCGGGTAAACAATATAAAAATATCCTAATAGTTCATTTTAAAATCGTATTGAAAAATAATAATAATAACCCAAAATAAATTATATAATCTAGTCTACTATTACAGAATGTTTGAGATATTTGGAAATTCCAATAGATCTGTGACTAAAGATGATTTACTACAAATGAAATGTTTAGAAAGAGTAATAAAAGAAAGCATCAGACTCTTCCCTCCTGTACCTTTTATTATTCGCAAGGTGGAAAATGACCTTACCCTTCGTAAGTAACATTTTACTATGTTTGATTAACACTGTATTGACCATCTTGCTTAACTCATAATAATAAAGACAAATTTTCGGGCATTTACAAAAAAGGTATTACTGGATACTTTCTATAGGTTTCTGCTTACAGAACTTATCTCCCTAAAAAAGGGTCTGCAACCTTTTATAAAATTGCAGTGCACTGCCATGCATAAGTAATACAAAATAATGTTTACTAGTGGAGCCCGCGCGCCTTCTTACTTACTCTTACTCAGCTTCACGCTGTATCCCGCATATGGTGGGGTAGACAGAGGGAATATGAGGACCTAGTCTTAAAACACTCCGTTTCGTTTCTCACTTTCCGCCGTATTTGAGGCATTGCGTGTTAAGTGATGCAACTTAACGCGCTTTGCCTTGTTACCACACCGAAAAAATAAAAACAATAAATATTTAAATTAAAAATATATACGCAAGTTCAATCTCCATTCGTGGGATTGAACTTACAAGCTTATATTTAAAGTACTCACATGCTTGTGCCACTGCGCCACGACAATTCTCACAGTATATTTTTTAGTTAGATTGTCTATTTATCGTAAGTATACCTATTCAAAAATATATCTAAACTTTTACTTGTCAAAATCTACTAAACAATGTCAAAACTATGTCGAAACTATGTCATAACTTTTATTAGTCAAAGCGAGATATGATTACATCTTGCTCTAACCAATAGAAATAAAATATCTTCAAAAAATAAATCCAAAAGGAGAAAATTTTACGAAGGGACTGACGAGGTATAGCTCTGACGTTTTTCATATGATAACAAAATTGAGTCATTTCATTTTGGTGGTGATATCTATTAAGGTGATGAAACGGCAAGCCCCATAATTAAAATCTATACGTATAGCATCTTTCTTGTCTCCTACTTAAATATTAATAAGGCGAACTAAAAACTACTTAATGCGGAAGAATGCGGAAAAAGTGAAGAAAAGATAAGAAGTGTTAACAAAATGATCATTCGTGTAAAACTCCAATAGCTTATAGGACTATTCTTTGTTGTTGCAAATTTCTTTGAATAATATCAATAATATTATTTGGCACTTATTTAAGGGGCACGGCAAAAGAGATCCTAATGTCGTAGAAAGCTACATGAAGAAATTATACAATAAGTACCAAAAAGTGACAAAAGACCTTTCTAATTATGATCGACTTTTAAAGTACTTAGAGGAAAATTATAGAGATAGAGGCGAGATTTATATATTTTGGTCTCAATAATCAAATATTCCAGTCATCCAAGATGTTGTAAGTCACAATTTTGGGAAAGATGATAAAGCGAAATTGATGATACATTAAATTGTATGGAGTTGAAGTGAGCCAAATATTTTACACCCAAGGGCTTACTGTCTAGCGGCGAGTTAAGTTGTCTAGTAGAAAAGTAGCAAAAATGCTTGCAAAAATCTATTTGAATAAAGAATGTTTTGAAATTCAATTTGTTAAGAGAAACGATTCGGGTGCGGTATCAATATAACTATTACGTTAATAGCAATAAACCTACATACAAATATACTGAACATTTAACTAAGAGATTCACGACAGTGGACGACACGAAAGAGTTATGCCGAGACCGTAGCATTTGGCGCTCTGTTCTCCCTGCCTACCCCACTAGGCTAAGTTAAGTCATTTAACAATGTAATTATACATATAAAATAAACACTATATTTATGCAAAAAATGAAAAATATTGATATAATCAATAACAAAAACTTGTTTTTGTCAAAGAGAAAAATTATATAAATAAGAAATAAATAAGAAAAAGAAAAGGAGAAAGCGATGTATTTAGTGGAGGTGAAACTGGTATTAAATGTAGGGAACTCAAGTTTTCTTAGGTTTACACAGGAGTGTACAGTTCTTTCACTTGAAAGTGCCAACTGAAAACGCTTCCTCAAATAAGAAGGAGAGGATCGCTTTTAAATATTAAACAAAGGTGTGAGAACGTGACAGGTTACGGCGTAAACGAACAGGAAGCCAATTCAATTGACTACAGAAATCAGATACGTGGTCAAATTTGTATAGACCTAAAATAAAGCGAACACAAATTCTAAAGTCAAAAATCTCCTGACTAGTATCACGATTGCAAACATCAGTATGATCTAACAGTGGCAAACGTAAAGATTGAGCAAGAACAGAGTTAATATTCAGGATTGCAAGTCCTCAATAGTAGCGTGTTGAGGACTTGCATCAGATAGTTGCAAATCGTTCACGTAGAGATGGTATGGACAAAATAAGATTTTGGTAATTTCATATAAAAAATTAAAAAGAACAGAGAAGCCTTGAGGTACACCAGCTAACAAATCAGCTCAGTCTGAGCAATGTTCCCCGGTGCCAATTCTTTGCAAGCAACCCTGAAGATAAAATCAAAACCGTCCAGTGGCATCAGAGGAGATGTTAAGAGTAGGATACCAAGTAACACATCAAAATCTACGAAGTTAAACTCATTACAAGTCTAGTCGGATAGGAATACTTATTTGTTTATTATCCATTGCGGAACGGATATCACCGATTACCTTAATTAATACTGAACTGGTACTCTATGCTGGACAGAAGCCAAACTGGCAGGGATTTAAAAGATTATTTAGGAACAGGTAGTTGGATAGTTGTTAAAATGTGATTTCTTTAAGAACTAAAAAGGACACGGCGGATGGACATAGGACAAAAGTCTGAAAAATGAATAGAATCCTATTCATATAATCTTATAACCCTATTCATTTTTTCTCACTTTCGTCATAAAAAAAGTTTAGGTAACGTGATGACAAAAGAACAGAGAAGCCTTGAGGTACACCACTTTTCCAAGCAGAAGGGAAAGACTTTGATTTAAATGAGAAATTTAAAATGTGAGAACAGTATACAAAATCTAACACTAGCACAATATGTCACGACTTAACCCATCACTTCCAACAGATTTAAAGGAAATAGAAACGGTACATTTTCTAACATCTTCCTCTGACACCTTCCTGGAAAGCAAAAGGAGGGCGAAGAAAAACAAAAAAAAATGCATTTTTGTTATTACTTTGATATGAATCAATGTTTTATTGATTTTCAGCGTCAGGTCGAGTTCTTCCAACGGGCTCAGGAGTAGTGGTATCAATATGGGGCTGTCATCGAGATCCAAAATACTGGGGAGCGGATGCAGATCACTTTGACCCTGACCGTTTCCTTCCAGAACGCCTTAACTTAAAATATCCCTGCAATTTTATGCCTTTTAGTACTGGACCAAGAAATTGTGTAGGCAAGTAAAGTTTTTAACGTAACTATGTATATTATAATTTTTTACATTTATGAGAAAAAAACAAAATGATATCTACTAATATTTATTTTGTTTATAAAATATATTTTTAAAAGAATTTAAGTAAATTTGTAACCATGGCAATGTTTTATCGTATTTTTTTATATGTATGTCGTAGGTTATCAATACGCTTTTATGTCAATTAAGACTTCGCTGGCAATGATACTACGATACTATAAGGTGATTGGAGAACCGGAGAAGGGACCGATACCGCATATTAAAGTTAAGTTAAATGTCATGATGAAAGATGTCGATGGATATCAAGTGGCTTTGGAAAGAAGACCAGGGATGACATTATAATAATTAAAAAAGAAGCCTGTTATATTTAAACCTAACGACCCGTTCGCGGCTTTACCTCGCTTGATTCACTCACGCACTTCGCTCAATAGAAATAAATTTATGTGCGCTACAGTGCGTACATATAGAATACAACATCCTATTAATATTGTCAATGAGAAAGTTTGTGAGTATGTATGTATCGATGTTTTTTACTCTTTCAAGTAAATACTACGAAACCGATTACGGTGAAATTTGGTATGTAGGTAGCTGAAGGCCCAAAATAATATATAGGCACTATTCCGGAGTTTTCGCGGGATGTGGGAAATTGAATGCACGATCTAGCGGTACGGCAGCGCCGAAGGCGGTAGCGAGAGCGAAAGCGGGCGGGCTGTCCGACGCGCGGCGTGTGACGTGCGGAAAGAAGTTGCTCATCGCTGAGTGCGCGACACGAACGCGGGCAGACGCGTAAGGGCAGACGTTGACGGTTGTTGACGCCCCGAACAAAACGCAACGGGTTAAACCTTGAAAGTAGCAAGCCTGCATTTGGGCACGCCATGTTTTTCTTATGGGCACCTCCATATGGCTTTCTCACATGTTTCCAAAGCGATTAATCTGCATGTTCATGTTGAATGACAAAAATCGTTAAATATAGTTTAAAGGCCTATTATTGCAGCTTTGCATTATTTAGTTACCGTATTTTTTATATTGATAATATTGGGTTGGGTTGGGTTTCCACGCGGACGAAGTCGCGGGCGGCCCCTTGCTTACTTTATAATTTCCGTAAAGATACTTGATTAATGGTGTGAAAAATTCTAAGTATGTTGATTATATATTGAAACTATGTAGATTAATATTGATTGTGTTATATATAATTATATGTACTTACATTTTGTTAATTTTGATTATTAATTTGGTTATATAAATAAATTGATATTATTATTGATAAATATATATTTTAATATATTTTTTTGTAAAGTATATAAATGTATTCTGTAGATCATACTTAAGAGCAAATGCTCTGAACGCTCACTAGTTTTAAATTTCGTTAAATATTATATTTGCTTCATAGATGGAAAAAATCATACAAAAAATCTTTCAAACCAGTATCATGATATTACCGCGTCCAAGCAATCAATCTCTTGAGCTTTATAATATTTGTATAGAAAAAAAGATTTACCACAAGTTTTGGGCGTTGTGGTGTGTGTGTTTGTTCGTGTGTGTGTGAGTGTTAATAATAAGTAATTGTAGATATTTCATTAAGATATTTCATTAAGATTTGGATCAATATATGTGGTTCTAGAATAATGGTGTTGTCTTATATTTATTTCCGGGACTTAAAACGGTCTCAATTTTTAAAATTTTCTACTAAGTGCTTTTAAATTACGACACTTCTGGCCTATGTAAACGATATATAACATTTTTATTGTGGTTTTTACTGTCTAATCATATTAATGCTTTTCTCTTGTATTTTAAAGATTTTAATTTTTTGCCAAATTTAAAGTTGTATTCAACTCGATAATACAATTTAATTTTAGTAACGTCAACTATCAAGACTTGAAGATTAACGCCCATAGCGACAGGATCTTTTTTGGAAATCATCGTTCTTGTTGGTTATACTATAAGCAGAAGATTATGTGCTGCTGATGAAAGTTTCAAAATATATTTTTTTCTAAGCTTTCTTGGAAACATTCGTTTTCGTATTAAACATATTCAAGCTTTTACCTAATTCGGAGGTAGTTATACTTCGCCGATTGCAATAGTTTTTGTAAACTAACGTTTACAAAGTTTACTTTTACATCATGTTCAAATGACAAAAAGTAATATCAATTTATTGTTGATTAATAGTAATAACTTATATACAAAAAGTAACAATATGCCATTAAAATATGTGAAATGAGAAGTCAAGTTAAATGATAAGTAATGCATTATTTATTGATGACTTCAGCCACAAAAGAATCAAATTTATATATGTAGTAGTAGTGTAGTGTAGAGTTTTGTGTTCAATCAGGATAAAATCCAAGCTAAATATAAATTAATGTGAAGGAAAACGGTATTTGCTATTATTATGTTCATAGACGCTTGTAATTAATAAGGTTTGAAGGTTAAAACCATTACGACATATAATTTAGAAATGTACATATAAAATTATGATAATTTATCGAAAGTTAGGTATTATTTACGTAATAAAGTAACAGTCCAAATTTCATTTTTCCTGATGGTACTTACCGGTGATAGGTGTATTATATGCGGAGAGACTTGCTGGTGTTATAAAGCGCCGTAAGTGTGGTTAGATCTGGCTACCGCTCTACCAGAAATACTTTGAAATAACTTATATATTCAGCATTCATATTTTGCTTTGGTTGCATGTATTTCCACCATAAGAGAAAAAAAAGTACGATTACACTATGCAATAAACATATATATTAAATATATATCAGTATTTATGGGTTGAGGTAAACTAAAAAAGATTGTACATAAGAATAAGTCAATCATTTTCACTTGTACACGTCGTGGGGCAATGGCACATGCGTGTGACTGAGTGAGTGAGTATATTTGCACTTGCAAATAAATGTTTTTTCAAGTGGGATATAAAATATATTAAGGAAGGGCTTTTTTGAATAGGATTGGGCTGTTGATTTCAAAAAGATGCGAGATTTTAGTTTGGCTCATCGGTCTTAAGGGATGGATAGACAAACGCCGGCCTTGAGCGTGAGGGAATGGGGAGCACGGTAAAGCATAAAAATAGGTAAATTCTGGTGGTTCACAATTTTATAAAGGTATGTATGTATATATGTGTGTGAATGATGTGCATATCAAGGCGAAGACGTATTGAGACCAGTTAAATTGAGTATGAACTTGTGAAACTTAGTCATACTCTATTTTTATAAGTAGTGTCTATTTTTATATATGTATATTATGTTAGATAAAAATGTAAATAAAAGTGCATTTGTCATGGCCAGGCATAGCCCTTAACAAAACGCGATTGCCTGATGAAGATAGGTCATGTGCCAGTCAGATTCGCCCACTGAGGGTTCCGTACTAACTTCAAGGTAGAAAGTCAAGAAAAGTACAACGTATGAATTCAATTAACCGGACTATAGTAGCTTCAAACTGTATTCCGCACATGGCAGGGTAGGCAGAGACCCCTCTGTCTACCTAGTGTTAAAACACTTTAAACTGAGTATACCAAATTTTTTTATTTGTTTCTTTATTTATTAGTGCAAAAATTTTTATTTGTTACAAATCTTATAAGTATAAATTCACGAAAAGTACCGTATAAGTTTTGATTACTATTACTATAAATCACTCAGAAGTTTGATTTTGTTTCGCAAGTCATAAGACTTGCGTAAGTGTATAATCAGATTTTAAAGTCACTCTAACTTTATAAGTAGATCTTCGGTCACTGCCGAATTGCAAACGTCGACGTAGTCGAAAGGGGAGAACAAAGGGGAGTAAACATTGCGCTAGAATAGTTTTGTTTGATGAAGAAGGAATTATTAAAGAGGGCTAATGATAAAAAATAGATTTTTTTGGGTAATTAACAGACCGAAGGATTCGGCCCAAGTTTGAATAGCAGCCAAATCGCTATTTAAACTTTTAATAACTTCAGTTAGTTCTTTTAAATAACAGTGACGATTAAGTTACAAATCATCAGAATAAGGGTGGAAGGGAGAAGTAATGACCCTTAAATATTATTACGTTGATTAACTATTATTTGCTTTCATGCAATACTGGCAATTAAAGAGCGAAACCAGTTAATAGCAACGCAAACATTAACTGTTAGAAGTATTATAAAGGTGAGCTCATTATCATCCATAACACACGGTCCACGGTCACAATGTCCTCCATAAAAAAAAGGAGGGCTCTGACTTTGCTATGGTAAGGACGGAGGCCGGACTGAAAACAAACGCACAGGACACAGTAGATTGTTGGATGAGAGAAAAGGTAAAGTTGGTTATTAAATAAGTATTCAAAAATCTTAAGTAATATAAGAAGGATAGATATAAGACGGTAATCAGTGACATTGTAAGGATTAGGATCTTTAGGAAGTAGAATGGCATATGCACTTTTCCATTGTTAAGAAAACATTGTCATTGTCTATGAAAAGTTGATAATTTGAGTGACCACTGTTGTAATGCTTTCCATCATGAGTAGAGTCATTTCAAGGCTGAGATTATCACTTCTGCAGGCTTTTGAGTGAATGTACCTTTTAGCTTCATCCTCTGTAACAGAGTTAGTTACAGAGGATGATGCTAAAAGGTTAATGGAGTGAATATACATAAAAAATATACTATATTTATAAAACTATAATTTATAATAAAACAAAAAGAAAAATTAACTGTTGAGATTGAGATAATGGATGAGGCCCGTCGTGGCGAAGCGGCATAAGCATGTGTTGTAGGTTCTATTTTAATATTCTTAATTAATGTTTTCCTTTTTTCGCTCTGGTAACAAGTCAAAGCGCGGCGTTGAGTTCCGCCACTCAACACGCCATGCCTCAAATTCAGAACAAAGTGGGAAACGGAAGTGGAACGGAGTGTAAGACACTAGGTTCCCAAGTTCCTTCTGCTTACCCTGTCCTGTGCCATGTGTGGGATACAGCGTGAAGCAGATAATGGATGATGGACGTATGTGGCGTGTAAGTGCGTGTGTATGTGAATATTTATATGCGAACAAGTTAGTAGGTCCTATGTTTCGTCATAATTTAATTTTAATAACCAGCCAATTATTTTAGTTATACATTGAAACAAAGTTAGATAAGAGTTCAGTGTATATTCAGCTATACTTTATATTGTCAGTGGATTTAACCACACTAAATGACTCCAAGAATCTTCAAACTTGCGCATGACTGAGATCTTGAATAGTAAGTATTGTGAAAGTTCAACCATGGGAATTAAGTCAGTTGGAGTCACTGATAAGGTCGATTAGAGAAGGTCTACAGTTAGGAAAGTAATGGGTCCGGGAACACATATCCAGGAGGAATAAATTATACGTATCATATAGGTCTTCTAATAAATGGTAATATAATTCGGAAAATATAAGACTCCAATAAGTATTTTGGGATGCCACCCACTAAACAAAAAACTAAATTTTTAGACAAGTGGACAGACAAAAAAGAGCAGTTCGAGCAGTGGGAGCTCGTGAATCCCTGAGGGATTTTTTTAAAGAAACGGGTATTCTTACGGTGTCATCACAGTACATATATGATAATATAATACTTGTTCGGAAAAATAGCCACAATTTATTAAAAAACAGTGACCAACATGATATCAACACAAGAAGTAAAAATAAGCTGATCACTCCTAATTTTCATCTTCAAAAAGTTAGTAAATCTTTTATGGGACATGGTACACGTATGTATAATAAAATTCCGCAAGTAATTTAAAATTTGCCACTTCATAAGTTTAAGGTGAATGTTAAAAATATATTGTTAGGCAAAGCATATTATTCTATTCAAGAATACTACAATGATAAGGGTGCGTGGGATTAAATGCTGTTGGTACTCACTCAGGAAGCTATGTTATATATTTACTTTAATTGATATTTTGAAAAGAGCAACTGTTGAGTTTCTTGCCGGCTCTTCTCAGCAGACTCGCCTTCCGAGCTGGTGGTAGCTTTCTGTAAGGACTGACACTACAGACACTTATATGTAACTAGACGATTCAAAAGTGCTTAAATGGCCTAATTGAATTAAAAATGTTTTGATTTTGATTTTTTTTTATTTTTGAATATAGTAGTACGCTTTCGTCAGACTGCGTTACGCCGCCATCACTTTTATGTTAGTTATGTGAAGTTGCTGAGGGTGCCGAGATAGTACTGGTCTGTATTCCTTGTCGTAAAATGAAGTGGTCAGATATTGCTGGTTAGGTAATAAAAGGTAGAAATGTAAATAGAATAGTTGCAAATAAATTACATGCACCTACGACAATAATAGGAGCAAATTACGACAATAATAGGGCGGCTTCCTTTATAGTAATAAAACTAATAATAAACTCTGTTGTTGTCACTTTGCTGTATTATATTTACAGGCACTTGTAAATTATAAGAATTTAGAAAACATGAAATAATGGCACCTTAGAATTTATTAACTTAAGTACTGCGGTATCATCCATCCAAATTTCCCTTGATAGCACTTACCGGTGTGCTGTGTGTATTAGCAGAGAATCTTTGAGATTAGGCTGTAAAAGGCTCTTGGGCCATGGAAAATTACGAATCAAAGTTCACATTGAACTTCCATTAGAGTTGCATATGTGTACATCTATTTTAATTCATTTTAGAAGCTTTTAGGTACATGAAATGTAAAATTAATCGTTTTGAAACACACAAAGATAGCAAATATTTTCTTAAATAACTCAGTGTTGCTAAACTAATAATACTTAAAAAGGCAATATACATAATAATTTATATATAATGTACATAATAAGTTATATAAAAAATAAAGTTTTGGCAATAATCTTAAAAAAATGTAGGGGTATTGTACTACTATATTTTACTATAATATTTGTATTAAAATCGGTTAAGTGCCATTAGGAAATTGAGTCAGGTAAATCAGTTTCATATCTATTTCCTTCCTAGAATAAAGAACCCAACAATAATCTGAAACCTACAAGTAAGCTTATTGAAATCCAGGCAAAAAAAAAAAAAAGCCTTCATTGAGTTCTTGACTATCTTAAAAGCAACAGCCACATACAAAAAAATCTCCTTTGGACCTGGGCCTTGTAGGCCGTGTGGGTCATCTTTTTTTTTATGGAAAAGACGGCAAACGAGCTTACGGGTCACCTGATGGTAAGTGATCACCGTCGCCCGCGACCCCGAGTAACTCCAGAGGAGCTACAGGAGCTTTGCCGTCCTTTAAGGTGGAAGGGCACCGGGGCCCGGCATTACCTAATGCAAAACGCAGTGGCCAAAGCCACTACTTAACGCCGGTCTTAAATACCGGGGGTGGTAAATATCCGGTCGAGTCTGCCCATGCGTGTTGCCATTACTGGCAACGTGACTCTACCGTACACACGTACTTTAGTCGCCTCTTACGACACCATCAGTACCAGGGTGATCCTATTCTAAGCCGGAATCAAACGGCGAATCATCTAACTTTAACCTCGCGCCTCTCGTGACTACCACCACGGAGTTGCTCGTTAGTGTTATGAAGTTAAGTTCTCCCCTCTTTTCGACTTTGACCAGGCCCAGTTTGTATGCAGCCATATATTATCTTGATGGTTCAGTTTGTCGTTACTTCTCTGAAACATGTACCTCATTTTCTTGTATGTAAACTCTCGGCATGTAGCTTTTAAGTAGATATAATAACAAAGGTCAACTGGATACTTACTCTAATGATTTTAAATGGATTTTTAAGACATCTTAATCGAAACTCTAACATTGACGTGACGCAGCAGTAGGGTAAACCGATTGACCATTTCGGTTGCTTAGCAGCTATTTTTTTCACAATAGACGTCTGCCGTAATCGGTTGGCCTGATATGAGAATACTGTATTGAACGTTACTGGCACTAGTTCACTAAAAGCCTGAAAGTAACTATCATCATATTTATGGGTCAATTTTCGCTTAGGGCAGGATTTGGCAGTTCGCTTCCGATTGTCGTAGAGAATTCACTTTTTATCACAGGTGGCTCGACTAGCCATTAATTTTTGTGCCGGTTAAATAATGAAACGTAGCAGTCGACGCGCGACGTTCGTCGGTTTGTCATCACTCAATTCGTTCCCGCAGTACTATTACGATATTTAATTAAGTTCGTAAATAACGCGATATTTTTAGTTTTCCATTTTGTAAGCTGAATGATGCAAACCCAAAAAAAAATAATAAGAAAAACAAATGAATGACGGTTAACACTACTACATGTGTAAATAACTGTATACATTTGCATTTTGAATTCATACTCGAAGAATAGAGAAATTTATGGTTAAATTGGCTAGTATGATAAATGCTAATTTCATATGTAAGGATCTAATATTACCGTGAAATATTTTTTTAGGCATATTTCATACAGGATACTTATGTTGCCAAGACGACTACATAGGGTTTGCCCTGTGAGAAAGATATCAGATCTCATGTAGAGCCAAGCTTCTGAATCCATACAGCATAACTCTGCCGACCCACACTTCACAAATTCTACATATCAGTAAAAATATATGGCTTCGCCGTTTCGCTACTGTTATGCAGGTGATGTGAATATTTAGTTTCTGAAATAAGTGTCGAAACAGCCAAGCCATACACACCCCAGCGCTTCGCTTGGTGCGTCTTGGCGAGGGCACTACCTTGCCCCCAGATATTGTTGTATTGACTTGACAATAAAATAAAAAAATTGGAATACACAAAAAAGAATATTTAATGAAAGATTTATTTAAACGTTGTAAACTCGTTGAATTATATGTTATAGTCAGAGCCCTCTCGAAGTATATTATTATACGTTTGTTGTCCTTTAATATAATTATAAAGCACGTAGCACATTAGTTCCCATTTAAGTTGACTTAATATTATTTACATTAAACGAATATGTATATATATAATAAATATTATTATATATTTTATATAAAAGCTGTATGTTTTCTCGTTTAAGGTTAAGTAAGTGCAGTGCTGGTATCTACTACTTCCAATGACATTAATAATTTAGCTATACTTTTA
Source organism: Eueides isabella (assembly GCA_019049475.1). Taxonomy (NCBI): domain Eukaryota; kingdom Metazoa; phylum Arthropoda; class Insecta; order Lepidoptera; family Nymphalidae; genus Eueides; species Eueides isabella. The sequence continues at coordinate 11,445,451 of CM032393.1, read as the reverse complement.
TTTTTTATGTTATTCTTAGGGCTCCGTACCTCAGAAGGCAAAAATAAAATATTTATAGAAATCACTTTGTTGTCGAGATTCCTTTTTTATTTCCTTTCATGTAAGATATTTTCTGGTGTTCCACAAGGCTCCAAGCTTGGCCAAGTCTAACATCGTAAGTATAAAATAATTGATGCTTGGGAGGACGTTAAAAATTATAAAAATACTTACGTTCCCTGGTTACTTGGTGTAACAAAAATGGTAAACAGCTTCATATATCAAAATGCATCTATAGATAAGAAATTTTTAATAAAAGATTTTTTTAATTTTTATCATTATTAAAGTACATACAGTTGATTATTTTCCGTTCACGGCGTACGGTCAAAAAAAAATACCAGCTCTCTTAATGTTGTTGAGCAAAATGTCTTATGTCCATTACGCCCTATTTGAAACTAAACCTTAGTTCCCGCCACTAAGGTAAATTTATTAAATGATTTTATCACATAAGTCTGTGTATAATAATATCGGGTATTTATATTTGTTTATTTTGACTGGTGCTATTTTTCGTATTTGGTATGGTTATGGTATATTTCGTTCTTTGATTATGGCGTTCCGAGCGTGCCAGTTGAGCACATATCACTTCGCCAATGTCACGTTGTTTTCGTATTTGTATGCAACCTGTAATCTAGTGAGTAGTTGAAGTCTAAAATAGTTTCGAAATCACCCCATATTTTTTTGTAAATTATAACATAAAAATAGTTGCTTTATTTTGTCCTTAGTTGATTGAAAGACAAATGCTCTCACTTTTTTTTAGAACTTTTAAAGGGGAACAATTATGTTGTACATATTTAAGCTTGGAGCTTAAACGGTTTACGCTGTTCATGATTGGAAGTTCTTTAATTTAACGGTTTTTTTAATACGTTTTGTTTCATCTCCGTCCCTATAGGTTTTATCGTCATATAATATAGCTTATTATGCCTTTCTTCGATAAATGGGCTATCTAGTGCTAAAAGATTTTGTCCAATTGAACCAGTTGTGAGATTAACGCATTCAACCATACAAAGAAACAAACCCTTTGACTTTATTAATATAGATATTATAAATGTATAAGAACTATTAAAAATTTTACGCTATGCCTCTCTATCTAAATTAGGAACAGAACAGACTGTAATATAAGATTCCCAAGGTCCCTCTACTTACCCTGTTCTGTGCGTTTATTGTTATAAGTGTAGTTAATTTCAGTATATGTGTGTATGTATATGTTCGAAAACTCAAGTTTTTGAACTATTGATTATTGGTACTTATCGTTTATCGACGTGATATTTGTACCGAACACCCGTTGGACGTGTCCGACCGATTTTTTAGTATGCTTTAGTTGAGTAGGGATGTCCCTTTTTATTGTTTTTCGTAGTATATATTTTTTTTGTTTTTTGGTTCTTATGTATTTAAAAATTTGGGTTCTTAATAATAACAATACAACAAAATAAACTATATCAAAATAAATAACCATCAATCTGCTATGTCTTTGTTTTTAACGACAAATTGATCCACAGGTGACTCGTTAGTTATTATTCAACTTGAAGTAATTATAAAAATGCAACAGATTGTCTTGTTATATAAATGACAGTGTTTATAAGATAAATTAATCGTGACATAAGACACAATTTCATAGTTGATCTCCATTGTGGCTTACCGCTTGTTATTAGGCATACAGGAAATTGCCCTATATTTACGTATCTTGGCGTTATTCTATACTTTATAAACGTTAATTATCTAAGTGGATTACCGTTATCAGTATTAATAATAGTGCAAACTAGAGTAAAGATCATTTAAATATAAAAATTTATATAAGGTATAATTTATGACCTAGTCATTATTATACAAGATATTTTTCTTACATTTTCGATCTGTTGAACTCAATAATCACAATATATATATATATATATATATATATATATATATATATATATATATATATATATATATATATATATATATATATATATATATATATATATACACAACGTACGGACATACGTGCTATTACACGCTGTGGTTACAATTTCCTCGTAGAGATGTGAAGGTTGTGGGATGTAAGCCATGAACCTTACGATACTAAAGTTATTAAAGCGGTAGAATTTGTGCGCAAACCGTGTCTATCGTGTATATCGGTCATACGTATAAAAGGGTGCAAATTTTAAAACTGTTCGATAACGCATTTCATGATATTATTTCACAATTTTATATACCACTTTAACAATAGATAAACGAACTTGAAATGATTTTGTGGTCTATACTAGTGTTAGTTTTATTATGGACGTTTACTTATAGATACAAGAGAAGAAATATGTATAAGCTGGCTTCGAAAATCCCAGCACCGGATAGGGAAGTATCCGTAATAGGGATAGCGCACACGCTGGTGGGAAACAATGAAGGCAAGTTAAAGTGAATGTAATATCATATTCTCATACATGTATTATGTTATTAATTATTTTAAGTCTCAAGATTTTAAGTCCGAGAGTTAGGAAGTACAGTTTACAACGGCTACGTCTCAAATTAACTGCAAACATAAGCTTGTAACGTTTTTTTTCTCAAATATCTAAAACTTTCACGTGTTCGATTTTCCTTTACTTAAGTGTAATATAAATTACACTACAAACAAACCTTTCATTTATATTATACAGTATTACAAAATACCGTAAATATGAAAATTGAATATTAATTTGAACAAATAAATAAAAAAAAAACAATATTTAATATCATAAATATATATAGCATATAGGTAGGTAGGTTTCTTTTAGTGCGTATACACAGTGTATATATTACCGTGTTTAATAGTAAATTAAACAATATTTTACTATATACCACACGTAACTGGTAGGCAGAGGGAACCTGGGAACCTAAACCTAGTGTTAAGACATTGCGTTAATTTCCCATTGTCCCCTGAATTTGTGGCATTGCGTGTTGAGTAGTGGAACTCAACGCCGCTCCTTGCGTTGTCCCCTGAGCGAGGAAAATGAAAATATAAAATGTTTTATTTACTCGATTTTTCATCGAAACCACAACCGGTCACCTTTAAAGTCGCGCATTTTTGTTCCTGTGCCACGACAGGTCTCTTATACTGATGAGCAATTAAAAAAAAATGCTCGTATGAAAAGGAAATTCTTTGATGTTACTCTATAAAATCCTCATTATAATATAGTCGGATTTTTTTGTTAATTCAGATATAATGATGAGTTTACAAGCATTCAGTGAGGAGTCAATGCTTACTGACGGAGTGCTCCGGGGTTGGCTCAATCACATACTCTATTTTTGTAAGTACTAAGTTTTTTGTTTATATGACTAACCCCTTAGTAGGGATCGGAAGCCTTCCAAGTATTTTTCTATTTTATATTACTATGGGCAGTAGTAGCAATAACAGGTTGTCATACAATTTGTTTTTAATAGTTATGAAGTAAATAACAATTACAGCAAAGGAAAATCAAGATTTATTAATGGATCATTTTTCAACCATATCTTCAATTTTAGTGATAACAGATCCTGTGGATTTGGAAATGATATTAAAGACATGTTTAACAAAAGATGATTTACACAGATTTATCAGAAAAATAATCGGCAATGGTGGAATATTCGCTGCAGGTATGTGTTTATATTTATAAAAGTATAAATAAATAATTGTGATGATAAAAAAAAAATGCAAATGTAGTATATAACTGTTTTAGTTCCCATATGGAGACGACGGAGAAAAATTTTAGTACCAGCATTTAGTCCAAAAATTACGGATCAATATTCTGATGTTTTTTCTGACAATGGTCAAAAGTTAGTAAAAAAATTAGTCAAAGTTGATGGAAAAGGAAAATTTAGTATTTGGCCATACTTGTCTGCATATACTTTGGATTCAGTGTGCGGTTAGTATGAAAAGGATATCGTAATATTTGAATATCTGCTATTATGTGTATATACAAATAATCGTAATAATGTTAGATTTAAGTACAATATTACATTTAATTATAGAAAGAATTTTCTAAGTCGTACACGTACGGAGGTACATAAGTTTATTAATGGGTGTTCCAGTTTCAGAAGTATTTCTGCAAATGTTGCTTGTTTGGTTTCATGTTGATTTATTCACGTTTATCTGTCATTGGAAACACACGCGAGTTTTGACTTTGATTTATGTCTTCTTTTGCTTTGCAAGAACTGTCAGTTTTTTATTTCTTTAAACTTCAATTTGGTATATTATTTGGATTTCCTAAAAATGTGAAACTGTGATTATTTACGAAAAAATCAATGACGTATATGTACAAAATAACATTTATTAAACTTTTTGCAGAAACTACATTAGGTGTAAAATTAAATGCTCAAGATGATCCAAATTCTTTATTTTTAACTTCAGTAAACCTTGTGTTGGACATTGTTTGCAAGAGAATTTTTCATTTGTGGTTGCAACCAGATTGGCTATTTAAATTTTTTCCGCAGTACAAACAGCATGAAGAGTGTATAAGCGTTTTACATAATTTCACAGACGAAGTGAGTTATACAATTCTTTAGCACATATTATTATAGTAATTATAACAATTTAATATTTTTTTATTTATTTATTTACATATTATTATAACAATTTATTTATGATCTTTTATTTCTTGGTTTCAGGTCATCAAAAAGAGACGAATTGAAATAAGCAAAGAAAACGATAATCAAAACGAAGTCAGTAAGGATTATAGTACGTAGTTTTATTTCTTATTAAACACATAACATTTTTAATATAACACATTTTTAGAAAGTCTACTTTTACAGATTTTTTATATTTTTGGTTCAATAAAATTGTTGTAAAAGAAATATATTTATAGACTTACAGGAATATCATAAAAAAACATTTTTGGACCTTCTAATATCGCTATCTGGCGGTGAAAGAGGGTACTCTAATTTAGAGCTACGGGAAGAAATTCTCACTTTGACTATTGCTGGGACTGACACTTCTGCTGTAGCTATTGGTTATACACTGAAATTATTGGCAAAGTATCCAAAAATACAGGAGAAAGTGTATGAAGAGTAAGTGATTTGAGTTTTAACAAAAATATTTTATTAATTTACAGTGGAAAGTTAGCTACGGGGTGTTCACGTTAGAGTTATTTACCTACACCGCTGTTTGCGTGATACAGTGTGAAGCTAAAAAATATTATATTGTAAAGTAAATAATTATAGTGTCAAGTTAATACTTGACAATATAATTATTAACCGCACAATAGTGTATGTTGTGGTGTAACAAGTGTACCTTGTTTCTGTTTGCTTGTATATTGCATAATGCGTGAAGGTAAGACAATATATCTTTGTAAGGTCCTAAGCTCGTTGAAATAATACGTAATAAGAGTTTTTACAAAGTTACTGTATTTACCCAGCACTGTCAAACACCTATTAAGATGTTTTAAACTACTCCTGTCTGAGATTTACATTTCGTTGGTCTAATAAATTGCAATAACGTCTTCCGATTTTGTTTTTTGTTCTATTGTAAATGCTTAGTAAAATTCCCAATGGGCCATAAAAAATGATAACCGAATCTACCTTTTCAGGTTGTCTGAAATATTTGGAATTTCTAATAGATCTGTGACAAAAGATGATTTACTACAATTGAAATGTTTAGAAAGAGTAATAAAAGAAAGCATTAGACTCTTCCCTCCTGTACCTTTTATTATTCGCAAGGTTGAAACCGACGTTACTCTTCGTAAGTTTTTAAATCAGATATTTTGAACTCTATATGTATATATGTTTGTAAATTTTTTATTAATTGTAACTATAATGGAACTAGTAAAATTAGTTTCAGTTAATTTCAGATCAGTTAAATTCAGAAAAATCACAACAGAAATATTTATAGATATGTAAGACTAAATAATATAAATTAATTCTCCTACACGGACCATTTTTTCAGCATCAGGGCGTGTTCTTCCAGCAGGATCTGGAGTAGTGGTATCAATATGGGGCTGTCATCGAGATCCAAAATACTGGGGAGCGGATGCAGAGCACTTTGACCCTGACCGCTTTCTTCCAGAACGCTATAACTTAAAACATCCTTGTAGTTTTATGCCTTTTAGCAATGGCCCTAGGAATTGTGTAGGTAAGTAAAGTTTTAGCATAAATATTCCTAAGCAATCAAAAGTTCTTTTCAAAATGTTTATGGCTATTTTATATATTAAATTTATATCTTTATAGATTAATGAATAAATTATGATTCTCATGATATTTTTTTATCATATTTTTTATAGGCTATCAATACGCTTTAATGTCGATTAAAACTTCGCTGGCAATGATACTGCGATACTATAAGGTGGTTGGAGAACCGGAAAAGGGACCGATACCTCACATTAGAGTTAAATTAAATATCATGATGAAGGATGTCGATGGATATCAAGTGGCTTTGGAAAGGAGGCCTGGGATGACATTATAACAATAAATAATAACATGTAATGTAAAAAAATAAAAAGTACATAGTATCAATACAAAAAGAAAGAGAATATAATTGTCATTAATATTATTAATAAGCAAATGTTTGTACATAGTTATAATAAGTTTTTACATATAAAAGTGAAAGTACAAATAAAATATCTTTTAATCAATAGCCAAATACCCTACGTAACATAAACCATGTTGCTAATAAAATGTATAAATTTATCTTTTTATTATAAAACAGCTTATTTAGATAAATACAAGGAAGTAATAAGTAATCAATACTTCAATAGTATCAGTTTTATTGCCTAATCGGCTATAGCGGTTGAGTTACTTTTCTGAGAAATATAATTACACGACCACAAAATTAATATTAATAGTAACTTAGCTTGTTCGTCTTTATGAAACATATTTATCCAACACACTTTTAAATAGTTATAATAAAACAGTTTTTATATCGAATATATTTGCAAAAATACGCTTAATTTGATAGATCATAAATATATGATTTTAGAATTAGTTTTCTTATCTTTTAGTATGCACACATTTTTTGACGTACTGGACTAACTTGAATGATTTCTTTTTTTTATGAAGCTATTAGGACTCGTCAGAGTGTAGACACTGTAGGAAGTAATTTAATGCTTTCATAACAAAATTTATTGAGTGTGATGAGCATTTTTCATTTAGATACAAAAATGAAAATCTCGAAAACGTGAAGAACAACCATAACAGTACAGGTAAACTATAAGAAATAATGATACTATACCGCTTTATTAAAAAATGTTAAATGATCTTAGGAATTTTCCATTCATATGTTTTTTGCTCTTTTTTTTCAACTTCACGCTGTATCTATAACATGAAAGGATAGGCAGTGGGTTAACACTAGGTGTGTTAAAATATTCCATTCTGTACAAATATATTTGTGTTTAATTGTTTAAAATTATTAAACTTTAAAATTATTAAATAATTAAATGAAATATTTCTTTTCGGTGAATATTGTCATAGAAGTGATATTTTTCAATTAGTAAACAAAATAGTGTAATTCAAGCAGGTGAAGCCGCGGGTCGCTTTTAAATAAAAAAAAAAGAAAAATCTGCATTATCCAAAGACTCAGTTAATTATATAGATCTAAGTGCATATTTTAAAGATAAGTTTGATAAAATTTCCACTTTTATATAAATAAATACTGTTTTGAAAATTTAAATAGAATGTATATTTATCAGTAAATCATTTGTATGTTTAAATTTGTATGTGTAAGCAAATTGTTTCTACAAATTAGAATATTTTTATAATAAGAAAAAATAAATACACTTTAAAATTGCAATTTTCAATAACCTTAACATGAACGAATAAAAATCGTTTAAATAAACATTTATAGATTCCAGCAACGTATTTAATGACAAACGACCTTTAAAAGTATAATTTCATAGTAATTCGCATAATGCAGCTTAGATTTCAGGCCATTAAAACAAATTGTCAACATAAATCTTTTTGATTTATGACAATGGTACGCCAATTGATTTGAACAGATACAGTTCGTTGATTAGCTTACGATTACTCGTGATATTGTAGGAAAATATCAAATGTTTTTAGATAAGGAGAAGTTTTAGTTATAGTTATAATATATTATAGCGATAATTTAAGTTTTCGTAAGTTTTTTTTGTTGTGTTTATTGTTGTCGTGTGTTTTACATTAGAAATAACAATTGATCACATTTGACGGCAGACTTCAACAATGTTCTTTCAGGGATATAAGCTGCAATTGTCCCACAAGATTTCATATAAGTCTGTTCACAATAAAAACGTACAGGTATCTATACTATCTGCGATACTTTTTTTTTTTCCTGAACCGATTTAATTGGCACTTTCATTGAAATATACAGGAGTTATTGAGCTACATATAGACTGCAATTTATCCTGAATTTTCTGCTGGATCCGTATTTACGCAGAAAAAAATATTGTGCATTTTATAAATTTTCCTCTTAAATACTCGGATAGTTTAATTATGCAAGGCCGCCCGGGGACTGCTATATTTATATAAATTTCAAATTTATAATCTCGAAACAGGCCTAATTGCTTGAACATTTTTTTTATTTATTTTCCTAAGCTCTACGAACAGCTAGTTAACAGAAAAAACAAATATGAAACACTAAAGCCCGTTTTATTTATAAAAAAAAATAATATCAAATTTTAATTCGTATCTATTATTTAGTTAGTATTTATAAAGTCTTTATTAAGAGAATAAATTTGCTATTTTATTATTTCATAAGAAATAGTAATAATAATATTTCATATTTTTTTTATGGAAAAGACAAGGCAAACGAGCGTACGGGTCACCTGATGGTGAGTGATCACCGTCGCCCACGGCCCCGTGTAGCACCAGGGGAGCTACAGGTCCTCTGCCGGCCTTTAAGGTGGAGGTAGTCGCGCTTTTTGAAGGTACCCATGTCGTATCGACCAGGAAATACTGCCGCGGGTAGGACGTTCCACAGATGCGTGGCGCGTGGAAGAAACCTACGAAACCGCACAGTAGTCGAGTGCCACGTGTCCAGATGGTGTGGATGGTACTGTAGTTTGTGACGTACTGTGCGGTTGGAAAATTCGGCGGCAGGAACCAAGTCAAACAGCTCTCCAGAACACTCCCCGTGATAAATACGGTAGAGAACGCACAGGGTGGATACGTCTCTACGCAAAGCCAAAGTATCAAGCCCCACACAGATCATTGGGTCCCCAACGATTCGAACGTTTCCATATGAGGCCGAACCTGGGCCCTATACAGTGCCAAACGGTGTTTTGGCGTGAAATACTGTCTCACTCTGCTGATGACCCCCAGTTTCTTCGAGGCCAATTTGGCCTTGCTTTCCAGATGATCGCGATACTGGCAGTCGTTCGAAAAGCTGAGGCCCAATATACTGATGCTGGGCGCGGCTATAAGGGGAGTGTTCTCGAAAACTGGTGATACGACAAATGGGTTTTTTTAGCGGTTAACGCGCAGACTTGTGTCTTCTGGGGGTTGAATTTCACCAGGTTCTTTACACCCCATACGGGGACGTTCTAGAGGGATGCCTCAACGGAAGACACAAGTTGATTTCGGCACTGGTCGACGTTTTCCCGAGAAAGACTTGCATGGCCGGAGTCCTCCAACATATCATTGATATGCAGAAGAAACAGCGTAGGGGATAGCACGCAGCCTTGGGGGACGCCAGCGTTCACGGGCATATATTTAGAGCAAAAACCATCGACAGCGACCTTGATGCTACGCCCAGCGAGGAAGCTAGCGATCCACTTGCATAAATTCTCGGGAAGCCCGTAGGATGGAAGTTTCGCAAGGAGCGCCCTGTGCCACACACGATCGAAGGCCTTCGCCATGTCCAGACTAACTGCCAGGCCCTCTCCCTTGCTATCAATAGCCGCAGCCCAGCGGTGGGTTAGGTAAATCAGAAGATCACCGGTTGAGCGACCCTGACCATATTGGCGATCGTTAATCCATCGGTGATCCTCCAAATACACTAAGAGCTGGCTATTTATTATACTCTCCATAACTTTTGAGAGCAGGGAGGTGATAGCAATAGGCCTGTAGTTAGTTGGAACTATCGCCTTTCTTCGGAATCGGGTGGATAAGAGCGCTCTTCCACGAGCCTGGGAATACGCCGACTGAGTAAGACTGTCAGCTCAGGAGCACATGAACGGAGCACAAGAGGAGAAATGCCATCCGGCCCACTCGACTTGTGGATGTCCAAGGAAGACAGAGCTCGCCTAACAGCTTTCTGACTAAATTTAACGTCAGGCATTGAGCTCTGACACCGCGGGATGGTCGGCGGCGTTGATCCTCGGTTATCTATAGTCGAGTTTGAGGCAAAGAGAGTGCCCAGTAGATAGGCTTTCTCTTTCGCCGTATGGACCAGGATGTCATTTTCTGTGCGTAGCGGCGAAAGCGAAGGCTGGCTAAATTTGCCAAGCGCAGCCTTTGAGAGGGCCCAAAACTGGCGAGTTCCAGACGATAGCTCTCAAGCTTCTCGCCCACCTTAGCGATGTGCTCGGACCTTGTTCTGGTAATTTGCCACTTAAAGTACCTAGAGTCACGGTTGTACTTTTTTTTAAGGTTTTCACCTTCAGATCCTTAGTGGCAAGTCGGCAGAAATAACAAGGCCGGCCGTGCCGACTCAAGATGATGATGGACGGCATTAAGGTTTGAGTGTAGGCCCCTGATGTTCGTAAATTCCACGTTAAGAGTGACAGGGGCTGCCGCGGAGCGTACACCTCGTTTGCCTTGTGTAGTGCGCGGTACAGTGCCCTCCCCAGAATTCCACAGGCAGCCTGAGTTAAAAGACTCAGGGAGGGATTCTCCAGCATCAGAGATGCTGGTACCCTCCTGGGGTAATTTCTGTTTAAGTGCCGCTTTCATATTCCAGGGAGGGATTGGGGATGGGTACCGGGGCCCGGCATTACCCAATGCGAAACGCAGTGACCGAGGTCACTACTTAACGCCGGTTTTAAATTCCGGGGGTGGTAATGGTCGAGTCTGCCCATGCGTGTTGCCAATGCTGACAACCTGACTCTCCCACACGTACTTTAGTCGCCTCTTACGACACCATCAGTACCAGAGTGATCCTATTCTAAGCCGAAATCACACGGCCGAAAAGATAATAATATTTCATATTAAATATAATAATATTTCATATAGAATATAATAATATTTCATAATATTATATAAGAGAGATAAGATCGTGGAGATGTAAAGCCATTTTACAACTACTGTACAACAAATCAAAGTTCTGATTGACTTTTTGAAATACATTTAAAGTGATATCCCATATATCAGAAATTAAAATGCTTTTTAGGAATATATAAAAAAAATAGGCCTGTCGTGACATGACGATTTGTGAATTCCATGTCTAATCTAGGAAATGAAATTATTAATATGTTCAAACGAAATTATAAATACTTTAATTTCTTCGCTCTAGTAAGAAGGCAAAGCGCGGCGTTGAGTTCCGCTACTCAACATGCAATACTTCAAACTCGACAGAAAGTGAGGAGCCGAATATTGCCAACCCTGGTATATGCAGGATGCAAAATGCTAAAACAATGCTAATTAAATATTTTTAACAAATTTAAAATAAGTTAGAAAAATATTTTTTGGAAAACAATAAAATTATAAACGTTAAAATGTGTTTTTGAGTCTTTTTGGCCGTCTTTAAATTCGGCGAATCTGACTTGTACTTGATCACCATGTGTGAGTAAAATTTTCCCTCATTTTACTTTTTTATTACAACTTATAAAAATTGACAAACTTAAATCCAACGAAAAATCTCTGACTATTTTACAATCTCTGACATATAAATTCTAGTTAAAATTTAAATTCTTTCACTTGCCCTCTTTGTACAAATTTATCTTCGAGCATACTGCATAACTGCTCTTTGTTTTGTCAAAGTAAAAACTTTAATATCGTTAAAGGTCAACGTGACAAGTGCAATAGAGCATAAATAGAAGCGTCACGTCACTACATTTAAGGAAAAGCATTTACTTAGTTACTGTTATTACTAAAAGCAGCGTGTCACGAATACCCAGTTACAAATCACTGGTGCCTTTGATACTTGCAGGGGCAGTGTCGGGCGGGCGGCCGTGCTGGGCGGGCCCCTACAACGTAGCGCGGAAAAACAACGCGTGAAGCTAACGTAAAAAGTAACGTGTCTCTATTGACATGTAGATTTTAAATATGAATCTCGATGCTTTCTCTATTACGACGTAGCATGCGATTTACGCATTGGTATAGAAATATGCCCATATTTTAGCTGAGCGATAAATATTTAATGGGATAACTTTAGGTATTATTTAGTACGTAATTTTCCCTCTGAGAGGAGAAAATACGAAATGAATTCAATAAAATAATGTAAAAATTTTTCAGATAGCTCTTAAGGAAAATGTCTCAAGTATTTGATAACGATGAGCCTTTTATTTACCGGCTTAATGATAATGGGTTTGGACCAAGCCTTCTTGTAAAGGTAAAATAGATACATCTCATGCCAATAACTCTTTAGAAAACATTTAAAGTAGCGGTATTTGAACCTATGGCCCTTGCGTCCAACTTTTGACTATTTTTTTCACCTAAATGTGGAATAACTCTTTATGTATATATATAAATATGTAATTGTGTTGTATGTAGTTCCGCTCAAAAAAAGGGGGAAGATAAAAAATTTAATGTTATAATTTAAATTTGTTCGGTGGTGAGACATAGGGAAGGCAAAGGAAACTTGAGAGCCTAGTGTTAAGACACTTTGTTCTCTACTTTTTCGCTTTCGTTTCACTTTTACCGCTAAATTTGAGGCTTTGTACATTAAGCGGTGGATCTCAACGCTGCACTTTGCCTTGATACCAGAGCAAAGAAAAGAAAATATTAATAATATAATTTCCTCTAGTGGGAATCGAATGTACAACCTGTCCCGTTACCAGTCGCGAGTTAGTGCCCCTTTGTCACGACAGGTCACAAATAAAAAAGTACTGATAAAATAAAATAAAACAAAATAAATTACTTTATTGCGTTATATCTAGGTCCTTTTGTTGTATTTTCCATAAAAAAAATATCAAATTACCTATAAGTTGACTTGTTTTTCAGGTTTGCACAGAACGTGGATGGCGTATTTATCAGGGCTTCGGTGGTAACGACGAAAAATGGAATCTGTGGTGGCGGACTAGCGCTTTTCCTGCCACCTCTTATAAGGCTTTGGGTGATTGGCAGGTGAGAGAATGTTACTATTTACAACCTTCCTTGGGGACACCTCAAAATTCACCTATACTTATAGTAAAGCTGTGACTGATTACTGTCTGTACATGGGATATATATTTAAAAAAACTATGAGTAACAGGGCCCAAAATTGTGTTTTATTAATTATTTTTAACTGTTTATCTGGTAATGTTTGTCTGTGCGTTTGTACGCGCTAATCTCATAATCTCAGCAATGGCAAAATTCCTTCAACGTTTAGTGTATGTTTTATTTAAATCGGTTGTAAAAAAAGTAATTAAACTTGCTAAGTTTGACAAAATTGTAACAAATATTGCTGAATTGTTAGAAATATTGCTGAAATATATAATATAGTAGGGATTAGTAAACAAAATAGTGTTATTCAAGCAGGCGAAGCCGCGGGCGGGTCACTAGCTACGTGTATACCTACTTATAGATGTTTACCTATAGACGTTTAAGGTCTAAAAGCGTGAATTTGGCAACTGAATCTGATAATATTATGCTTTTATGGCACATAATGCCATATATCTATTCCAAGACATGTTATGTCTGCGTAAATTTTCCTAATAATATTTTATAGGTGCTAGAAAAATTTAAGGAGGTTAGTAAAATGACTATAAAATGGATGCGACTATTGTTCGCTATAGATATTCATTCATGTTCTATTGAGATTTCTCGTGTCTGACTCTAATCCAAAGTTATGACGCTGTGACAAACGTCGATAGTTTTATGACTAAGGCTTGTGTCTAACATTACTGTTATTCATGTATACTTTTTTTATTATTTACCTTACTCGTAAATCCCTTGGAATTCCGTAAATACTAAACATTTGCAAACACATATTTGGCAGACTTTATTGTAATATGATGGTTGACAATTTGTTAATAAAATGAAATAGATAGATATATGATGTTTTGCGATGTTTATCATAAACTATTTTTTGTTTTATATTAAAGATTCTGAACATGAGGAGGCATGTTGTGGCGCAAGACTAAACGATAGGTTGTGGGTTCGATCCCTACTCGAAGAAATTAAATATTTAATATTTTACCTTTGAGGGCTGCCGTGGCGCAGCGACACAAGCGTTTGACTGTAACCGACAGGTTCTAGGTTCGATCCCCGGTCGAGCCAAAAGGAAATATTTAATATTTTCAATTTAAATATTTAATGTTTCATTTCTTCGCTCTGGTAATAAGGCAAAGCGCGGCGTTGAGTTCCGCTACTCAACACGCAATGCCTCAAACTCGGCGGATAGTGGGAATCAGAAGGGGAACGTAGTGTCTTAACACTAGGTTCCCGGGTTCTCTCTGCCTACCCTGCTTCATGCGGGATACAGCGTGAAGCTGAAAAAAAAGTATTTTACCAAATTAAATATATAATGGTTTCGTTTCTTCGCTCTGGTAATAAGACAAAGCGAGGCGTTTAATGCCTTGAATTCGGCGGAGAACAGGAAATGAAACGGGGTGTCTTAGCACTAGGTTTCCAAGTTCCCTCAACCATGTTGAATTGAATTGAATTAATTTAATTCGTTTGTAAATTAGTAATTCCCTTTTTGTTTCAGTTTATGAATCACATTCCGAAAGGTGGTTCGATCTGCAGAAAGGACAGTTTGTCTAGACTACTACGATGTATGAGAAGAATATATGGTACAATTTATGACTTTAGGTTAGTTATTTACTATTTTGTTCCATTATTTTATAATACCTAAAAAGGTGAGGACACACGAGTGCGTAAACGCGACAAGTTGTGGGTTCAATCTCCATACGAGTCAATATTTTCATGCTTTCCCTACAGTAACATCTGCCATGTTACTGTAGGGAAAGTATGAAAATATTGTGCCATCACTCAACACGCAATGCCTTAAATTCAGTGCAAAGTGGGCAACGGAAGCAAATGATATCAAATCCATAATGCCCGTTAACTTAATGGATTTCCGTAACTGCAAATTAATAAACTGTAAAATAAAAGCACGATATCGTAAAGTAAGTCAGCAGGAAGTCGTTTCAAGATAATTAAAAAATTTAAATTGAAAATGAAAACAAGGAACAGTATTGAAAACAAAACATAAATCTTTCATTTTAAACCAATAAAAAAATCAACACGCAAATCCCATGAATTCTAATCAGGCTGTAAAATGAAGGGAGGTAATTGCACCCTCAATATTTTTGTGGTTCCCTGCCGTTCGAGCCGATATATCGATCGCTAATGTCATGTTTAATATTCAAGCCATGTTCCCTTGAATTTTAGTTTATTTTTTCTTTATGGTCGTATTTATAAATATGAAATATACTGAGAAGTTTAGAATAAAATAGAATCATTTAAATTGTCTACATTTATTTCTTAATGAAACTACACAAAACAATTGTATTTATTACGTGAGTCTAAAGAACAGTACCTTTTGTAGTCTTCTTAATTTTTCAGTTGACTACTCATACTATATCCTAATTATATGAATATTTGTTAAATATAATTAACACAAAACAGAAGAAGTGGTTGTCAATAACATATTAATTGAAAAGATTTGCTAGATTTTAAAAACGTTTAACAACGTCTGCTAAAATGCTTTTAAAATAAAATTTATCCTATGTAATTTCTAATATCCCTAAAAATATGTGTACAAAGTTTCATGATAATTGGTTAAGTAGTTTTAGTGTGAAAGCGTAACAAAAAAAACTTACATTCATATTTATAATACTAGTATAATATGGATGAATAAAAATAAATTTAAATTTTATTCGATTATCTCCTAATTCTTGTCCATAAGAGGACATAATTTGGTTGATGTAGACAAGACGATATCTTTAAATTTTATAAGGGTTCCCCGTCATTTAATAATTACAATACATTGTGTGCTTAATCGCGGAGTTCAATACTGTCTTTTATCTTTACAGACTGGACCAATTGTAAACCACAACCCACGATTTTTTTGTTTAATTCTTCACTTCACGCTGCACAAATATGCGTGGAACGCAGAAAAACCAGGTTCCCCACAGGTTCCCCAGAGTCTAGTGTTGAGACACTCAGTTCCTATTAGGATTAAATTTTGACGCATTTCGTGTTAAGCGGCGAAAATCAACGCCGCACTTTGGCCAAACGCATTTCCACAGCGAAGAAATGAAAGTATAATTATATTATGTTTCCCTTGGATGTGGGAATAAAACCCATAATCGTACAGAAAAACACATGTGGGGCCACATGTGTCTTTCTATGCCACTATGATTTATTATATATAAAAATTTACATGTCATCATAATTATTATTTATAGCTTGCAATTATTATAATTTACTGCAAAAACGTTACATCATTTTTTTATCAATTTAAAAGTGATATTATATTTACAAGGTGACCACTAGCTATTTACATAATTATTTTGGAACTTATTTTCTATAATTTTTCTCATACTTTTTAATGTGTAGATATAAAATGTCTGGAATGTTTTTTCTTTGTTTTGATTACTGCACCCAATTCCACTGTTTCCACAAATGGTAAAAAAAATATCACTTTTAGCATTAATTTAACAAGATGTTTTCAAGTTATTTAATGTCTTCATTTCTTCGCTCTGGTAACAAGGTTAGGCGTTAAGCTTCGTTACTCAACGCGCAATGCGTTAAATTGGACGGAAAGTGGGGAACGGAACGGAGTCTCTTAGCGATAGGTTTCCAAGTTCTTTCTGGCTACCTCGTGTGACACGTGCGTGAAGATGAAAAAAATATTTGAAAAAAAAAGAGAACAATTAACCTGAAAATAATCTAAGTTAAATTACCAAATGGTTACGTTTTTACGTGATCACAACAAAAAAGTAGATATATTTACGATACTAATATATTACAAACATGAACGTAACTTTGTAATTATGTAACAAAAAAACAACATCAATCAAAATTGCCAATATATAATACCATTTTTTATATATGTACATTTATTTTTATCAAAATGTCATTTTTGTAACTGTAATATAGTATATATAGGCTTGTTGTCAATCGTTTCACGTCATTGCCATTTTGAATGAATGTACGCGCGTTGCGTGCAGCACGAAATTATATTTTTTATGAGATGCGTCTACGAAAATTAAACATCTAACCGGCTTCATTTCCCTTACTCAACTATTCTTAACAATATAAAATAACACTCAGTACTACACAATGTTAGTAATTAACAAAATTAAAGGTAGCGTTTCTATGTACCATTGAATACAATGGTTCTTTATATTTGTCTTTATAAAAATCTTGGATAATATTTTTTGTATCTTTTCTTAAGCACTGAATATTATGATCTGATTTCAGAATTGTCTATAAATTATTGGAGGTCTGTATATTGATCCAAAAAATATTACAAGAACTAACGTACCTATAGCTTCCTAATTAAAGTTTAAATGTTACAAGCTACGGATTTGTATGTGTTATTCATTAAAAGACACGAATGATTTAAGAAAAACTAAATACATATATTTTTACTATGTTTTAAAGTGTTATTCCACACTTAGGGCAGAAAATACTAAACTAAAATTTAAAAAGCGTATAAAAATTTTGAACGAAGCAGGATTTGAACCCGCGCCTCTGGAAGACCGTTCCAGCGCTCTGACTAACTAAGCCATTCGTTCTTTAAATATTTCACTTCCTCGAGTCGGGATCGAACCCACAACTTATCGCCTTTAGGTCCACACACTTGTGCCCATGCACCACGACTGGCCTCAAAAATATAAATATATTTTACCAATTACCCTAGATGGAAAGCATTAAGTTATAAAACAAAGAAGAAACAAAATACTGTTATTGAAAATGTAACCGTGGAACAGAAACAATGTAAACTTATGAAATTAGCTCGTCGCGAATATTAAATTAGCGAAGTTTTAAAGGTCGAATTAGAAATTCTTCCTGCCGGGACGAAGGTGAAAGTTCGAGGTAATATTAAATTATAGTGTACCTATACTAATGAAACGTAATTACTCCAAGTGGTACCGGAGCTCGCGTGACAATCTCAAGAAAAAGCCAATGTCATAGTTTTGTTTTATATAGGATTAATGACGTTTTAGACAGAGCAACTGTCGCACGCTACTTTCTGTTTTAAAGAAAAATATTGTGCCCTTGAACGTTTTGTGACGATAGCCCTAGTACTGATTGGTATGCATCGTTTAGCACTATGCAAGTAACGGGTTTGATTTTAGTAACGTTTCTCTTGTTGAGGTTAGACGTGGCGTAGGGGCTCGATCATTGTCTCAAAGAAGTGAGGTACTCGTTTTTTTCAAATGAAATATTTAATATTTTCATATATTCGCTCTAGTAACTAGGCAATGCGCGGCGTTGAGTTCCGCCATTTAACATGAAATGCCTCAAATTTGGCGGAAAGAGAATAGCGGCACGTACTGTCTCAACATTAGGTTCCCAAGTTCCATCTGCCTCTCCTGCCATGTACGGGATGCTTGAAGCTGAGAAAAAATCTTTTGCTATTTGCTAAAAACAAAAAAAATGATTTTATTAATATTTACTGTAAATGTAGTAAAAACACAAGTGTGTCAAATTTATTAGAACTTTGCGATTAGGTACGAGTATGAAAATGTCGTTAAAACTGGATACTTAACTTAACTTAGCTTCACGCTGTATCCCGCACGACGCAGGGTAGGCAGAGGGAACCCGGGAACCTAGTGTAAAGACACTCCGTTCCACTTCCGTTCCCCACTTTCCGCCGAATTTGAGGCATTGCGTGTTAAGAAACTCAACGCCGCGCTTCGCCTTGTTATCAAACTAAAACTGGATACAAATTCAAATTTTTAAAACATGGATGGTAAGAAATGGAACATCTATCATGTCCCATTTCTGTAGATTAATAGACAAAAAGAAATCAAAAACACAGTTATCAGACACATATAGAAAAATCTGAAAAGCACCACGTTTGTTAAAGAACACAAGTGCTCTAACCAAGTAGCACTCCTATTAAGGAAACGATATAGGCTTGTTACATTGCCAATAATTAGTCATTTGTCATTGTCTTTTTGTATATAGACAAAAATGTAGATCATGTTTTGATACCTACTAATAATAAGCATTATCATATTTTATGAACTATTTTAAAATGATGTTTCAGTCCACCCTGCTTCCACTTACCTCTGGAATATGCGAAATTGGTTTCTGAGTGTTCCCGCTTAAGGCGCGATGAGTCTACTGGATCCAATGTCGTTTGGATACACAAGCCCGTGGCACAAAGCCAGGGCCGAGGAATATTTCTATTCAGGGTAAATGCTAGCTATATGCGATATTATTTAATTAATATTTGAGGAATTGATATATTTAATAGTTTTATTTCTTCGCTCTGGTAACAAAGCAAAGCACGGCGTCGTGCCTCAAATTTGATCTAAAGTGGGGAATGAAACAAAGCTTCTTAACACTCTGCACAAACCTGTGCAGAAATAAAACAGGTAATTTTACAATGCTCATTATTTACATTATCTAATTATATTGGGACGCCTGCCCTGGCGGAGTGACACAAGACTGTGACTGTAAACGACAGGTTGTGGGATCATTCTCCATGCGAGGAAATAAAACATTTAATATTTTCAAATTAAATATTTAATGTCTTATTTCTCTCGATCTGGCAACAAGCCAAAGCTCGGCGTTGAATT
Source organism: Eueides isabella (assembly GCA_019049475.1). Lineage (NCBI taxonomy): Eukaryota > Metazoa > Arthropoda > Insecta > Lepidoptera > Nymphalidae > Eueides > Eueides isabella. The sequence goes on along the minus strand of CM032393.1, from coordinate 11,425,679 downwards.
CCGCCACTCAACATACAATGCCTCAAAATCGGCAGAAAGTGAGGAACGGAAGTGGAACGGAGTGTCTTAACACTAGGTTCCCAAGTTCCTTCTGTCTACCCTGCCATGTGCATGGGATACAGCGTGAAGCTATGAATGAAAGAATGAATCTAATTATATAAGGTTAAAGCGATTGTTTTTACATGAATATTTATGTATTCCCTTTCGACTTTGGCCTAGTCATTATTGGAGCTATTGTAATAGTGCTTAATTTTAAGAGATTATTATGCATACATATATATGTACATATGTATGCAGCATACACATAAAATTTTAATATAAGCTATAAACCTCGAAATAACAGGAAAATGTCACTGAATATTTAAAAAAGGTGCCCCAATTTTCACAACGATAATATGCATTTGAAATGTAAATCACGTAAAATTACGTTCGCTTCCACCTTGGAGGTTACAACAACGATTATCTGCAAAATACATCTTATTATGCTTTTAGTGGCTACTGCGCTGGTATGGAATAAATAATTACCTATTTTACGGTCGTATGAGATACATTATAGATATAAACATGTTATGTAAAAAAATAAATAACTAGTTTTACTCTGGTGCGAAAATATACATATAAAGGGGCTCTCATACAACCAATTTTCTTGATGTTTTTGCGCGCGAATCCGACTTGATTTTTGCATTTAGGAAAGTAAGAAAAATGTATTTTTTATGAAAACCAAAAAGTACGTTTGTAGTACTATATTGGCCTGACATCGTAAATAGGTTTAATGCATTTAAAGTATAGTACTATAAGTTAATATACTTCCGAGTACGCAAACTTTATACTGAACTGCTAAAGTTTAGTGCATGTGAACACGCTATTGAGACAGGTCATAGGTTTTATTTATTTAAATATTTAGCTTTCATTTATCCAGGCATATCTCTCTGTCACTTGCGAATAAATGAATGAAAGTTTATATACTTCGGTATGTAATTCCATCAGTTTCAGATTGAAAATTATATCCGTTAAGTTAAATGTTTGTACTAAGTAACTGTAACTATTTTTTTTCACATCGTTGTAGTTTATATTTAATATAATTTATAAATTCATAATGTCCTTTCAATTTTATTTTTTAGATGTTTCAAAATATTCTAAATATTAAATTTCTAAATATTTAATAGATATTTCTAAAAAAAAATAGCAGGGTAGATAAGGAGCTCTATCGACTTAGATTTTAAATACTATTAAGACATTGTCCGCTCTAGATCTGAATTAGAGACATTGCCTGTTAAGTAGCGGAACTCAACGCTGCACTTAAGCCTACCATAATGCAAAAACAAAAAAAAAACCTTAAATTAATTTCCTCTAGTATACATACCCTCAACCATTACGTTTACTGTAAGACGCGTTCCTACAGCGCCACAAAGGCCTCAATCTTTTTTTTAATAATTTTGTAAATTCCCTCAAATTATATTTTCAGAGCGTGTGCGATATGCGTTGTGGGAGTCCCGCTGTCGTTCAAAGATACATAGAGCGACCCCTCCTCATTGCTGGGTACAAATTTGACTTGCGATTATACGTTTGCGTACCTGGATATCGACCGCTAACCGCCTATATGTATGCTGAGGGACTTGCTAGATTTGGTAAGGATATTATTATTTTTAATATTTTAATGAATTTGGCATTCTAAAAATACTTATTTAGAAAACTTTCGTTTTCTAAATTATCGTTTGGTAAGCATAAATTTGTAAATTTTACCATACAGATATGTTAACAACATAACTAATATGTAACAGGCGTAAAAGAATTCTGGTATAGTTTGATGGCAACGAACGGCTTAGTAAGTTGGAGCGCTTGGATACTACGCTACATACACTACGGACACTACGTTAAAATTTTTATAAGTTTTCTAAATTAATTAATATTAACTTACAAAATGGCAAGGTTAGAGCCAAATAACAGTTCAGGGCTTCTAATACGACACATTACATTAATATGTTATGTGTCGTATTAGAAGTCCTAAACTGTTATTTGGCTCTAACCTTGCCATTTATTGTAAAAGATTTTTGTTCTTAAAATATTAAATTACTCAGCATTAACCTATGTATTTTTGAAGCAAATTAGAATTATTAACATTTGTTATTTTAGCATAAACTAAAGTGTTATTAGTCTTCTTAATTATCTTTACATCCCAATTTGATCTTTTTATCTCGCGATCAAATTATGATGTAAAGATAAATTAATACTAAATATACAAATTTATAGTTCCTTAGAACACAGAAAAAAAGCTTCTAAGTCAACGCAATCACAAGATACGAGCAATTTAGGCATCGCTTTTACTTTGTTTTCTTGCACAATTTATTTATAATAATTTGCGAAAAAACGGCTCTCATGTCCTTGTAATCCTCTTCAGTAATCTCGTCTTTTTTTACAAAATAGGGTGTCAGACTTTGAACGAATTAATAATATTGCACATTTGATTAAGGATCTCATAGTACATGAAGCCTGTCATAACGGAAGTACCGTTACAAGCGTTTGTCTGTCAACGACTGGTTGTGGGTTCGACAGGTGTAGCGTTTTTATTATTTTAACTTAGATTATTAAAATATATATATTTTTTTCCAGGTACAGATAAATACACTTTGTCTGATATCCACAATCCATACCGACATTTGACAAATTCGTCTTTAAACAAAACTGGGCCAAGATATGCTGAATGCAAGGATAGAATTGGCAGTGGTAAGAATTTTCTTAAATACAAAACACCTAACAGTCAAAGTCGATTTGTAAGTTGACTTTAAAATAAATCCAACGGGGGTTTAACGCAAAAATAATGCACATTTAAAAAATTTTTTTTTTGTACTTGCCACCAAAAGATGGCGCTAAGTTACATTTTTTGGACTAAACGTAAATTATACGCCAGATGTCGCTAAAATTTTGCTTTTAGGTTGTAAATGGACGCTTAAGCAAGTGAGACGAGCTTTGATCGGAAGATGGGGTGCTGTCGAGTGGTTAGTTTGGCAAAGGATAAGGGCGCTAGTGACACTAACTTTACTCGCCCAAGCCGCGGGTACACCACCGGCAAGAAATTGTTTTGAATTCTATGGCTTTGATGTACTACTCGACGATTGTTTGAAACCTTGGCTTATTGAGGTATCATGTTAATTTATTATATTAGATATATTTTCCTCCATGTTGCAAAATGTAACAGGAAAAAGGTGATTTTGCTAACTTTAAAGGTTTTATTATAATATTTAAGTTTAAGTTAACATTACATTAAAAAATAATATGTTACATTGAATAAATATATTAGTATGGGCAGGTTAAGTACATTAAGTACGTTGGCAGAAAATACCGATTTTGTCAAATTCTTTAATATTTGGCATAAAATATATGTATTTAAATGTCATCAAAATTCAGACGTAGTGTATAATATAAATTTACTTATTTTTTATGTAATCTTAACAGTTTTTAAAAGAAGGCACTTTTATGAATAACGGCAGCAAGGCACCATCAACTCCACTCTGGAGCAATTTCGCCGCAACTGAGGTCGGTTGCGCCGTATAAATCAAAGAATGAAAATGAATTAAAATATGCTATTATTTAAAAGGCATTCAGTTATGATAATCTTTTTATAAGTTAAATCTTTTTGACATATTAACAGTTTCGACCGATTAACGACCAATTTTTAAAGAGGTTCTATATCCCACGACTATATTTTTTATGTCATTTTAGATCAGATTTCTTAATTAATTTTTGTTTTAAAAAGCTGACTTATTAGGAATCCCATTGCCACAAAGAAAGGATATCTCGTTCTTTAATATTAGAGAATCAGAAATCTTCAATTTACATATATCAGCATGTACAATGACATTTTTTTTCATCCAATCTGGTAGACAATAATCACACTTGTAATAGGTTACGGAGCGTAAACAACGCATAAAAGATTTTGCTTATCTGCCAGATAAGGCTATCCGGTACCCCGTATCAGCCTTACTAACCCTTTGATACTTTCTCCTCTTCCCACCCTCTTTTTACAATTGATATAATACTTATATATTTTAACGGATATTTCTTGCTATAAACCAAAACTTTGTATAATAGGTCAATCTATCTCCGGCCTTGGGTGCTGACTGTGAAGCCGATGTGATTGTGAAGCAACCGATGTTACACGAACTATTTGATTTATTGGGTCTACCAATGCGCCACACTGGCTTGTCTCTACTGCAGGGACCCTCGCCACATCCCACAAAGTTAGTATAACATTTATTATCCTTAATATACACCATTTTTTTCGTTACAACGCCGTCGTATTTAAAGTAAAAATAATATTTTCTAAAAATGAGTATTAATTGTGTATATAGTTCTTAAAACTTTCATCATTTTCTGCTTCATGCTGTATCCCATGGCAGGGTAAGCACAGGGATCTTGGGAACCTAGTGTTAAGAGACAACGTTCAGTTCCCTACTTTTCGCAGAGTTTTAGGTATTGCGTGTTGTGTGGCGGAACTTAGTGCCCCTCTTTGTCTTATTATCAGGGTAAAAAAATGAAAACATTACATATTTAATTGAAAAATATATATTTTCTTATATCGATCGTACCCACAGTTTATCGCGTTAACAGTCACACAGTGATAGATAATATTAATAAAAAAACATTATAATTATAAAAAAACATAATACTATATGCGGGAAACAATGAAGCTAAAAGTTTTTTTAAATATTTATAAAATTTATTACAATTTAGTTCTTAATCATAGTTTAAAGTTTTGAGGCCTGTCGTGGCGCAGCGGCACAAGAGTGTAACTGTAACCGACAGGTTCTGGGTTCGATCCCCAGTCGAGGAAATGAAATATTTAATATTTTCAATTTAAATATTTAATGTTTCATTTCTTCGCTCTGGTAATAAGGCAAAGCGCGGCGTTGAGTTCCGCCACTCAATACGCAATGCCTCAAATTCGGCGGAAAGTGGGGAACGGAAGTGGAACGGAGTGTCATAACACTAGGTTTCACTTCCGTTCCCTCTGCCTACCCTGCCTAGTGCGGGATACAGCGTGAAGCTGAAAATCATAGTTTAAAAATACATATTTTATATTTAAATATTAATCATATACTTTCTTATAATATATTTTTGTTTTTCATAAAACAATATATTCCAGCTGTAGTTCAGAAGATGAGAGTGGAGTCACAAAGGTGATAGCGTCGAGAGTGTCGACGGGTCACCGTCGAGGAGCTCGCCGACAGCGCAGGCGGCGGGCCATGCCTATACACTGTGTCAACTTGCAACCACCTGTGGCTGAAAAATTTCCCGTTATAGTAAATGTTGGTTAAACTGCCATATTACATATATGTTATATTTCAAAGTCCTTATTGGCGCAGTAGCAATAGTAGTGGCAAACGTTTAATACAAGTGATTCGCCCGCTTTAATTACACTATTTTATTTTCTTTTTTGAACTACTTTCTCGTTCTAGCGAAATTATTACTTTTAAGACATCAACTATTATAACCGTATACATTGAAAAGTAAAATGTCCATTAAATAAAATAAATTAAATTAATAAAATAATTAATAAAAAAATCGTAACGATTTTGTCGTCATTAACATTTTAAATGAACGATTTTTTTTAACCACTCACTCAGCTTCACGCTGTATCGCGCACATGGCAGGGTAGGCAGAGGGAACATGGAAACCTAGTGTCAAGACACTCCGTTCCACTTCCGTTCCCCACTTTCCACCGAATTCGAGGCATTGCGTGTTGAGTGGTGGAACTCAACGCCGCGCTTTGCCTTGTTACCAGAGCGAAGAAATGAAAACATTAAATATTTAATTTGAAAATATTAAATATTTCATTTCCTCGAGTGAGGATCGAACCCACAACCGGTCGTTTTCAGTCACACGCTTGTGCCGCTGCGCCACGACAGGCCTATTTTTTAACCGATTTAAATAAATCAAACACTAAATGTTAAATGAAGGTTGCACAAATATAATAGTGAAAATTGCATGTAAATCTAATTAGCCGTTTCGTTTTGATAAGCGCGTACAAACGCATAGACAAACGGACAAAAATTTAAAAAAACATTATTTTTGTTCTTATTACGTGTACGTCCCCTATAAGATTTTTTTAACATATCTTGTATCATATGCAGACAGTGATTAGTTACAGATTTATTATAAGTATAGATTTACAGTTTCTACCTCTGCCAGCCAAACCCTGAATCTGGTAAATTAACAAGCAATGTTTCGAATCGACCAAAAAATGAGGAAGAAATAATTTAAGCACTTTCACACACTACAATAAAAATATACGTAATTGGTTTTAATTAAGTTAAAAAACTTTTAAGATTAATTACATCAATGATTATTTAATATATTTTCAGTTATATTACTAAAATGTTTATTATGTTTGTTATCGAAAATTTCGATATATTAAGAAATTATTTATTACCAGGAAATGGCTGAAAAGTCAAAGGATGTTCAAATTGGGCGCCTACTGAAAAACTCGCCTGAATCAAGCCCTGAGGCTACAGATGCAGCGGTACGTTATAACAGTTCACTTGTAATTTCAAAATCATTCTGTTATATTTCATTTTGAAACGCTTATTAATATATGTATACGTATATCATACTTTAAAGCGTAAATACGTACCTATAATATTAAAGAAATCTGTTGATACCTGAATGAATGATATTGAATTTGTGATTTTTTTTTTTATTTTTCTGCTCATTGCTAATATAAGTGTTTTAATTGAGATAGCATAGGATTAAGATGTTTATATTGTTCACTCATATTTCATTAGTCAGTATAATCTTCGTAATGGCGATATGTGTTAAAGGAAAAACTATAAAATGTAAAGAAAATTTGGTATTTTTTATATAATCATGATAATATATTAAATTGTATTCTACAGATTTTTTTTTAATTAAGTGTCGTGGCTCTGAGGCACAAGCGTGCAACTGTAAACATGATTGGCTTTTTAATTCGGCTGGAAGTGGGGGATGGCACGGAGTGACTTAACACTAGGTTCCTAAGTACTCCCTACCTACCCTACCACGTGCGTAATGCAGCGTAAAGCTGAAATAAATAACTACAAATATTACATGCATCACTAAATATTTAATAAATACAATTGTATAAAGTAAGGAAGGTATCGACGGTTCCTCTAGTTTAGCTTAAGGTATGTCAAACCAATACCATTATATTTTTAGTATGTTCAGTTTCCACTCGGGGGTAGTGAGTTATTTTTATTTTCTCGCTTAAATAAAAAGACAAAATGTCTGTCAAATGTGTGTCTGTTCACCAAAATTTGACAGAATGTGAAAACGCACATTCTTTGACATTAAGTTTCATAGGAGATATGCATAGCTTATACATATACGTATATATGTATATATGTTTACTAATAAAATTAAATTTTCAGTCAACAACTAATACAACATCAACGGAGCCAGTCGACGAGTCGTGGCGTGGCGGGTACTCCACTGCGGCATCCCGCCGTCGGATGATGAGCGCGTGCGCGTGGGGTAACGGAGTGCGGTGGGACCGCGGTGTAGGGCGCGTGGGGCAGTGGGTACGGATATACCCGCATACGCTGCCTAGCGACGATCAGGTATATTATTAGATATATCGTTATATTTTTGTATTATCGTGGCGATTTTAAAATTTTCTAATGCAACCTCTACATGATCTATTTTGGACTGCAGTAGCGTTGACACTTAATTATTTTTAATTTATATAATATTTTGAGGCCTGTCGTTGCGCAGTGGCACAAGCGTGTGACTTTAACCGATAGGTTGTGGGTTCGATCCCCATTCGACGAAATGAAATATTTAATACTTTCAATTTGAATATTTAATGTTTTATTTCTTCGCTCTGGTAATAAGGCAAAACGCGGCGTTGAGTTTCGCCACTCAACACGCAATGCCTCAAATTCGGCGGAAAGTGGGGAACAGAAGTGGAACGGAGTGTCTTAACACTAGGTTCCCGGTTCCCTCTGCCTACCCTGCCTCGTGCGGAATACAGCGTGAAGCTATAAAAAAAATATGAAAAAGCTTTATTTATATAATACAAAAAGCTTGTTATAAAAAAGCTATCGTATATGATCAGTTGATGATAATTAATTGAAGAATAATATAATAGCCAAAACCAAAAGATTTTTTTTAGCTTTAAATAGTATCCCGTATATGGCATGGTAGGCAGAGAAAAAATTTAAAAAAAAATCTATTTCCTACTTTCCGCCGAATTAGAGGAATCTCGTGTTGTATGGCGGACCTTAAGTCAGCGCTTTGCCTTGCCACCAGAGCGAAGAAAAGAAAACGTTAAATGTTGTTAAATATTTAAAATATAAAATATTTCATTTCCTAAAATGTGGATCGAACCCACAATCTGTCGCATTTACAGTCACACGCTTCTGCCCCTGCGCCACATCAGGCCTCAAAGTAAGACGTATTATATATTCATCCATCTATATTGTCTACCGTATTTTTTTATAAATCCATAAAAATAATAATATATTATATTGCTTTTTCATATAACACTGATATTTAAGGTTTAGGTTAGTTGCTCAAAAATTAATTTCCATTTATATAAAAATATTATTTCGTTGAAATTTTACTTAAAGGATTACTAAGGGTAGAGTCGTAATCCAAATTTCAGTCTAATCGGACACTGGGAAATGGGTCAAATTGACCTGGCAAGCTTATATACGAACACGGCAACTAAACGACAACAAAAATAAATGTTTTATTGCATCATATCCTACTAACCAATTTTTTAACTACAGTTACCAGTAGAAGATGCCAGAGAAAGTGTAGCTCGAGTGTCAAAGTTCCTTCGGGCGGCGCGTGAAGTGGCACGCGAGGGCGGGCGCGACAAGTGCGCTCCGCGGGACGACAGCCACGATGCGTTCTTAGAAGCGGCACTCAGGAGAAAACTGTCATCATCCAATTTCGAAGTGTGGCTGCCACCGTTTTAATGTGTTCTTAGTTAGCCGAAATAAATGCTTGCTCAATTTTTCGTGTTTTCCTTTTTAAATTACATGTTTCTGTACATCCTCATGCTTTTTTATAATTTAATAGGTACATTTTTATTTTTTTAATAAAAATGTATGAAGCTTTTTATGTTATTATCTTCATAACCTTTCTATTCTCGTTGTTATACCTTGGTATTAATACGTTACGGCTTTTGCTTTACAAAGGTATTTTGTCAGTAAAACATTAAAAAAAGAATGTGATTGTTAAAAATATATATGTATTCATATTATATTGAATTGATAAAAAGCAGTCCAATAAACTGTAAAATGGACTTTACATTTGCTATTCCACGAAATGTTTACATTGAAATCGCTCAATGCGCTTAGTACAATGGACGGCTGTTACTATGTTCCAGCCCAGTTATAATTGAAATGCAACCAGAAACCAGTCCGCCAGATCTGTTAGTGGGGTTTGTTCATTTATCAGTATTTCACAGAGCATTCCCACTGTGATGCAACGGATTGCTAAGGCACAAACAGTAAAATCACATCGTTAACGACCGCCAACAGTTCGGATTTCACACGCTGGCAATGATACGCTATGCTCGTTAGAATGGCTGACTTATCATGCCTTTAGAGAATAGAATAGGAAAGGTTTTTAATGTTACGTTGGAACGTATAACAAAATTATTTTGCTACTAATACATACATATTTTTAAATAAATTAAAAGAGAATCCTATTATCAATTTACTGCATAATAATTAAAAACACTTTATTTTATCAGTAGTGTACTGTACAAAGATATATAAACCCTACCTTTGAGAGGATAAGGGAGTTCTGTATTAAATTGGGACGTGAAGCTGCTAAGTTTATTCAAGCTCCTTCTTGTTATTAAGATTCCAGCAGCAGAAACGTCTGTTAATCAGAATACTTTAAAGATAAAATATCAGTTAATAAAATTAATAGTTTAACTGTATAGATACAATATACACACTATATGTATTTTGTGGAGAAAATAATATAATATCGATAAAATAATCGTAATTTATTTAACATAAACAAACTAAGCTAGTTCATTTCATTAACCTCATTACTACAAATGTCATTATGTGAGAACAAAACTTGTTAACATAATTATAAAAATACGAGAAATGAGCAGCGCCAGTCAACAGAAGAGCATAATAGTTCTAAAACAATAGCCATTTTCCCCTCTGAATACCACAACGCGGTTAAAAATTTAGCCCGTCCATATCAGACTTTCTTGATTTTTACTGCAGAAATATGAAATTTTTCACTTTTATTAGCACTTTATGTTTCTCAGTTTATTTTGTTCAGTGTATATTTTTGTTTGGACAGTAAAAAGTGTTTATATAAATATTATTAACAAAATTCAATTGTTAAGTAATATTTATATTATATAGTAAAATTGAATGGTTAAATGTTTTTAAAGATATTTCGAGTATTTAAATATAAAAACAAGAATGTATAATATTAGAATTTTTGTGACCATCTTCCTAAAGCTGAACACTACTTTGCTTATATTTTTCGATATTGTATCTGTAAATTGTTCAAGGCGATACCCAAATCAATGACCAAATTAAAAAAATATTAAATATTATAAAACAAGAAATGATGCACTTATATGATTCAATATACGTAACGTACGTCTAGTAAAGAATTTACAGTAAACTTAATAATATCAAGCTGACTCATTATTTAATCTTCGTCCAAGTAAGATATCCAACGATTTCAGTTAGTGCAGTAACTGCAGCTTGCATGAGCAGCACCGGTCAATAGAAAAACACAATGGCTTCAGAACAATGGCCATTCACGGCTCTTAAGCGCCGCTAGCCAAATGGAAATTTCAGCTCGACTACATGTCACTTGACTACTTGATTTTCCCTATATGGCACCGAACGCTATTGTACAGTTTTGTTGCGTTTTTAACAGAGTGCCATTTAGGCTTTCACTTACAATATCTCTTACGTGAATCGTTTTGCTACCTTTTTATATATTTTTGATTCTATATTATATATTTAT